>CM037161.1:21526225-21962430 GCA_020921065.1 Vaccinium darrowii
TTCTAGGGTCACCGTTTGGTGTGTCCCTAGCCATGGGTGTTCGGAGCCCACGAAATCCGGCAGAGGGATTCATTCCCTATTAAAACAAGTTGTTAGTTGTGAAGAGTTGAAAATGGAATGTTTTATTAAAAACATGATATTTTGAAGAAATCGAACATACGACACAAATTGTAACTGTTTTAAGGAAATTGACAGACTTTTGGGCATCTTGTGGACACTTCAACATCGAGTCGATCATCCATAGCCCATTGTAGCTTAATCATTCATGTGTATCATATTATCACGTGCATCTTTCATTCTCTATACCCTTAGCGCTAGTAGAAAAGCTTCCTATTGGGCTAGTGAGCTCAACCTATCATTTTCAGGTACACGACAAGGTACATGAGATGGATGCTTGAAGTGTGGATGCATGCTATGGAGATTAGTTGATCATGAAGTTATTTTCTCATCTTCATACTTAGTATATTTTTGGGAGATGATTTTGTAACTTTAATGCCCCAATCTTTTGACAAATTTCAACGCATGTAATATCTTTAAGAACATTTTACATTCATATATGTGGGTACGGGTACCCTTGGCTAGTGCCTCTTTTAGTATTTGACTTGGGATGATATCTTTGACTTTGACTTTTAATGGAGGAATGTTTGATTTCCAGTTTATCCTACGTGGATTTTATTGGTATTATGGTTTACCAAAATTGAGCGCGTGACAAAAATCCTGGACAGAGTTTTTTTAGTTGTCAAAAATATTCGGTAAGTGCCTACAAATTTGTTGTTTGGTTGAATTGATAAGTGTAGTGGCTTAACATAATTTGATTATATCATTGTAGGATCCAAAATCGTGCGAATTCTTTAAATGGTTTGATGATGAGAAGATAGTGAATTTAGAGAGGGAGATTAAGTACTTGAAGGAGAAGGCAAGCTTGTTGGAGGAGAAGGCAAGCTTGTGGGAGGATAAGGCAAAGGTGTTTCAGAACAACTACAAGGAGTGTGAGAAGAACAACACAAAAGAGATTGCCAACATGGCTCGACTCTATGAATTGAATATTAAGGAGGTGAGGAGGATGGAAAAAAAATATTGGGTTACCTTGTTGGTTGCATTGATGGTTCTTGTTGGTGCTTGTGTGGTATTTGGAATAGTTAGTCATGGTTTAGGTAAGAGGGTTTCGCAATTCGCACTACCTCGTTGACTTATGTAGTTGATATATGATAGGATGGTAGGCTTGAGTTGCTGAAATAGTTGTCGATCTATTTTGTAAACAAGTGACAGATACATTTGGTGGATGTATTTTGTTAATTTATTCGTAGGGCATGCGAACAGGGTTATGTATGCTAATTTGATACTATGAATGTTATGACATCTATGTAGTTTGAATTTGTTGTCTCTTTATTTAATGTATTTAATGTAATTTACTGAATATTGCACTCCTCCTGCACTTTTGTTGAACTCTTTATGAAGAACTGTTGCACTCCTCAAGAACAGCTTTGCATTCATGTTCCACATTTTTTACTTAAGTCAAACTTTATGAAAATATTTTTACTAACTATTGCACTGTCCCTCCACTTTTATTGAACTCTTAATGGAGAGGTGTTGCACTTTTCAACAATTGCTTGGCACTCATGTCCTCCGATTTTTACTTAAGTCGCAGTTTGTGGAAATATAGTTTTTGCAATAGCATTGTTCCTCCACATTTGTTGAACTCTTGATGGATCAAATTTTTTATTTTTATTTTTACAGTTGCACTGTTCCTCCACATTTGTTGAACTCTTAATGGAAAACTGTTGCACTCCTAAACAACTGTTTTGCACCCAAGTGAAACTTTATGGAATTATTTTTACTAACTATTGCACTGTCCCTCCACTTTTATTGACCTCTTAATGTAGAGATGTCGCACTCCTTAACAATTGGGTTGCATCTATGTTGCACGTTTTTTTTTACACAAGTTACAGTTTGTCGAAATATTTTACAATTGCACTGCTCCTCCACATTTGTTGAACTCTTTATGGAGAATTGTTGCACTCCTCAACAACTGTTTTGCACCAATGCTGAACTCTGAATGGTATTTATTACTTTTGATTTTGGATTACCGTTGCATGTCTTTTTTTTTATTGGTAAGTTCTATAAATGTGTTGGATTATTGTTGTTTACTCCTATGTTATTTGGTTTGTTGTACACTAAATATACATCTAACGTGTTATTAGGTATGGTGAATGCCGATAAGAAGACATTGAATTGTTTTTGCTATTGGGGTGGTGAACTGATAGTTAATAGCAACGACACATTCTTGTACAAGGGCGGAATATGTGCAGCCGCTCTAATCAAAGACGGTATCTCTTTGAATGAATTATTTGAAACGGTTTGTGATGCCCTCAAGACGAGTGTGATAAGCCCCAAATGTAGTATATATCCGGGTTTATCTCTCTCGTTGTGATCACACACATGTGCATTTTGTGCTTTTATTCGATTGATTTTGCGTGAGTTGTGTTTTTGATGAGTTTCAAAAAATCGGAGCTAAAAGGTGTGTCCAAAGCTCCAAATAATCTCCGGTTGTATCCGGAAGTACCCAAGGTCCCGCAATGTCGTGGAGGACAATCGCCAAAGCTTAGAAGTTGGTTCCAGAAGCTTTGGAAGGTTCAAGGAAGGCCCGGAACAAAAGAACAAGAAATTTGGAGTTATGAGCCTCGAGAAAATATGACCAACTGATAGAAATAGACTCATTACTTTCAAGATACAAAGGCTATGAATATGAGGTTAATTGTCTTAGAAAGTAGAATCATACAGCTTTCCAACGGTTCAAGAATCGCCTCATTCCGAGTTCGGACGAAGCCGGGGCGAGCCCGCGAAGATGGGTCAAAAATCTGCCTGAACAGACACTTCTGGATCGATCCAGAGTTAATGTGGATCGATCCACATATGTGAAAAATTCTCCAGACTCATCTGGATCGATCCATGATGAAGTTGGATCGATCCACACTTCAACAAATTGTTCCAAAGCCATCTGGATTGATCCAGACCTATAGTGGATCGATCCACTTCACAGCAAACATCCAACAGATCAGTTTGGATCGATCCAGATCCCTTGTGGATCGATCCAAAGTACCCCGGGCAGCCAATTGAGTGCACTTTATGTACATTCTATTAATGGCAAGTTTTTGTTAATGTGAGAGCTTTATTGGATATTTGTAAGAGAGAGAAGTGGAAGACTATATTAGGCTCTCTACTCTCCTTCTCTAACACTTTCATTTTATTTCTTTAGTTAGTTTTTGGCTCTCACCTCTCTCCTCCATTAGAGAGAGTTTAAGGTCTCTCTCTCTAGAATACTCAAGTAAGCTTTCATTTCTCGTTTATTTACCGTGTATTAAACTTGTTCCTCTCGTCTTGATTGCTCTATAAATCTAGTTTATTTGCATTTTCATTAAGCAATTAGTTTTTGTGTTGTTCTAGCTAATTCTCTTAAAAACTTTAGTTTCTATTTGTTGTTTGTGATTTTCTCTAGAGTTATTGTTGTAGGCACACTTGAGATCTTCATTAAAAATCAGTTTTTAAGTTTATAAAACATGTTTTGCATTTTCTTCAAAGTTCTAGTCTTATTTCTTGCTATGGTTTATGAGTAGTTTACGTAGGCTTAGTCATGGAGTGATTAACACACCATGACTCGAGTTTAATCCGTTCATCTCATAAAAAATCTTTCATTTCCTGTTTATCAATGATTTAGTGTTTCATTTTATGTACCAAAGTTTGAGTTTGTTAATCTCTTTGATCACACGTAGCCAAGAGCTTGACTACTTGGCACGTGTGATGCTTAGGGCGATGTCAACTTAATCGTTTGCCAAATGAACCGAAAACCCTAATCTTTGGTAAACACATTTTCTTGTAAATGGTTTTAAAATCTAAATCTTCCGTTCGGGGGCATTTAGCGATGCCCCAAGCTGGTAATCAAGAGGGGAACGGATTAGCTTTGGTCATGGTTGTTAAAATCCCCTAGACTTTGCCTTAGTTTAATTAGTCTTTTAAATCTTCCGACTCGTTCTCAAAGTCGAGAGAATTCCACCAACCAAATCACAAACTAAGTTTGTCGCTTCAAGGCCGAAAACCTACACTTGCAAGACAACTCTCGCGCCGGGTGCGTTCGGTCCCTGTGCATTTGATCCGGTCTTACTGGTTATTATGCTACCGCCGACCTAGCCCTACGCTTGGGGCGACACCATCTACGATACAATCTAAGGTCGCAAGCAGTGTGGAGGGTAAAAGTTTTTTCTATAACACCAAAAGGGACAAGACAAAGCATATTATCTTGAATGACGAAAAGGTGGTTAGAATGCTGTTCCGCTTGAACGAAGATGAAGTCGATGTGTTTGTAGAGGAGACGGGACACACTCATGACCCTCACCCTCTGTCGGACATTATTCCATCGGCCAGGTTAGTAGCATAAGTTGATTTACGTAATTGAAGTTATCATGTGTTTCACTTGTTGAATTCAGTTAACTAATGGCATTGAATTGTTTGAATTTATATGTTTTGTAGGGATTCCAATGTGATTGAAAACAATGCTCCCTCTGTTGTTGGAGGAACAACGACAGCTTCTACTTCCATGCCTATTTCCAGTGCTTGTACCCAAGAGATGAGTTTGGAGCCTTACTTGCCCAAGAATGCAAATGAGGTATTGTGGTGGAAAGGTCAATTGTTTGAGAGCTCCGACATTTTCAAGCAAGCAGTCACCATCTTTGCTGCCTTAAACAAATTTTCATTGAAGTACTTGGACAATAGTAGATCCTACTACAGAATAGTGTGTGTCGTTAAGGGCTGTCTGTGGAAGGTAGCAGCAAAGTGTGACGGTGAGTGTGATCTAGTCCGTGTAATTGCGCTAACTAATGAACATGTGCACAACGCATTAGATGGAACAACTTATAAGCCGACCATTCGTACTAAGCAAGTTGGCTTGATTTTTGATAAGATTACAAGCCCTAATTTCTCCCGAGGGATATTTGCAATGAGTTTGAGGTTGCCTTGGGATGTCGTTTGACATACAATCAAGGATGGATGGCAAAAGAGCGGGCTAAGGAAGCCATCAATGGTCCTCCTTCGGCTTCTTTCCACCTAGTACCATGGATGTGTCGGCGGCTTGAGGAATCCATCCCAAACACTATTGCAAAATGGACGTCAACAGATGAAGGTAATTTCAAGCAGCTTTTTGTTTCTTATGGTTGCTCCATTGCCGGGTTCCACAAAGGTTGCAGGTCGGTGCTAAAATTGGATGCTTGTTTCTTGACCAGATACTATAGGGGTCATTGTCTCTCGGCAGTGCGCACGATGCTGACGATGGATTGTACCTACTAGTATATGCCATTGAGTCTAGTGAGAATGACGAGGACTGGTTGTGGTTTTTGGAAAATTTCAAAGAAGTTGTTGGTGGACGTCATGTTGTGTTGGTCACCGATCAGAATACTTCTTTGCTCAACGGTATCATTAAGGTGCTCGGGGGAGAGTGTAATGCGTGGTGTCTTTAGCATTTAAAGGAGAACTCCATCACGTTTGTTAGCAGTAAGGGCCTGAAAAATGAAAGACAGAAGAAGGCTTTGAAGGTGTTTACTGATGTTGCATATGCAAGGACTGAACGTATATACAAGTTCCATTTGGGAAGGATGTCTGCATTTCATCCAGATTTGGCAAAGTGGGTAGAAGGCAGCAACCCAAACCACTGGGTGAACACTTATTTCCCTTTCAAAAGGTGGGACAAGATGTACACAAATCTGGCTGAATGTTTCAACAATTGGATACTGCTGCTAAAGGAATTTGACATCCTCCAATTTATGATTGGACATGTGAACAAGGGGACTGATTTGTTAGTATGTAAGAAGGCCGCGATTCTATCATGGAAATTACCTGTTGGTTCCAATATTGAGAAGGACATTAAGGAAGCCTAGATGGTTGCATGAAAATATATGCATCGGGCTACCTCGCCGACTGAGCTTCACGGTATGGAATACAGAGAGGAAGAGTTTTGCGGTAAGGTTCAGCCACCCCAAGACGTGTAGTTGTCTTGCTTGGCAGATGTCTAGAGTCCCATGTGCCCATGCTTGTCGGGCTATTTTAAACTTAGGTTTTTCTATGTGCCCATGCTTGTCTCGCCGTAAGAAGACAGGCTAGACGACCAAGGAAGAGGAAGATTGAGTCACAGACACAAGAGAAGGCCACAGTGACTTGCAACCGTTGTTGTGAGCCAGGGCACAATCGTAGCATAAACCAATCCACTATACGTGAAACATAGTAACATTTGGAGTACTCTCGCTGATTCCATTGTTTGGGTATGTGTCAGGGTCTCTCTCTCTCGTATGCAAGTCTTCTGTGGTGGCTATTTTTGCAAGTGATGTTTTTGCCAAATAGGGATCATGTATTAGTTTGATGGAATCTATTGACTGCTTTTTAAATCATTGTTGAACGATGACCACATGAGATAGGTGAGAAAACAACCCAATGTAGAACCCATTTCGAACACTTGGTTAAATCTATTGATTGTTTCATTTTTCTTACTTTTTTTCCCCACAACAGAGATGCACATGATTGGCAAAACAATCTAATGAAGACCCTCCAATGGCATCCTTTGTGGACAACATTGTTGGTTAAGTTTTTTGACTGAGTTTTTGCATATTGCACATCAGCTTCTTTCACTTTGCATCCTTGCTTAACAATGTTGCACCTTATAGAAAAAAGCATTGCACGATGATTGCAACTAAAAAAAATTGCACACTAAACCACAATAGTAGTATGGAATTTATTTATAGTTTCTTCAAGTGAATTTATTGAGAATTGCTTTATCTTTTTCTTTATACCATTTTGCTTTGTTTTTTTTTAATGTTTTATTATCATCCGTTATTACTCATGCCCAAACAAATTGAAAATTTTGGAGTAGTGACTAATATATGCTTTCATTGGTTGTACCAGGTCTTTCCTTTGTAGTGGATCATCTAGTCTCTTGCTATAGACACACCTCTCTATCTATCTTACTATGGACACACCTCTCTATCTATCTTACTTAGGCATTTGGGCGAAAGTACTGTTGGAACACTCGATTGCTTTAAGCTTGATAATTGATATTAAAACATTCGGGTTTATTGCAGACTTTTTATGTCGTGAACTTAGTTTATGTTATGAACTTGGCATTCAGTTTGGGACTTCATATTACTTAAGTTTGGGACTTCCTATTACTTTACGAGAGTTAATTCCATTGCATTTGTAATGTGGGAACTTTTGTATTGCTATTACTTTGAGACGCATGGCGTCGGGGTAGTCTATAAAGCAAGGAAACCATGTCAAATTTTTTTTTTGGTAAGGTGAAATCATTTTAGGTTGCCTATTTTTTGAACGTTACAGTAACAGATAAATTCTACTCGCAAATCATGCCTGAGAATAAGTTAAAGAACATGAGCCGGACATGAAGTTGCTGTGTAGTTTTTTCTTATCCCTCATTTCTTTCCCTACAAGTCATATGCCATCTAAGCTAAAATTTGACAAAGACTTTGACAAAGCAATTTTGGCACAAGCTTAGTATACTTTCTCTTAAAGAACTTAAAGTAGAGTTAGGAACGGACCTATAGGTAGGAGTGCAAGTGGGGGCCAAATTCTAAATTGTTGTGCGGGCTTTCAATTTGGACCTGAACATCCTATATTGTGGGAGTGCACTAAAGGTGTAATGCTCATGCATGCGGGTTAATAATCATATAGTTGACTTGTTAATAATTAATGCGGGAGTGCACTATATCCTCAACTCCATATACTTGACTTGTTAATATTGAAATAACAATTATTAATCATATTATAAACTAAATACCCAACTCCATACACTGGATGAATAATAACAAACATAGTTAATTACTAGTACAACACACCACACGAATTTAGCAAGTCCAATGTTGGCCGGATGAAGCTGTTGAGTCAACGCGTCGCCCTATTTTCAAAAACGTAGGCGATCCTTCTGCCATATCCTTTACGGCTTATTGTCACATTCAGCTCTTCATTCCCAATCATGTTCATATCCACGTTTAAAAATGGAACTTTATCGAGCAACCAAACGTAGTCGCTCGGGTGGCAATCTACTTGACTCTGTCTAACGAACCCCAAGTCCCTCAAGTAGTCCCGATGGCTATCCATGGTATCCGGGGCCTCCACAACCATAATCACCCCCACATCCACCATACCAACCGCCGTACGCAAGTCA
Source organism: Vaccinium darrowii (assembly GCA_020921065.1). Taxonomy (NCBI): domain Eukaryota; kingdom Viridiplantae; phylum Streptophyta; class Magnoliopsida; order Ericales; family Ericaceae; genus Vaccinium; species Vaccinium darrowii. The sequence continues at coordinate 21,534,441 of CM037161.1, forward strand.
TCATCAACTTTTGGGTACATACAGCAGCAATAAACTACGGCATGGCTGTACATTCGCTTAGCCTTTTTTAATTTCAAGCTTAATTACCAAAAAAAAAACTACGACATTAAACCCTCCAAAATTAGAAACCGGTAGAACATCATCATTGTTCAAACCCAATAGGCGGCGAATTTCATGCTCACATTCTTGTGTTGTACCTTCGGGCTCCATTCGAACTATATGCCACCGAGGGTTCCAGTTTGGTGCCCTTTTCAAATTCAAAGAAATTTTTTTGACTTTAAAGTCAACATGAACTATGTAGCAACCACCGACGCTCACCAATGGCTCAACTTCGAATGGCTCTCCTGGATTAATACGTCCATAGACCACATAAGGTAACATACTTGCTATTCAGATGTTTTTGGACAAAATCTTCAAGACTGGATAAGTTTTGTGAGGTGAGAGAAGAGAAAACATATATTTATACAAATGGACTGCTTCATTTTTCTACTAAAAAGCGTGCAACATTGGTGCAATTTAGTTGTTGAAGAGTGCAATAACTTTCCATGAAGAGTTCAACAAACAAGGAAGCAGAGTGTAATAATCAAACAATATTTTCCACAAATTGAGACTTGGCCACACACTGCAACCACATTTGGAATTCTACAGAGGATAGAATCTGTTGACGAGTACAATAGTTTTCAGGAAAGATATTCTAGCTATTGCATTGTTCCTAATACTAGGCTGCACCATTCATGGAATGCGGTTACACTCTTCAAAAACATAATTGCACCCTAGTAGGTCCAAACGGAGTTGCAATGTGTGGTCAAGTCACACTTTCTTGGAATATATTCTCCTTGTTGCACTCTTCCTAATGCAAGGTTGCACTATATATGGAACATGGTTGCACCCTTCAAAAAACTTATTGCACCCTACTAGGTCCAAATGGGGTAGCATTGTGTGGTCAAGTCACACTTTTTGGGAAATATATTCTTCTTGTTGCGCTTTTCCTAATACAAGGTTGCACCGTATATGGAACAAGGTTGCACCCTTCAAAAAACAAATTGCACCATAGTAGGTCCAAACGGGTTGCAATGTGTGGTCAAGTCGCACTTTCTGGAAAGAGTTTCTTGGGTGCAATAATGCTTTTGAAGGGTGCAACCACATTGCATGAAAGGTGCAACCTAAACTTATGAACGGTGCAAGGAGGAGAATATCTTCGACTTTGACCATACACCTTTCCAAATAGAAATCAGATACGGTTGGAATCATTGCCCTGGTAAGTAATGGCATTGCACCTGCACACTATAAATGAAGGAGGGACCAATGTTTATTGGATAACTCATTTTCGAATTTGCTTTAAGCAAAGAAAGAAATGAACAGAGACAACCCTAAATGGAGAGGAAAAGGCATTGCTGAAAGCAGTTCTGACGGTCAACGAAAACGTAGGCATTTAATTCCACTTAGGCATTTAATTCTAGGGCTGGCTGGTCTTGTGCAATTGGCATTGGAAAAAAGAGAGGATGAAGAGGGTGTGTTGGAAATGAACACACAAGAAGCAATACATGAGTCATTACTGTTCCAAGTGAGGACTTCACATTCGTTGAAAACAATGCCTGGTTGGCTGTCATGCATGGTGGATACATGTTTGAGCCGGGATACACAAATTTGGCGACTGTGAATAAAATGCCTAACTTGCATCAGGTTGAACTCGTAAGTTGTACGAAGTTTATATATCTTTTCTTTTTCTAATGATAAAATCGTAAAAGAATGACTATGTTGTTATTGTTGTTCAGGTTGTTGCGTTGGTAAAATCATGTGCGCGCGATGCACTAGGTGGAGCTATGCTTGAGTTGAAGGTGAGTACGTTTTCTTTACATCATTTAGATGAACGGAAGTATAATTTGGTCGTGTTTCATTTTTAAACCAGGATCGATTCGGGGAACTGTGAGTGAGAAGGCAACAGAAGTGTATCAAGGGATGCTCAAGGCCTGTGTGTGCATCATACTGAGAGAGATTGTGTTGCAGGACCAGAAAAAACCTCTTACTTAAATATCACAAGTGCAAACATTTGAAGGTGTGTATGGAAATTGAAATGGGGTAGTCCCACATATGTTATTATTCGGATATTGAAGTCGGTGTAATGTATTTTTAAGGTATTGAAGTTGGTTTAAATCCTCTACCAACAAATCTGATGGCAAAATAAACACCATTTCTCATCTTCATCGAGCAAATCATGGAAGAGTTCCTTCATATAAATTTAAGCTACTAAATTTGATTTCCAAAATATAAAACATCAAAATCTCACTAGTTTTCAAGGAATTTCATTAGTTTTGCCTTTGAACGGAATGTCACTAGTTTTCGGAATTTCACTAGGTTCCTGTGAAATTCGCTAGTTTTCAATGGAATTTCACTAGTTTTCCTTTAGTTGTCCCTTTGAATGAAATTTTACTAGTTTTCCCTTGAATGGAATTTCACTAGGTTCCAGTGAAATTCACTAGTTTTCCCTTTGTATAGAATTTCACTAGTTTCCTTTCTCAAAGAATTTCATTAGATTTTCTTCTTCACTAACGTGTAAGCTTCACAATCGTTTGGTACCATCTAACCTGAGTTACGACCATTACTTTTGGGAACTCCAATTCCTTAGTGTTTGTCAACCAAGCATGCATCAAGCGTGCAGACATATTAGGTAGTTTGCAGTGAAATGTGATTGAGATGAGTACTTGAGTGAGATGATCAAAACAGTATTGGGTGAGCTGTCTTGGGCCAATTGCCACCGCAAACAACTTAAAATTTATACTCCCTCCGTCCCCATTTATTTGTCCCTTTTGGAAGTTCGTGCCACTTTTCAATTGGTTATATCTCGTAATTTTCGTTGTTTTACGTGATTTTAAAAACATTGTCTTATAGATTTTATCGAGATCTATCAAACAAGATCCATATTGAATATAAAATTCATTACCGATTTAAAGTTATAACTAGTTTTTTATCCGGTTAGAATTGGACGAGAGACCAAAATTTGGGGACGGAGGGAGTAATTCTAAGACCCCCTCAATTCAAATAGTAATACAGAAAAATGGTTTTTAAAAGCACCATGCATGACCTTTCATTGTGTCTTATTGAATCAGCATCACCACTTTTCTTGTGCCAAGTGACAACTAGCTAATCATATACGAAAAATTATTGTTTGCTCATGGAGCACTGCCGCATAGTGCTCGTAATCTAACGAATCCATGACGTAACAAAAATAGAACTGTCAAATCTCAGTAATTGGGACACGGAGAATCGTTCAAGTTTCAACAACTTGGCATCCCAAAAATAGTCTCTCATTCTCCCTCTCGCAAAGAAACAAGAAGGCAATGTTCCAAAATTGGAAGGTGATGGGGCCTTTGGGTCAACCAAACAACAAAGTTTTGGCTCAAGTGCTGGGTGGTTTATCTTCCTATTTATTTCCATGTTTTCACATTCGTAGCATTTAGTGAAATGAAAGGGACTAGAAAAGTCTGCAACAAGCTCATTCTTACCAAAAATACTTATCTATTTGCCCCTGTTTTAGTTAGGTTTAGAAAACACACAGCAACAACAGATCCGCAAAATGATATAATGATGACAATTCAAAACTACCACTCTCACCAAATTACAACACCCTCAAACATGGAAGACATTCAGGAATAGCAATTAAACAAAAATAGCAAAATCCTGTCAAGGGAGGGGCTGGTGATAAGCCCCCAAAAGTGTAAATAATGGGGCTTATCTCGCTCATTTTGATCACACGCACGCGCATTTTATTGCTTTATACGATTGATTTTGCGCGAGGTTGCTTTTTGTTAGTTTCAGGAGGTAAAAGTAGAGAATAACGCGTGTTTTGACGCCATGGTTGAACCAAGGGATGCCCGAGCACCCGAGGCCACTTAGCACTCCGCCACCAAGTCCCGGGAGTCAAGGAATGAAGCATTGAACAAGACTCAGGAAGCCTAGAGGTCACGATGACAAGCCGGAAGGTCAAGGGATCAAGACGAAGGAAATCCACAGTTTTTCCAATCAGTACTGGTAGAGCACTTTTGTGCCTACAGGTAGCCAGATGTAGCCAACGATCAATAAGATTCAGTACCAGTACCTAGATTTTGTGCCTACCAGTACTGGCTGCATTTTCTGCTCTTCGTGCCCTGATCAAGCAATACCCAGTGGCATTTTTGTAATAACTTGGCACGATTTTTGGGGCCTTTAAAAGGTCCCCAACCTCAGATTTTTAGGGTTATCAACTACCAAAGCTTTCTCTCTCTACCTCCCTCTTAGTTTAGCTCTCTTTTCTCTCTAAGATCCAAGCTTTTCTACTTAGTTTTAAGGTAATTGCTCTTCATTATGTTGTAGTACTCATCTTTATCTATCTAAATCTTGTGTTTATTTCCATTTTCGTCATGTTTTCCTTAATCACGTTTTTCTCCTTGTTGTGTACTTTAAGCATGCTTGAGTAGTAGTTTAGGCTTGGTCATGGGGTGAATATCACTCCATGACTTCGGTATTTTAATGGTTTCTCACGTTTTTATGCTTATTGTGGGTTTGTGAATGGATGTATCACTCATATTTTTGGTCTAAACTTAGAGTTGTTAACCTCTTTGATTGGATGTAGACTAATCACTTGACACACACAATGCTTTGAGCTATGTCACTTTGGGTGTTCGACAAAATGTCTAAGAGAGATTCTTTCCATTTACAAACCTCATTCATGTGATAAAGATTGGTTTTCATTGGATAAGTTCAATTTTATGTACCAAAACTAGGAGTCGTTAACCTTTTTGATCTTATGTAGGCAAAGGCTTGACTACTTGCCACAAATGATGCTTAGAGCTATGTCACTCCAAGTGTTTGTAAAAATGCCTCAAAGAACTTATCCCGTTGTTAAACCCATTTTCTAGAGTCAAAATGATCTTCATTGTTAAATCTTCCGAGTGAGAGCAAGTGACTTTGTCTCTCGCTTGAGTTATAGTCGAGAGCCATTGAATTTCCTTAGTCATGGGTGGTAAGAACCTCTAGACCTTGCCGCCTTTAATTTATAATTTAAATCTTCATTTTCAATCGCATTAGAGGCAAAGAGAGAAAATCACAAACAAACCAAACCAAAAGGTTGGCCGTCCTAACGCCAAAACCCCTACCGTAAAGTAAACCTTTCACTAGCTCTGACCCTTCCCTATGGATTCGACTTCGGACTTCCGAGTTATTATGCTACAAACGGCCTAGCCCTACGCTTGGGGCGACACTAACTACAACAACGCTAGGTCGCAAGCACTGGCATTGATAATCCTGAACAAGAAGGAATTCCCATAACCAGTAGACAAGCTAATAGTATCAGTCATTTAGCAACAGGTGCCATAGTTCCATGCAAAACCAACTAGTATATGAGTATTGTCTTGAGTGCTTAGGCACTACAAATCCAAATAAACCATAACACTAAACTTGATGGAACAAAACATCTCTCAAGTGCAAAAGAAATTCCCAAACCAGAGACTTGGCAACCACCACCTTCCAGCCCTATTATTCAGTAAACAAATGTGTGAGAATTCATCAGAAAACATGAAGTTGTACTTAAGGCAAACAAATTCAAGGAACATCAATGCTAATACGTACATGCAATACTTTCTACAAAGGCAATAGAAAATGATAGTACAGATTCTATGCTAAATGCACAACCATCGAAAACAACTGGAAATTCCAAATTTTCATTGCCTTTTAGTCTCTACGAAGTTTACTTCTTGAAATCCCTCAAGGCCCTTGTCACAGTATTAGAAAAGTGTCAGCTATTAACAGGTCTTGGAATCAAGGATTGCAACCGCTAAAAATTTTCATCAATACTAGTCTAAAGTGTCTATGTCTATTACAAAATGCAAGTCAGTTGACACGTAATACTGCATTAGTTGCGCTTTTTTCAGACCTAAGCAAACAAATACTGTGGTTGTCAAGGGTGATTCCTTGACTGTCAATATGTGAACCAACTTATTAAAATTGAAACAGCTAGCCTAATTTGCGCCTATCGCTCGTAAAGTGTCTATACAAATCAAGATGGCTTAAAATTGTACAAGTTACTGCATACTATATGGATGGAGCTCATACACATCATGATGAACCTAATTTGTGAGCCACGCTCTGAGAGCAAAATTACCAATCACAAACGGATTATGATTTTACATTCTTAGTGCAATCTAATTACAGAAGATGAGAAAAACTCTATATTTGCTGAAATTTCCTTGTGATTACCACGTGAAGATATAAATAAAGAAATGCACTAACACATGAATGTAGATAGAAATTTCGTAGCCATTTACTCTAAATCTCCAATTTTTTTGAGTTATAATCTCATCAGGATACACAAGAATTGCACCAAAGGATTATTTAGAAGCTTAAGTGATCCCGGATACAACTCCCATCTAGAAGTATCTATACTCCATATAGTGCATCAGAAGAGGAATTCAATATCTCAACTTGGCTCATAGCAAGAAAGGAAACATGCAGAAAATTTAACCAAACAAGAAATTTACATGCAGTTGCAGATTACCTCTGAGTCCATATCAGTTGTTAATTGCAGCCAGTATGGAGTCCCGTTGTTCATTCCTCTCATCCGTAAAGAGTGAATACAATATGCTTCTCCTAATATTATTCATATTGTCAGTCTCCAATTCTACAGAGACCATTCGTCCCTTCCACAACTCCATGAATTTGATGAGACAAATGCCACAGTCATGGCTAAGCATGTAAAACAAAAAATAAAAATTTAATAGACAAATTAGATAGCGATTTCGGACGCGAGTCTGGTTTCGTAAAAAAAAGTTCATTATTCTAATGTTCACTCACCCGTTGTCTTGTTGTGGAACCTTTGGATATACAATCTCAAACTCGTCTGCAGTATGCCTCGACACCCCTTGACCATCGTTCAGTAGTGTGAACAAGTTATTCCACTACAAGCATTAAAAGCAACAAATTAAGAGATAGACACAGATAATATAGTAAATGGTACACACATGAAAAGAAAATATTCAAATAAGGTTTATGGATGGGGGGTTATGTTATAAATTGTCTCGATTGTGGATGTTCGATCTGTTAAGTCAGCCAGCTTCATTGAGTCCAAAACCTCTACCCGCAAATCAACAAGGTTTATGGCTAGACAAAAACAGTGACCAGTCTCACCATCTCCTAAACGTACAGGTAGTATAAGTTGCAATATTATCCATCGTGGAAATCATGAGTTAGTATCGCAAGATTTTTCAAATAATAAAATGGAAAAGCTGAAATTTGAGGCCCAAGTAATGTACCATGTTGCATTTGCGTATGTCATAATGAACTTTATTGACATCACAGGCATCCCTCATATAGGTATTAAAGTTTGAATCATTGGCATTAACAAGATTTATCTGCAACTCAAGTTCAAAAGAAGACAAATTATGTTTACTAATGAAGATAGTTGGATGTTGCAAGTACCGGAGCAAACAACGTACCGCGAAATCAGGATGGAAAATGTGGCGCTTCGGATGCAACTTTCCTTCTTCCATGTGCTCAAGTTCATCCATCATGATCAAGTCCCTTACAGTATGGATTACTTGTTCGTGGTTGGAATGATTTCATTATGTTTAATTGTACCATTAATAATACCAAATTTTCATGACAAATCGGTAACTTACAAGCTTTGACACAAGGCCCCTTGGCCTGAACTAGCGGTGCAAATCGTTGAAAGTCAACGGCCATTTCGCACCCATAATTTTTATACATGTCTCACTACATCAAATAAGTTGTTACGAATATGTGTGAGGATATGGCTTTAAGTAACTTGTTAACCTCAATAAGAAGCATAAAGGTGGAGTCCTTACTCGGCGCTAGTAGGTCTGTCTGCCTTCGGCTTGCAAATTAGAAAGTCTACAATCTTCTTCTACTCAGGTGTCATCTTCTGTACTTTGAAGGGTGGGGCTGCAAGGTAAGAAGCTGCAGTTGATTTACTCTGTCTCATTTCCCGAAACCCTCATCTCGCGCTAGGTTGAGTAGATGCATCTCACCTTGCGCGACTATGGTATCCTTGCACTTGTTTTTGACCCGGAGTTTGTGCTTCAACATGGCCTTGTATAGGGTTCACTTCTTTATCACCATGAGTATGCGCATTTTCATCCAAGAAATTTGTGTCATCGACACCTTTTTCTCCTCCATCTGTAAATGGTATTTCCTGCAAATCAAAATCAACTCGTTGAACATTGTTAAGTGTTAAGATGCTGACAACAAATGCTACTGCAGAACCAGATTTTAAGGTCGTTTTTTTTTCTTTGTAATGGGGCGGTTCTAAACCAATGTCAAAGGAATTAGGACAATAAAACTATAAATAGCACTTTCATAAGTTTGTAACATACCGGCGTTTCATGAACTTCACCTTCTTAAGGGGTGACATCTTTATCACAGGGACATTGGTTGTTGTCATCGAAGGAATCCATGACGTTCGCAATTTTTTCTCCACCAACTTCTAGAACATCGGGTTCGTTAGGGGCCTACAAAAGAATGGATACATAAGTAGATGGATAACGACTTTGTTAAACTGCTCAACCCCAACTTCTACGAGTGAGGGTATTATTCATAGTAAGTTAGGACTTTATAATTACTAGTGGGAGTGTTTTTGTACCGTACCAGATTATGAACGGAGGGACCCTCTTCCTTGCAAGGCAATCTCTTACCGCCAAATCTCTCACAACCATCTGGGCTCTGAACTTGAACATCCCGTAGCATAGATAAGTCATCATCCCATTTACGCAAGTTCTTGAGACGTTTTAAGAAAGTATGTATCTCATCATGGTATGCTTTAATGGGTGCCTATAAATGGTACATTCTTTTAACTAAGATTGTGTGATGGACAATTACAGAACAAAAAATATTTAGAGAAGTACACCAATTCAAAGATACATCACCTTTTTTTTGGGTAATTTAGCGTGAAATTAAAAGGGGTTAAGCGAATGTACAGCCTACAAGGGGCATACCCCAGGGAGGACAAAACAAAATAAAAAAGAAAAAGAAAAAAAAATTGCGTACTCCCCGACACAACCCGTCGGGGTGGAAAATATGAAAACCAGCACAACCCGCTGGGATAGGGATACTAATGTTTAGAACAAAAATTATCTGATTTGTGAGATGGAACCACTCACACTCAATTGAAATCCAAGGCTCACTGTACGTGAAATCTAAGGCACAATGCCTTTTGTAGCTGTCCCGATTGGACGTTGAATTTGAAAATTGGACCGAGAAATAACTGTCCAACTTTATAATATCACCATTATCCCAAGTGGGACCAAACCACTTGGTTATACACGTGATAATCTGACCCTACTTGGACCAATTTTTCTTTGAAAAATACCCATCGAGCTGTTGCACAGAGAGCAACCTTTTGAACACCACTTTACAGCTATGCAATAGTGGTCCTTACTTTTGCTATCCATCAATTGGACAGACAGCTGGCCCACCAATCAGAAGCTATCATCACGCATACATTGGACGCAGCAAAACCACAGCTGTATACCCCACTCGGTTTGCAATTCCCAAATGCATACATTTAACGTGTATTGCACTCTCTTCTTCTTCCCCAAATGAAAACTGGGGATAGCTCGAAAATTTAAGCCCCTTGAAAATTTACGCCCCTTGTTTCCTCTGGGATTTATAAGAACCCAAAACGTAGCTCAAATACCCACAGCCAGAACCCTCATTTTTAAGGGTTATCAAACTCGTTGATAGTTTCTCTAGATTGAGAACAATAAAAACCTCAACTCAAAACCCAAAAGAACTGAAAATCAAGAATTATCAATCACAATTAAACTTAACATTGGGTTACCTGCGTACCAACCCGCATAAGTACCCATCGGTCTAGCACTGGATCAAAAATTCCTTGAAAGCACAGCTTCTGGGTCTTAGAGCTGTTGATGGTTCAAAGATGGACTGTTATTATCAAAATCCCCAAGATATTCCAAAATATCAGAAAACCCACAGAGATCGGAACAGAAGAGCCATAGTTGGTGGATGAAGTGTTTGGATGTTGCTGCAGTGATGCATTTTTGCTGTGTGGTACCATGAATCCATCTTTGCGCATGACTCTTCTGATCAACGAAAGAACATCTACCCTTCTCAATACCTCATCAGACCAGAACCAGACAGGAATTGCTCCCACCGCCGGACACTTACGTCGCTTAGCGAGAATGGCTGGAAACACAAAGGAACCTAGAGGGTGGAGCACCTCCGTAGCAAACAGAAGAAGTCATTTGCAAATGGGAGGGAGAAATCTGCCGTGGGTACCGGCCCAGAACAGATTGTGGAGTAAAATGTTAGATTCGTGAACTACATGTACCAGTTACCCATGAACCTCCGAAGTTGGAACCCACAGAAAACTGGAACAGAGAGCCTTAGTTGGTGGAGAACTCCATGGCTTACAGCTCGAAATTGCTTTCTTTGTAGAAGCTACAGAGTAGCTTTGTGAACACCATCTGGAAGATGGTTTTGTGCTTCGGAGAGAGAGGAGGAGGACGAATCTCCAGGGAGACGAATCCCATTGATGAAGTCGACCCACTAGAAATTTCAGTACCCCTTGTATAAAGGATCCACCATGAACGGATAGACCCTTTTTTTGAGAGAGGAGATCAGATCTACCTCAAATAAATCTAAAACCAGACAGATTGAATGGTTGATTTGTTAAAAAAATATAATGGGAAAGGAGGGGAGTGCATTCTCTCTCTAGATTCTAGAGAGAGAAGCTCTCAACCCTCACAGTGAACAAGTTCAAATACATCACCTTATTCTTCATGTTATTGGGGGGGGGGGGGGGGGTGGGGAACTGAGAGTACACAGACTCCTTGTGACTAGCCCAGGACCCACCTGGATGCAACGGAGCTATGTGATATAAGAGAATAGATCGTGCCCTAAATTGCACAAGGCCTTTTAAAGCCGTGCGGGCGTCAAAGCTCGTTGGTACTTCAAAGTTAAGCGTGCTCACCCTGGAGCAATCCTGGGATGGGTGACCTTCTGGGAAGTCCAAGGAGCTTGGGCGACCAAAGCGGATAATATTGTGCAAGGCGGGGGCGGGTCGTTACAGTTGGTATCAGAGCACAACCCCGGACTACGGGGTAGGAGCCACCTCTAGAATCTGCAGGAGCCACCTCTTGAATCCCGAAGTGGGAACAAAGTGCTATGCAGAACTAAGTGCTATACCTCCCGGGGGAAGGTCGCTGGGCCAATATGCAACGAGGACGTTGCATCCTAAGGTGGGGAGAATGTGACAGCCCAGGACCCACCTGGATGCAACGGAGCTATGTGATATAAGAGAATAGATCGTGCCCTAAATTGCACAAGGCCTTTTAAAGCCGTGCGGGCGTCAAAGCTCGTTGGTACTTCAAAGTTAAGCGTGCTCACCCTGGAGCAATCCTGGGATGGGTGACCTTCTGGGAAGTCCAAGGAGCTTGGGAGACCAAAGCGGACAATATTGTGCAAGGCGGGGGCGGGTCGTTACACTCCTTAGTAGGTTTGTCCTCCGGTTCAACACTTATCCGCTCATCAATCAACTCCTTCGTCCATAAGGCAATGGGAAGGTCACTTCCTTCGCTGCCGATCTCAACATTCATCGGAAAATGATGAAAGTATATTATCTGCAAAGTGAGTATAAATGACATTATCTTTGAGGACAAAATATTGAAATGAATATACTTACAAATAATTAATGGAGGAAAAAATTTACACACCATCAATATGAACAAAGCTCCGCCAACACCTTGGGCACTGCAAGAAGGGCCTTTTGATACTCTTATCTTATAATTTGTTATTTCTTCTACCAACCAATTAATGGACAAATTCAGGCCACTTGTACCTCTTTATCTTCTCCATTTCGTCCATGACCACACCCGAAAACAACCGACTACCGACAACATCCTTTTGGGTGGGACACAAGAAACATCCCAAAGCAAACAACATTTAAGCCCTTTGGAATTTGTCATCAGATGTCTTGTTTTACACCACATCTCGCAATGTGCTCTGTCACGCCCTCAAATTTAATAACTCAAAAATAAATAAAATCCATGTGGAACAAGTCAAAGTCTCATAATTTCCATTAGAATAGTCAAAGTCAACATAATATAATCCCATCGTTCCAAATAATCAAGTTCTATCTACTAGCGTCCATAGCCCGAATGCATAAGTACAACATTTTTAAAAGTTATTACATTGATCAAAGAGTCAAAAGGATAACCATATGGAAGTTACAAAACCATCTTTCCAAAAATAAAATACAAAGATGGGAAAATAACTTCATGCATGAATGTGCTTCATATATGTATTACTCCACACGCATCCAACTTCATGCTCCATGCCGTGTACCTGAAAATTTATAGGTTGAGCTCACTAGCCCAGTAGGAAAACTACTCTACCAACGCTAGGTGTATAAACATGATGCATGCATGAAGATTATGGATAATATGGTGGACACGACCAAAGCATAGAATTAGAATGAACGGAAGACTATAACTCGACCACGAAGCAACCAAAGTGTATTCAAGTGTCCAAAATGTGTCAAAGTGTCCAAAATACGTCTAAGTATTCCAAAACAATCTTAAGTATCCAACCAAAGTCCAAGTAATTACCGAAATCCTCATTTTTCGCATATAGAAGTCACATTTCGCCAAATACACAAAATCAATCCAATTTCATCAAAACCGACATTTCATAAGAAAATTCTCATCAACTTTATTAGGGAAGTATCCCTCTGCCGGATTTCATGGGCTCTGTGCACCCCTGCCGGATTTCATGGGCTCCGTACACCCCTGCCGGATTTCATGGGCTCCGTGCACCCCTGCCGGATTTCGCGGGCTCCGTGCACCCATGGCTAGGGATACCAAACGGGTGATCCCTAGATTTCACATAATCCAATTTTATCATCTCAAAATATTTTGTCATTCAAAAACTTCCATAAGTTTCATTTGTTTCAAAAGTTCGCCATTTTCGCCAAAATGTGTCAACCGACGCATGTCCGATATGTATGACCAAGGGATTAGCAAATTCATGTGTCAAAAGATTGGTTTTATGATTCCAAAGTGCATTCGAGGTTCAAGACGATGGTATGGGTCAAAAACGCGAAGGAATGGACAATCGGAGGCCAAACGGGCAACAAGGAACAAAAAATTTTTTTTTGCTGAGGCATGGTCCGGACCACCAAATCCCCGTCCGGACTACCGGGTCAGAATGTACAAGAAAATTTGACATATCGCATGGTCCGGACTACCGAACTCCCGTCCGGACTACCGGATCAGGAAGTGCGAAAAACTTGACAGATTTTGCAAAATGCCCTCAAACTCATTCCAAGGTCAAATTTTGATAATTTATGGCAAAATTTGGAAATGTAGAACATCAAATGAACTTCAAAGGAGTGCAAATCAATCATCAATTGCATCAAACAAGTGCTCAAATCATAGATCACAAAATTGAGCTCAAACAAACCCACTTATGGAGTAAATCATGATTTTCATGGAATTGAACAACAAGAGCAAGAGATATGCTATACATCACATAGATACAACTAGAGGGAGTAGAATTTGTCTTCCTACCTCAAGGATTTTGCTTGAAATGAGTGGATAGATGAAAACCCTAGCCTCCAATTGCTCCAACCCGAAATGTGAGCTTTCGGTGCGAAATCAATGCAACCCAAGCTTCAAAACGCGTAGAGGAGGTGATTTTTGGTGGGGTTTATGAAGGGAACTTGAGGACTTGGTGAATCTTTGAGCTTGGAGCAAGAGAAATGGAGGAAATGAGGGAGAGAGAGAGAGAGGATCAGCTGTTTGGGGAAGAGAGATGGCTGATTTTTGCTAAAATGCAAGACTAACTCATGTATATATACCCCCTACACTTTACACTTTCACCCCTAGACTTTCAAATGCATATTAAACACACCCAAATGTACTCTCCCACTATCACATTGACCTCTCTTAATCAAAATTCAATTCCTCACATTTACCCAACATTATTCCGAAAAATTTATGTAAAAATACAAGTCCTTACATGCTCAATTTTATACCTTTAAATTCCTGAAAGTAGTCATTCATTTTGTCTCTGTGTATGCCTTCACACACATTTGGCACGGGTATATCTCCAATCGGCAATCCCAAAACCCTCGCGACATCTTCCTCCATTATAGGGAAAACACGACCATTCTTAAATTCTAAGGTTTGGTTGTCGGGATTAAAGCGGTCGGCCAACTTCATGATAAAATCTCTATGCAGAGTTGCACATTTCAAGACTAAAAGTTTGTGGAATGGATTACACTTCTTCAGTGCTTCCCATTGTGATTGCGTCAATTGGGAATTCAACTCCACAAGTTGTTTTGGAGAACGAGTCCTAAACTTTGTTTGTAAGAATAAAAAATAAAGTAGTGTCAGGAATCACGGCAAGGGCAATAGGGGACTATAAAACACGTATGAAAGAGTTGTCATGTTTTTGTACCTGTACTTGTTTACTATCCGTTTTCATCTTCCTTGGATGAGGGGGAAGTTTCTGTCGCTCTTCGGCTGCCATTTTGCCATAATTTTTTTTTCCAATTCAGTACCTCATCTTGCCAAACTTCCTGAGCCCTGTACATCAACTGTTTAGACAAAGGAGAAAAAGTTAGTTACCTAACGTACAAATAAATGCTAAACAAGACTAATGTGAAGATTGAAAAAATAAAAATCATGATTACCACTTCCGGACAAGGGAAGAGCTTCACATATTCTAGTTCCCTAATGGCTTGCTTCACACCCCATCGGAAATCCTTCCTGCAATAAACCAAAAGTTGGAAATTACAAATATGTAATTATGCAATAATAATTTTCCATTATCATATGGGAGTTAAATTTCATTTATGTACTCACATAAAAATAGTAAAACCATTGTCCTTATAGTCCTCATCGGATGACTCCTCTCATCGGGTTTCGGGATTTTGTGGTCGCTTTTGTGGACGACCATCGGGGTCCAATTCTACGGCATTTTCTGAAAGCCCTGCCTTATAGGGTACGAGATTTTCATTTTTTGAAGATCGTCGTGCCTTTAGTACATCTCTCCGAGCGTTTGTTTAGAAAATGGCATGATTACCTACAATTAAAGGATTAAACTCTTAGAATATAACAATACATGCACTTAATCACATCAGTGAACTAGTCAGACACAATAGAGATCACAATGGCCACATTAACGCATATATCCTAGATTTTCAGCTTTAAACATAGTTAATGCGTGACCTAAATTCAGAGTCATTTCAAGGCATGCATAATGAATTGAACATGAATCATGGCAAGCAAATATTAGTCTACATTTAGCCAACAATTGGCCAATTAGGGAGCTCATAACTGCTCCATGCCTTATTGACTCTGAACGATTTCATAACATATGCACACGACCAATTGGCCAATTAGGGAGCTCATAACATATGCACACAACCAATTTTTTTTCGTGACGGTGAAATCACAGGTCAGACGAACATAGATAGATAAATCTCACAGAAAAAATGATGACTTTGTAAAAGTTTAATCTCCAATATTTAAGGTAAAAGATTCCCTTAAAAGAACTAGTATAAAATTACACAGGACTTATCTTACATTTTGAGACAATAGTGTTTTATGGGAAGGGGAGTCAGATAAGTGTAAACTAGAACAACTCTCCTATAAAGTCGAGTAGCATAGATGATAGAATTCAATATGGCTATATGGGCACCATCCGCAATCCGTAAACTATTCAAACCTTTTCTAAAAATCACTGCTCTCAAATAACGATCGAAAATCCACCTAAACTCCCTCAGTATTTCCAACAACTAACATGAATGAGCAAGGAAATGATCCCATTTCTAGGTCAATGCCATTGTCGAACATGGATGTGATTTTGGGTGCAAGTATGAACTAGCATCAGGTTATCAAACTTGGGGCATGCTGGATTACAGTTCCAGGGATGCCACCATGGCTCTAATTGCCTTTAGCGGCACGATGTGCCCAGAAGTTTGCAGCATGGCAGTGTGATGGAGGGACCAGGTGCAAAGAGGATGAAAATTGGTGGGGAAATCATTGGAAGGACATAATTTTGAGGCGGGTAGGGGTTCTTCAAGAAGTAACAAATGACATTTCTATTTGAAAGGGGAAAAGGCAAAACCCCTGTTTCAACTTATGGCATGTAGGGGGGAAAGGATTAAAATTGGACCCGTTGCCTTCTCTTTTCCTCCCCAAATACAACAAGACGACAGTAACCCCGTAACGATTTTTAGTTCAAGATGCATCACAGGTCATGTGATGTGGCTTCAAATGGATGATTAGCGCTTTAAGCATACATGACAAAAATTGCAAGTTGTAAAGGTCTGGCTTCACATATATGCAAGTCCTAACTACAAATAAGTAGATTAATGCTTTTAAATATGCTAACTCTTCCTTCCCAACCCGTATCATGTTTGTTCTGGAAAAATGTCTTTTTGTGAGATGAAATCAAAAGCTCAAAGAAGAAAAATCTATTTGACAGGGTCTTTTGATTTGAAAAAATTGTTCTGGACATGTCAAATTTACAAGCAAGCCCCAATTTACAATACACCAGAATTCACAAGCAAGCACTAAAATACCCAGAATATTTCCTAAGGACGAACTAAAGCCCCAATTTACAAGCAATCAATTCAATTAACAACATACACAATGAATTTCCAAAGAAAAACAAAAGCCCAATTCATCTTACTCGCCAAAAAATCAATACCCGGAGTTGAAAATGCGTATTTGTACCACCAATCGGATCTACATTAGGGTTGAGCTGATAAAGATAGGACGTGGGAGCAACAATCACGAGGTGATGGAAGAGGAATAGCGTGAGAGGGAGGAGGCGTTGGGGGCAAGCTCTCTCATGTCGGAGAGAGGCGAAGGGAGAAGGTGGGATTTGATAAGAGAGAATGGAGATATCGAGAGGGAGAGATGACCACAGAGACGATGGAGATATCAAGAGGGAGAGATGAGCGCAGAGACGAAGGGTTTCAAAAAAATTCCGTTTTGTTTAAGACGATGGAGTTATGGAGATATCGAGAGGAATGAGTATTTTGTTTGGGAAAGCTTACAAGTGAAGGGTATTTGAGTAAAATGCTGTTTGTCTTTCCATGTATTTGCAAAATGTTTTTCTCCTTACCATGTTTTTCTAATTCCAGAAAAGTACACCATGAGTTTGCAAATAGTTGCCCCTACTTCCATTTTAGAGTAATTTTCCCATCAAAAATCTAGTTTTAATAAAATCTAGTTTTGTTTGGAGGTGTGATAAAATCACATTACTTTCCCAATTGATAAAACTTTCCCAATTGATAAAATCAAGGTTTGATAAACTTGTTTTCCAAATGATATTATGAGATAAAATCTAGTTTTGACAAAATCTAGTTTTGATAAAATCTAGGATCCTCAACTGATTTTAGCAAAAACTATATTTTATCAAAACTAAATTTTATATAATAAAATCATTTGGAAAACACCCTTTATCATACTTAGATTTTAACAATTGGGAAAGTAATGTGATTTTATCACACCTCCAAACAAAACTACATTTGGGGGAATTTTTGGTGTGATTTTTTTTTTTTGTGTGTGTGTGGAGATTTTTGGGGGAATTTTTGGCAGGGAAAAAAATTGGTATTCAACTCTGATTTAGAAATTTTGGAGGAGATTAACTATGCTCATTGCCTAATCATTATGTTCAAATTTTAAGCTAATCTCTAATGATATTTTTACAATGATTAATTTGAAACCATTGGAATGTCACGGTTCATAGATTCCATCGTAGTCACAAAAATCGAAGATCATTGGATATTAGTAGCTGCATGATCGGATCACATTTAAGCATCTCGTGGTGTTGAATTATTATGATATACTTGAGCTAGCTTTTGGGGTTGAATTCTACCAAAGAACGTGTAACATGGTATCAGAGCTGGGTTCTAGAGATGGGTAGGGTGCGGGTCTCTGGCCTGCACGCGACAGGTGCTGCCGAGTGAGCACGCTGCGCGTGAGGGAGGGTATAAAGCGAAGTTCCACATCGCCTGGGTATCAAAGTAATATAAAATATATAAGCGCGAGGGGCACCCTCACTTCATGAGCTAACTTTTGGGGTTGAGTTCTACCCAAGAACGTTGAACACAGGTAACCTCTCCTTCGACTCTCTTTTTCGTCTCTTAGATAGGTGTAACGGTCCGGCGATTCCGTAACCTCTTCCTTCTCTCCGGTTGGTGATTCCGTAGTCGTCGTACGGATAGGTAACATCTCCTCTGACTCTTTTTTTTTCATCTCTCGGTTGCCAGGAACTGATTCACCTGACGTCATGAACCTGTGATACTCCCTCCGTCCCCAAATTTTGGCCTCTCGTTCCATTCTAACCGGATAAAAAATTAGTTATAACTTTAAATCGGTAAGGAATTTTACATTCAATATAGATCTTGTTTGTTTGATAGATCTCGATTAAATTTATAAGACAATATTTTTAAAATCACGTAAAATAATGTAAATTACAAGATATAATTAATTGAAAAGTGTTACGGACTTGCAAAAGGGACAAATAAATGGGGATGGAGGGTGTAATGTTGAAAACCTCTTTAATTACTCTTAGATCCTCTCCAACGGCTCTTATATCCTTTTCAACGGGCAATTAAGTATCTACGCCTATACGTAATACAGTAAGAAGGAAGGGCGGGCATTTCGTCTGCATTTCTGTGCTTCAAGTCACGAGAGCGGGCAGCTCCTTTCCCTCCTTTCTTCGTTTCTATCTACACCTTTTTGTTGTACCCTAAATTACCCCCTCGTTGGCGGCAAACAATGGTGGGATCCCCCGTACGATTGCCCTGTATGAGTGTGTGGCTGAACGGAAAATATGGGACTTCGGTATGTCTTTCCTCCTTTCTTCGTTGCTTGTCCTTATTTTTCTATACCCTAATGTCGTATCCTTTGTCGGCAAGCAATTAGGGGATTCCCGTATGATCGGTAAAGCGGCCCTGCTGAAGCCAGAAAATAAGGGGATTCTGTACTTGGAAGCCGGAAAATAAAAGGATTCGGTACTTGGAGCGCAGTTCAGCTACTGTGGGAACGGCGCTTCACTGTTGAAGCGGGTATAAAAGGCAAGCAGATGCGGAAATTTGCGGTTTGCAAGGGTTCCCCGTTTCTCGATTCCTCATCAGGTATCTCTCTCTCTCTCTCTCTCTCTCTCTCTCTCTCTCTCTCTCCATGATTTATGTAAATTTTGTTTCTATTTTCCCCAGTTTTGAGGGGAATTTGGTTTTGGTTGGGATACCCAGTGAACTGGAATTAACTATTAAAAAGGTGAGATAAAATAGCAGTAGTTCATATGGGGGTTCATCATAAACCCAAAAATCTGTAACAGCTGTTTCTCTGGTGAAAATTAATTTCTGGAAGGATTCTGTTTCTGTGATTTCTGAGAATCCCAAAATATAGGATACTGACAGCTAAGCATATTCAAATATGTGGAAAACTTGCTTGAAACTGTAAGGCTACGGGAACTTCAAAGAATTGGGGTTTCGATGAATTGTATTTAACAAGACAACAACATCATGCTCTCCAAGGATTTGATTCTTTGGTATAAACCTAAATATTGATTCGATGATGTAAGTACGAACCAGTTATACATGTTCTTGTTTATATATATGTATCAATATATGTTCCGCTGTTAAGATTATTTTTTGGTTCTTTCATGTTATATTACTTTAATTATGTTGCTTTCAATTTTTTATTTGCTTTCTTATGATTTCTCCTTGTGAAGTGTTTCGTTTGCAGATTGTTGTTTCATGGGGCTTTGCTTACTGATGAATATCGACTTCTCCTTTCAACTTTCGAAGGTGAATTTATTTAGTAGGACACCAAGGACCCTCTGTGCAGTATTTGATCCAAAAAGGTGATTCGATCCTTTTTCAACCCATTATATTCAATTGATCCAAAAAGGTTGATATTTGTAGATTTGAACTTGTTTTGGTTTCAGTCACTACCTTTTACCATAGGCTATAACTAATCTCATTTGTTTTGAGATATAACTGTTGCAATTTTTTTCTCTGGATGTGTCTCTTTAGTATATGACCTGGTTGGCCTCCTTAGGAGAACAATTTTGTGGGAAGCTTTCGTTTAACCTAGACTACACACCATATTTTGTTCCATGGCTGGTCTAGAGATTGTTTGGTTTTATTGGCTTAATATAGAAGAAGATTTTAATGCAGCTCATTATCCTTCTTGGTTTTGTCGTATATTAGAGGATGTGGTTCAGATCTATGGTAAAACTATGGTCTATTAAAACAATGTTTAGGCATGGCACTTTGGCTCAATTATGGCATAGGGTAACAATATTAGCTCTCAATGCTCATTGAGCAGATTATATTCGACCCTCTTTTTTCTATCTATCTTGATTTTTTTTCCACTACTTTTACACGCATAATTTGCAAAGAATGGTGCTGAAGTGAAGCCACAAAAGAATGCTCCAAGTGTCCTGGAACCTCTAATTGGCAATGAGAAAGATGGTTTTGACGCAGAAATAATTTTTATCATTTTATTTTGCTCGTCTTTGTTCCATTAGTAGTTGGGCTATTCATATTTATGGATGGGGTATGGCATTAGTACATAATAGGCTTTGATGAGAAATTCTTTTGTGATGGATTGCTAATATTTTTTGGAGTAAGAATGCTCTTGAGTGTCCTGGAACTTCATCATTCGGGTTGCTCTTTAGTGTCAAATCTGTAATGGGACTCCAAATGCCAATGTTTCTTACTACTATGTCTTTCTTGTAATGGATTCAGTAACTTTAAGTAATTTGTACAAATCTATTCCAATTTCGGATATAGCAAGAGCTTGACTTGTTTCAACGTATATGCAAAGAAATGTGGACAGTATGGAATCAAAGGAATGCATGCATTTTTGCAAAGTAAATCCAAGTGTTACTTTGAGTCTCGGGTGTTCTTGTGTCTTGAATCATAGTGGGTCTCATGAAGGGTGTATTTAAGCTCAGAAATCATGTGGTGGTGCTGGTACAAATATTTGCATTGCTCTGATGATGTGATAATGCTGTTGTAACTGGGGCTGCTACTCCAATCCATATCCATTGCTGGTGCTGTTATGGCTCGAGTAGCTATTGCTGCCATTACACAAGTATTCAATGTGCAGCTTTGTAGGAGATGCTGTGATTTTAGAGAAGTTTGGATCTAGATTCATTGGTAATTTGTTGCAGTTCAAGGTGCTATTAATGTATAGATGCCAGTTTCTTTGTTTTGCAAAAGAAATGGCAGGGGATGAGTTTTTTCAAGATATTCTCTGCTGTAA
The DNA here is from genome assembly GCA_020921065.1 of Vaccinium darrowii. Classification (NCBI taxonomy): domain Eukaryota; kingdom Viridiplantae; phylum Streptophyta; class Magnoliopsida; order Ericales; family Ericaceae; genus Vaccinium; species Vaccinium darrowii. Next base: position 21,555,746 of record CM037161.1, read on the forward strand.
TTTTTTGGAAACAGAGCCGGTGGAAAAAAAAAACTGGCTTGGATGCAGTTCAAGGGTGCTAGATTCTTAATTTGATTTGAATGCCAAACTTTACGAGCAAATTATGATCAATCTTTATTTGTCTTATTTACATTGGAGACTAACTTGAACCAACTATATTTACCCCCTTCTCCCTTTTTAGAAGTAGGAACTAGGAAATAATGGTTGCATGATCTCACGAATTACTTGCTATTAGTCAAGACTATCATAAGAAAACAACTCTAAATTTTATTTACCCAAAAAAACAACTCTAAATTTTAGGGTTTTCTTCCCCATCTGGGTGGTGGATTGCTCACATTATACTATGATGCTAAATTAGACTTGTGTAGTTGTTTGTTGACATGTGTGGAAGAGATGGGAAAACAGACTATAACTGTAATTTACGGTTCTTTGTGGCAGGTTTCTTCAACAACCATCATTGTCAAGAGAGCAGGGACATATGCTTGGACTCGCAGAAGCTGGAGAGTGGGGGAAGAGTATGCATGAACTGTCACATCAGCAATTGGTCATTTCGCATCCACTGAGCTCCCTCTTCGATGTGCTGTTCTTCCTCCAGTATGGTCTTTTATTAGCTTTTAGTGTGAACAGGCACTTTTGATGTTTAGTTATTTGACTTATTCAGCATGAAAAGAGAACTACAAACTTACTTTTTTTCATTTTTGGTTTATCAGATTCTGCAGCTGTTGACTGATTCTAATCATGGTGTGCGAGAAGCAGCAATGTCATGCATTGAGGTTTGTAAATTCCATCCCATTAAAATCCGCTAGACCTGAATGTGTATGGGATGAACATTGCTGTCACGGTTTACGCAGTTGTTGTTTCAACTGTATTTTTAGCTTTTTGTTTTGCTGACAGGCAAGAAAAATAATTTAGCCGATGATAGATATGAAAATAGGTGCACAGAAGGTGGGGTCAAGAATTCCATTGATGAAAAAGGCAGTTAAAAAAACAAAGACCAGTTTTGAGTACAACAGATGTCACCATTACCCAGATCAAGCAAAGAAACCCAACAAGGCACCTGTATAGACGTCGTTGGACCTCGCCGGAGAGCATATGGTGGTCGCCGGAGGTAGAAAGACAGTTTTCGAGCAAGACCCAACAAGTTCCAGCAGTTTTCGAGCTAGATCTGACAAGTTACAGGTCGAATACTATTCGCCGGAGGTCGGCGATGTCAGGCGAGTCTCACCGGAGGTCGCTGGCTTCAGGCGAGGGTCGCCGGAGGTGGTTGGAGTTGTCGGAGTAAAGGATCGAGTGAATCAACAGTGAACAAGGGCTCCTGAAGTAGCGTGATGCCCTGTTGTTCGTGTAAACACCCAGACAATCGACTAATGAGGGAACACAACAGCTCACTCAATCGATTAAGGAGGGGAACACACCCAGAAGATCGATCGTGTATACCAGTTACAAACATAAAGCTCTCTATGAAGCCCAGTCCTTGATCAAAGCTCTGATACCATGTAAGTTAGCATAGAGAGAGAACAACGTTTGTAAATTTGCGAGGTGTTAGGGCCCCCCCTTCTCATTTCACTGTATATATATGGACAAAGGTACATGTACAATACTACCCCTAGGAAGAAATAAAACAAACAAATAAACCCCTAACTTAACAAGATAAATTTCACTTAGTTAACAAGAGCTGCTTGCATTAGTTTTTTGTGGTCTCAACTGGGGAAAAATCTTTGGCTAAGGCTGATGCTTAGATCCCAATCAGCTCATGGTGATGTGTGATTTCACCTGTCCAAGTATCATAAATTGTGGGGCATATATTTTTTGATGGTACAAAAATCTAATATCATTAAGTCACTGGTGATAATAATTCCAACTCTGCTACTACAAAATATTGTTCAAACTTTTTGTACATTAGATTACATTTTCCTTTCAATATTTACGCCGTGTTTTTGTCAAGTTGCTGCATTGGCTCAAAATTGAACATTAGAATTGATTGTGGACAGCTGGGGTTTGGTGAAACACTCTTTGAAGTCAATCAAGACAATGAAGTTCAAAAAGCGATGCTGGATTAAATAAAGTAGGCTTCGAGATTCTCAAGCTGCTTACCTTCCTTGGCACATGTATCTGTTCTTTTAGGTAGCTTTTACTCTTTCCACCTTTTAGAATTCATTGTTTGGTTAATTTTCTATCTATGTTCTTCAAATTCTGGTAATCCGTGTCTTGCTCATTGGCATAAAAGTCTTCTTCTTCTTCTTCTCCTTTTTTCTCTCTCTGTATTTGGCAGATTATAACAATAGTGTTCTCGAGGAACTTCAGGAATTGGGTTCTGGCACCTTGGTAATGTCTATAATGGAAAATGGAGGCGTACTGATGTTGCAATCAAACAGATCAATGATAGGTGTTTTGTTGGGAAACCTTTGGAGCAAGAACACGGTTTGTTTGTCGTTCCATTACAATCAATACGCTTCACCTCCATTGATTTTTTAAGTTTTTTTGTTAAATGTATTGTTCTCTTAGGCAATCAAGCTCGCTACTTGCACCATTTGCATGTGGTGGCCTTCTATGGTGTTGTGCTTGATGGTCCTGATGGTTCAGTGGCAACAGTGAGAATGTATAGTTAATGGTTCTCTAAGAAATGCTTTGCAGAAGAGTGAGGTAAAATGTGCTTCTTTTGGTTCTAGAATCCTTATACCTTTTCCTTGTTTAGGTTGACCTGATATTCATTTGAGAAGTCTGAAGGATTTGATGCTTTACTAATTGTTGTTAGGAATCTTGATAAATGAAAGTGTCTACCACAAAAAATTTCTTTTGTTTCAGTTCTTAAACTTATTTTAAGTTTCTTTTTCCAAGACTCTTTCTTTGGAACTTCATGTACTTATGTAGACTTCATGCAGTTTAAATCTAAATTTTGTAGACGTGATGTAGTTAAATGTAAATTTTGCAGACATCCATCTTTCCTTAATTTATGCTATATATGTTTTGAATGTCACACACACACACACACACACACACACATAAGAAGTTTCCTGTGAGGGCTCCCTCACAAAAAAAGTGCAGAAAAACAGTTGTGGGTTGTTGGATCCTATGCCCTTCACACGATCCAACGGCCCACAATTGTTTTCACAACCTTGGTACGTTCTCACAGGTCAAATTGTTTGAATTCATGCTATGATTCGGGTATTCGGGTATTGTTTCGGCGTCATTACTGAGAGTAGGCTGGCTAGCGTGTTGCAGACTTGCATTGATGGCTCAACAAGGTTATTCACAGGAAGAGGCTCCCCCCCGGCCCTTCTCTCTCTCCATGAGCTATTGAAGACAGATGCCTGACAAATCTCGCCAGAGATCGAACCAGGTGCATTTGGCTTTCTCTCTGATCACGATTCCTAGGTTTTCATTTTCAAATCCTAATCTACAGTTTTGTTTTTTTGAGAATCATATTTCCACCAAAGCTTTTGAAACCGTAATCTACGTTTCGTTTTCCTCTTCTCTCTGCAGGATCTAAGATTCTGCTCTCTTCTTTCATTGTTTTTGGTTGAGGCAGTTTGCTGTGGTTCAGAGGTATGCTATTTTTCTTTTATTTTGGTTGTTCTTCTCTTTCGTCTTGGAAGTGCGAATGTGGTTTGTGAGATTAGGTTTCAGTGGTTGGTGAAAATTTAAACTCACTTAGGTGTATTTGATGGAGATGGGAAGATTAAACTCATAATATCACAATCAGATGCAACAAAGCTTAAATTCCCTCTTCCATCAGTGTTATAATCCATTTAGAATAGATGGAAAAAAATAAGCTATGGTTTTGCTTGTAATTTGATTGAAGCTACTTGTTGTCGGGCCATTTGATTTGGCACAGTTTGTATGACTATCTTTCTACCTTGTCTAACTACTGGAAGCCATTGAGGATGATTCATACTATGTATTGCGCCCTATTGAGGGGCTTAGTCTCCTTGTGAGAAAGATTAGTTAAAATTAGCCATGATCTTTGTTCCTCCGGTTCTATGGTTTTGGCTCAATTTATAACTGCATGTTGCAAGACTTTGGCTTATTGTTGTGTTTCATCTTAACTTACCCTCAACTATGCTGAAATGTTTGAATGGTTTTCTTCGTATGGTTAGGAAAATACAACATTATCTCAAAAACAAGGTAGTACCTGGTGATATTCGTATACTCTCTCATAACAATTTTGCTCGAATTGCCCTGATTTCGGCCAATTTATGAGCAGATGGATATTCTTTGAACAAAATCATATTTTTATGCTTCTTGAACGTGAATGACAATGGAAAATATCATTAGCCCAAATATAATCTCACTATCGATGTCTTCTACAAAATGAATGTAATTATACAACACTCTAAGTAGTTGTTGAAATGCTTGAACAATTTTCTTTGCATGGTTACAGAAGTACAACTTTTTCTCAAAAAGGAAATAATGTTTGAAAGGCATATGATAGCCTCTAAGCTAATTAAAGTTGATTTGCACTTTGGACAATATGTGCAGTCTTATAGTTCTGTGGTACTTGGTCTGCAGTGATTTGTCTATGGAGAAAACTTAGATGTAGTTTTGATTGCTCTTTGGAGCAGCTTTGTGAATTTGATTTTATGAAATTATGCACTTTTTGAACTGCAGCTGACCTTGTGCTATTAAGATAAATGAAAAAGAAGAGTAAGAGGTAAGGGTCTTTCTCCCTCTTATATCTCATCTGTCTTTTTTTTTCAAGTTTCTATCTATCTGTGTAGACTTCTGGAGTGGGTAAAAACTGATTACCCTACTACTAGGCATGGCACGTGCTTAGTGACCTCACCACGAGAGGGTGAATAGTTCGGCACCATATAGGGTACGCGTGAGCCCTGTGCCGAGCTGGTTTGGCCATGAATAAGGCTAAAAAGTTTGAATAAATTAAATATACCAGGATGTGCTAGCTCGATGTAGGTCACAAGGCAATGCCCCTGGTATGGCCGAGCTAGCAGAGCTATGAGCAAAGCTTAAAATAGCATTCTGGGATACATAGGTTCAGCTCGGCGTGAGTAGCTGGGTTATGTACGAGTCATACCGAGCTACGTGGAAGCTCGGCACCGCCACGAATAAGGCGGCGAGACATTCCAGAATACTCTACAGCGGTTCCTTATAAGATAAGGAGCAATCCCGTGAAATAAGGGATCGATATGGGAAATCCTAATGTGATTAGGAGTATACCCCATATAGGGAAGAATCCTATATGGAAAGAAAGACCTCTGCCAGACGAGACCTGGTAGGGTATGGGAACTCATCTCTAAAAGAAAAGTCTTATTAGGAAAAGGATTTCCTAAAGAGAATAGGAAACAGGGGCACGAGATGCCTAATATGAAGAACATCTATACCTATAAATACAAGGCAACAACCATGACAAAAGGTACGCTGTGAAACCTATTTTCATACGCATTGTGATTTGAGTATTCAAGTACGTGATACTAACTTAGGCGTCGGAGGGCCTTTGCCAACGAGAGGCAAAGGTGCTCTAACCCTTTCTCTGTCTTGCAGATCTAGGGTTGACTTGAGGAAGCACGTGATCCAGGGTTACGTGGATTTATCCCCATACAATTGGCGCCGTCTGTGGGAAACCTTACAAAAAGTTCGTCTCTCTCCAATAAAGGGTCAACGATGGTGCTTTCAGAGCCCCTTTTGTGCACCCCACGGAGGAAAGATGTGGAAGACGATGGTGGGACCACGTTGGTGTACACCACAAGAAAGGGCTCAAGGGTGGAAAAAACCGCTGCGGTACTAAGAGCTCCACAGAAAAAACCAGCAACGAAGAGGTTTGACATAGGGGATATCCCTGAGATTCCAAAATTCAGGGATGCACGCCTAATACGCCATGATTCTCCAAGGGGGAGACACTCAAAAACACCACCAAGAGGGGGGGAAGCCTCCAACCGACGTGAACGGGACAGAAGCCCCCCAAAAAGGGATGGTCACAGGCACACAAGGAATCGAGAGAGGGAAGATAGCCTTGACAGAAAAGAGCAAGAGGCAGAAGAACTGGCCCGCGAAGTCACTCGACGAGAACGAGAGATTCAGGACCTAAAAAAACAACTCCAAGAAAAAGAGAAAGACTTACGTTCACGGACGAGATCCGTGCAATATGAGGAAAAGAGAAGAGATCGTCACCACAACAGGGCCTCCACCGACCGAGCTGCCTCTCCACGAAAAAGGAGAGACAGGAGTGCTTCTGTGGAAAAGAGAGAAAGGAGGAAGCATGCTAGGGACAGATACGAGAGATCTGGATCCAATGAGCATATTCCCGAGCGGCACACGAGGAGGGGGGATGCTGGCCGAGCTGAGGAAAGCCCTAAAACTGCACGAGAAGCAGCTAAAGAAGCCCTAGGCCAAATTTCTAAGTCACCATTGGCCCATTGGATCCGTACGGAGAAGACGCCAAGCAGGGTGAAACATTCAGCATTCATCCCCTACGAGACCAGCACAGATCCTGTGGCCCACATCCAACACTATCAACAGGCCATGTTCATGCACGAGCGAGATGACGCTTTGTTATGCAAAATGTTCCCCTCTAGCCTGGGAAAGGTGGCTCTGAGCTGGTACCACAAACTCCCAGAGGGATCAATCCTATGCTGGGCTCAATTAGCTGAAGAATTCACTGCCCGGTTCTTAACAAGCCGAGCAGCTCCCAAGACTTTTGATGCATTGACTTCTATGAGACAGAAGGACGATGAGACACTGCGGCAATACTCCAAACGTTATTGGGAGACTTTCAACGAGATTGAAAATTGCAGTGAGGAGTATGCTCTGGCGACATTCAAGACGAGCTTGCCCATGCATAGTAAGTTACGGGAATCACTTACTATGCATCCAGTGAAAACGGTGGCCAAACTCATGGAAAGAATCCAGGAGCATGCACGGGTGGAGGATGACATCCTGCAAGCTGGAGGAAGGATTGTGGCAGGGCAACCTCAGCTTCCAGAAAAGAAGCCAGTAGAATCAAGGGTGTACAAAAAGGATTACACAACAGGACGAAAAGACTACACACAGCAGAAGAAGGACAAAGCTGATCCAGATCCCAAGTCATATTTCAGCGTTATGGCAACTTTCAACATCCCTATCTATAAGATGTTGTACAGGATCAAGAACGAACAGTGGTTCAGAAGGCCCCCAAAGATGACTGGGAACCCAGAAAAGAGAAGAGCCACTAACCAGCACTGCAGCTACCACAGGGATTGGGGACACATGACTGAAGACTGTGTGGAATATAAGAAATTCCTGGATGAGAAGGTAGCAGAGGGCCATCTCAAAGAATTCCTGGCTGATGTCAAGAATGATGCCGAGCTGGTAGAGGAGGTGGACTACGAGAAAGGTCCAAAGGGAACAATCCATATGATACATGGATTAGTTGCCCCTTACACAAACAAAGAGATAAGACATATCCAGAGGGTCAACGGACGGGCAAAACAAGTCATGAAGCTCGGCATGAAGAGGCCAAGGGCGGAAGGGATCATGGAGACCCCAATCACCTTCACTGATGATGATCTGGAAGGGGTATCAGTACCCCATAATGACGCACTTGTAATCACCCTACGAATAGGGGAATACGACGTGGAGAAGATTCTTGTTGACCAAGGGGCCAGCACAGAGATCATGTATTACAATACTTTCAAGAAGATGGAGCTCCCTCCAAGTTCATTGCAAAAGTGTCTGGTTCCATTGGTCGGCTTTAGTGCACAGACAGTATGGCCTATGGGAAAGGTCACACTGCCCGTCCGAGCTGGATCAGTGGTTCTGAGCACAGACTTCCTTGTGGTAGACATCCCTTCTTCCTATAACGTGATTATAGGAAGAACTTGGATGCACAAAATGAGGGCGGTTTCTTCAACTTACCATCAGAAGATCAAGTACCCTGGGGCAGATGGCATCGAATGCATTAGAGGCGACCAAAAGGTGGCCGACCTATGTTTCAATATGGTTTTGAGGAAATCACCAAGGGCCGAGCTGGTACAAACGGTTGAGGTTCCAGACCAACCAACCTTAGAAGACGTTGGAGGTGATCCCACTAAGAAGATGGTGGAAGGGTTAAAGAGGATACAAATTCAAGAGGACGATGAAGAAAGGTATTTCCTGATCGGCGAGACCCTCCCCGAGCTGGAGGAAAGAGATTTGGTCACCTTCCTTAAAGACCACATCGATGTATTCGCTTGGACCCCCCAAGAGATGCCTGGGATAGATCCTGAAATCATATGCCACCACCTGAACGTGGACCCACAGCACAAGCCAGTTGTGCAGAAGGCAAGGAGGTCAGCACCACAGCACGCAGACGCTGTGATCGAAGAGGTAGAGCGGCTACTAGAAGCGGATGCCATACGTGAGGTGAGCTATCCAGATTGGTTGGCCAACACTGTGGTGGTCAAGAAGAAGAACGGAAAGTGGAGGGTATGTGTGGACTTCACAAGCCTCAACAAAGCGTGTCCCAAGGATAGCTTTCCACTCTCCAGAATTGATCAACTGGTAGATGCTACATCAGGCTATGAAAGAATGAGTTTCCTTGACGCATATCGAGGATACCATCAAATAGCCATGCACGAGCCCGACCAGGAAAAGACATCTTTCATTTCGCCCAGGGGACTCTATTGTTACAAGGTTATGCCGTTTGGGCTGAGGAATGCTGGACCAACCTATCAGAGATTGGTGACCAAAATGTTCAAAGAACAGCTCGGCAAGACTATGGAGGTCTACATCGATGACATGGTAGTCAAGAGCAAGTTGAAGCCTGACCACCTAGCCGACCTAAGGGTAACTTTCAACATCCTGAGAAAATTCAAGCTAAAGCTAAACGCTTCCAAATGTGCCTTCGGAGTCAGCTCGGGGAAATTTCTTGGGCACTTAGTGACAAAAAGAGGGATTGAAGCCAACCCAGATCAAATCACGGCTCTACAAGGCCTTCAAAGCCCAAAGACCACGAAGGAGGTCCAAAGGCTAACAGGGATGGCAGCAGCACTCAATCGCTTCATCAGCAAGTCCTCAGACCGCTGCAGACCTTTCTTTCAACTTCTGAAGAAGAGAGAAGGGTACGAGTGGGGAGCCGAACAGGAACGGGCTTTCCAGGAGCTAAAAAGCTACTTATCATCACCACCCTTGCTCTCTACTCCAGAAACTGGGGAGCGGTTGATACTATACTTAGCAGTATCTGACCATGCAGTCAGCTCGGTCCTTCTACGAATAAAGGGGACGGAGCAGGCTCCAATCTATTTCGTGAGCAAGACATTGTTAGAAGCTGAGACACGTTACCTACCATTGGAAAAACTGGTATATGCTCTCATTGTTGCATCAAGAAAGCTGCCCCACTACTTCTTGCAGCATCCCATCACCGTATTCACGGAATACCCACTGAGGGCCTTGCTCAAGAAAGCAGATTTCTCTGGTAGAATCTCCAAGTGGTCAATAGAACTAAGTCAGTTCGACCTCGATTATCAGCCCAGAACAACAATCAAGGGGCAGGTTTTGGCTGATTTCATAGCAGAATTTGCTCCAACAGTGGCCCCACCGCCACCAACTCTCCACGAAAAGGAGGGAATCAGTAACCCCGAGCAGCCAACGAGTATGGCCGATCTGGAACCAGACGAATGGAAGCTTTACGTTGATGGATCGGCTTGCAACAAAGGGTCTGGAGCAGGGGTTGTGCTTTTCTCTCCAGAAGGATTGGTCCTAGAGCATGCACTGCGGCTAGGATTTAGTGCCACAAACAATGTAGCAGAATATGAGGCTTTGCTTGCTGGGCTGAGAAGTGCTCTGGAGCTCAAGATACATAAATTACGGATATTTTGTGATTCCCAACTAGTTGTCAACCAGCTCTCAGGAGAATATGCCACGAAAAGCGAGAAGATGGCTGCATACTCAGAAGCAGCCAAGGATTTGCTAGACAAATTTCACAGGATCCATATCCAGCAGATCAGCTCGGGACAGAACGCACATGCAGACTCACTGGCCTGTCTTGGGTCGGCGGTCAAGACAGAGTATCGCCGCACAATTACAGTAGACTATCTGGGCGAACCAAGTATTGGCCGAGCCGTAGAAGTCGTGATGGAAACAGAGCTGGGGCCGAGCTGGATGGACCCAATAGTGGCATGCCTACGAGATGGGACTTTGCCGGAAGATAAGAGGGAAGCACATAAAATTAAGACCAAGTCAGTACGCTTTTGGCTCTCTCCAGAAGGTAAGCTTTACAGAAAATCTTTCCTTGGTCCATATTTATTGTGTGTACACCCAGCCCTTGTTCAAAAGTTTCTCCATGAAATCCACGATGGAACTTGTGGGGGACACACTGGTGGGAGATCCATAGCCCACCGAGCCATATCCCAGGGGTACTGGTGGCCATACATGCAAGAGGATGCAAAGGCCTTTGTCAAGACATGTGAAAAATGTCAAAAGTTTTCCCCCCTCATCCGAGCTCCAGCAGAGGATCTACTGCCTCTAACCAGTCCGTGGCCATTTGCCCAATGGGGATTGGATATCGTGGGTCCTCTCCCTATGGCAACAGGGAAACGAAAGTTCCTACTCATTGGCACTGACTACTTCACTAGGTGGATAGAGGGGGAAGCTCTTGCTAAAATCACAGAGGCTATGGTGGAAAAGTTCGTCTGGAATAAGATAATTACAAGGTTTGGGGTACCCTACTCTATTATCTCAGATAACGGGTCCCAGTTCGGCAAGAAGTTCAAGGCCTTCTGTGCTCAGTACGGCATCAGAAATTATTACTCAACCCCTGCCTACCCGCAGAGCAATGGCCAGGCAGAAGCATCCAACAAGACTATCCTAAAGAGTCTCAAGAAGAGGTTGGAAAAGAAGAAGGGTAAATGGCCAGATGAGCTTCCAGCTGTGCTTTGGGCTTATAGGACCACCCCACGGCGATCTACGGGAGAAACGCCGTATTCCCTTGCTTATGGGACAGAGGCAGTGATTCCCCTAGAAGTTGGATTGCCAACCATTCCCACTACTCTGGTGGAGTCAGGGGGCAACGATAAAGCCCTGGCCGAGCAGCTAGACCTCGCCGAGGAAAAGAGAGAGCGGGCACTCATTACCTTAGCAGCATACCAAGAGCAGCTACGAAGGAGCTACAATAAGAAGGTACAGCCAAGAGAATTTAAAGTTGGTGACCTAGTCCTGAGAAAGGTTTTGGCCAACACCAAAGTGTCTTCCGACGGAAAGCTTGGCCCGAACTGGGAAGGCCCATACAAGATCGTAGGGATCGCTGGCATTGGGGCCTACCGCTTGGCCGACCTGGATGGGAAACCAGTCCCACGACCATGGAATGTCCAGAACCTTAGAAAGTTCTTCCAGTAATGTTTATGTGATTACGAATACAATCACATTTCTTCTTTCGAATTAGTTTTTTAATTAGGATTACGAGTAAAATCACCAACATTAGTTATTCAGATTTTTTGATATTTCTAGCGTTAATGAAATGTTATCATGATTTTGGTTAATATGAACCGCAATTTCTACTTCAAAAATTGAGATTCCTATTGGGGAGCAGAGGATATGTATATTTTGCAACGAATATTGCACGAAAGATCCTAAGTACGAAAAAACTTAGGATTTTGCAACGAATATTGCACGAAAGATCCTAAGTACGAAAAAACTTAGGATTTTGCAACGAATATTGCACAAAAGATCCTAAGTATGAAAAAACTTAGGATTTCACAACGAATATTGCACGAAACGGTTCTAAGTATGAAGAAACTTAGTTTGATTGCCATGCTAAGTATGAAGAGCCTTAGTCTAGAAACGAGTAAAACGAAGAAACTTAGCTCGGCGAACAAATATTGCAGCAAAGGGCAAGCAAAATCCCTAAAAAACGGAATCAAAGAGTAGAACTGGTCGCCCAGGACCAACTATCAGCAAAACCAGGACAAAGTAAAGTACGAGCATAACAAACCAGAGTATTGAACGGGCCCCAGGCGGCCGAGCAAAGACCACGCAGGGTCAAGGAAAGAGTTTCAGAAAAACGTAAAAGGCATTAAGCCTCTTCACTGTGCTCATTTGCAACAGTGGCAGCATTGGGATCAGCATCCATACCCCCAGCAGAACCCTCCGCAGCACCACCCTCCGAGATGGTAAGATCGGTAATGGGTTCATCTGTCAGAGTCTGAGGTTGAGCTTCTGGAGTGGGCTGAGCTTGAGCATCGAGATTATCCTGAACAGCAGCCATCTCGCTCGGCAGCTCCATGTTGGTCCAATGAGGGGAAGACTCCTCGACGCCGAGCTTCTCGAGGCAGAGCCGCCAAGCCGCCCCCCATATGGCATCTTGCACGGCCTGCATTTGTGCCTTGTAGTTCTCTGTAACCTCCAGCACGGCTCACTCGTACTCAGCCTCTGCCTTAGCTTCTGCTGCAGTCAGTTGATCGCTCAGTCCATGCTCGACCTCCTCTGATCTCTTCCTCAGATCGGCAAGCTCCCCCTTCACGACCTCCACCTCAACTCGGGCTTCCTTTAAAGACTGAGAGGACTGAGCATTTTCCTTCTCGGCTTTATCCGCCCTTTTCTGCTCCTTCTTCAGTTCTTTTTCAGCCTCTTTTGCTCGGTCGAAACCAGCAGAGGCCTTCTGCATAATCTGCAATTGGAGAAGAACACGACTAACGACAGGAATAAAGAAACAAACTCAATACAAGGACAAAATGACAATCAAACTTTTTGTACCTTGACGCTTGACTGGAAGATGGATTTCATTAGGGTGTCATATGAGCTCCCCTTTTCCCTCTCCATGTCGAGGGGGAGGAGTGCAGCCCTGGACACGCCAAAGGCCACATCGGTGGAAGAGATCTTGTCCACTGAAGTAACAAGGGTGCCATCAGGGCGAGCAAGTGGAGGGGCCCAGGGCTGCACCAACGGCGGAGAGTCCGTCACTGGTAGACCCGTGTCCCCAGTCCTTCTCCTCTGGGGAGGGGGTTGGACTTGCTGAGGACTCCCCGCTGGTCTTTTCTCTCTCTGGCGGTCGGTGAGTAGAGGGGACGACGGTTGAGCAGGTTGGGTGGATCGAGTGACCGGAAGGGTACGGGAGGCCCCGCCGAGGTTCAGCACGTCCAAAAGATTGATCGGCTGGATAGGCATTTCTTCTCGAGTTGGAGAGGGGGAGTAGCCTGGCGAGTCGTCTGAATCTGCAAGAAGAGTGGATTGTTCGGCCAGGGACTGAACCAGTTCGCGGTGGTCAAACCCAGCAACTTCTTCTTCTTCTTCCTCTTCCTCTTCAACCACTCTCCCAGAGGTACTTGGCCCTTGGTCAGTGTCAGTCCGAACGAGAATCGGAATGGCGGTAGGGATCTCTTGAATATGAGCAAAAGTGATTTGCTGCTGAAGGTCAGATGGGGCTCGGGAGCGCGCGGATCCCCTTCTGGCTCGGCCTCTGCGAGCACGAGTCCTCTCTCGGTCAGAAGGTCGGCCTGTGATGGTCAGTGGAACAGTTGGCGGCCAGGGATGCCTTGAACGTGGCTCGCCGTTTCTTCGAATCCCTCCCCAGTAGGAGGGAGTATAACCTAATAGCAGGTGGGCAGCTCGGCCAAGACCGACTGGGGTTGGAGCGAAGCCGTCAAAGTAAAGAGCCCTGGCAATCTCCTCACAGTGGAGTTTGCCGTGTATCAAACGTCCACCGTGATTGAGATTATCCGCTGCAGAACAAGCATGAAAGGATGATCAGCTGCAAGTTTTGGAAAAATACAAAGTGAAACAGCTAGGGAAAAAAACACTGACGTAATCTGCCTGTTGCAGTAGGACAGCCGAAGCCAATGGGCCTCCCCTCGGCGTCTTTGGGCTCCCAGTTGCCGGTGACTATGAGGTAGTCATCTGCCTCTCCCTTTGAGGAATTCGGCAGGTCGGTGATGAGCTTTTGATTGGGGTCCCTGGCCTTGAAGTAGTAGTTGTGATCATTTGTGGGGACTACGCTATAAAGGTAATGTAAGTCCCACCAGTCAAGATGTAGGCCGAGCAGCCTATTTAGGGCAAGGGTGCCCATAACTACCCTAACGAAATTAGGGCAGAGCTGCATAGGGTTCAGCTGGCACCTGTAGCAGACTTCTCTGAAGAAGGGGTGTAGGGGGAATCTCAGGCCGCCCTCTACTATAAAGATCAAGGGGATGTGAATCTTAAGTTCATCCTGGCCCTCCTCCTCTAAATCTTCAGACCCATTCAGCCGGAATCGAACATCGGCGGGGATCGCATAGGTCCTACGGAATTCTATCACTCTCTCGGGGGTACTCAAAAGGGCCCTATATCTACCCATTTGTTCTGAAAGTTAGGGTTTCACAGTAGAAACCCAGAATGGAAAGAAGATGAACAGGAACTAAGAATGAAACCTAGGGGTTTTGACGGATAACGGGAAAATCTAAAGTCAAGAAGACGTACTTACGTGATAAGGGGGCCTAAGATGACACTTTCCGGCGAAGACGAGAAGCGTTTTCCGACGAGAAACGGAAGAGACTTGGTTGCAGAAGGCACAGAGTGGCGTTGATGACAGATGAAGTGCTCTCTCTCTCTCTAGCCTTTTTTTTTAGATGTAATGGAAGAAGGAGAAGGGTTTTGGGGGTTTTGGGGGAAAATAAAATAATCATTATCCCGCCCGAAAACCCATGAAATGGGACGTGACGTACGCAAAACGTCAGCGGAAACGTCCTTTCGACTTATCCGAGCCACCAAAGGGTCATTCACATTTAATATGAAAGCGACGTTGCTACCCACGTGGAGGGAAGACGTGCAAAGGGTACATCAAGAACCGTTGAAGCTCTGCACGCTACTAATGCGTGACAGTAGCGGCAGAGCTGGGGAGCAATTGGAGTGGGTAAAAACTGATTACCCTACTACTAGGCATGGCACGTGCTTAGTGACCTCACCACGAGAGGGTGAATAGTTCGGCACCATATAGGGTACGCGTGAGCCCTGTGCCGAGCTGGTTTGGCCATGAATAAGGCTAAAAAGTTTGAATAAATTAAATATACCAGGATGTGCTAGCTCGATGTAGGTCACAAGGCAATGCCCCTGGTATGGCCGAGCTAGCAGAGCTATGAGCAAAGCTTAAAATAGCATTTTGGGATACATAGGTTCAGCTCGGCGTGAGTAGCTGGGTTATGTACGAGTCATACCGAGCTACGTGGAAGCTCGGCACCGCCACGAATAAGGCGGCGAGACATTCCAGAATACTCTACAGCGGTTCCTTATAAGATAAGGAGCAATCCCGTGAAATAAGGGATCGATATGGGAAATCCTAATGTGATTAGGAGTATACCCCATATAGGGAAGAATCCTATATGGAAAGAAAGACCTCTGCCAGACGAGACCTGGTAGGGTATGGGAACTCATCTCTAAAAGAAAAGTCTTATTAGGAAAAGGATTTCCTAAAGAGAATAGGAAACAGGGGCACGAGATGCCTAATATGAAGAACATCTATACCTATAAATACAAGGCAACAACCATGACAAAAGGTACGCTGTGAAACCTATTTTCATACGCATTGTGATTTGAGTATTCAAGTACGTGATACTAACTTAGGCGTCGGAGGGCCTTTGCCAACGAGAGGCAAAGGTGCTCTAACCCTTTCTCTGTCTTGCAGATCTAGGGTTGACTTGAGGAAGCACGTGATCCAGGGTTACGTGGATTTATCCCCGTACAACTTCCACTTGGTCAAGACTCGAGAGTCTGCTGTAGAGAAAATCCAACCGGAAGCGATGGATTCAAGGATAGGTATACGCGTTCCTTATACATATCAGGTTGTCTCTTTCTCTCTCGTTGCATGATTATGCTTTTTAGATCTGCTTTGTGGTTCATAATTTAGAGGAGGAACGGCTGAAAATATTCAAAGAAAGGAAATCGAGTGAAAAAAATCTAAGTGAATGTTTGTTCTAATGTGTTGTTTCAACAAGTATGGAAACAGGAGCATTTCAGAGACATTTGATGTTTTGGAAACATTTCAATTCTTACTAGAGGATATTGTAAATATATTTACAGCCTCCTTGGATTGAGTGATTTGGTGATGAAAAAGAAGAAGCAAAGATTAGAGTTTCTCTCCAAATCACTCCACTTGGTTTGAATATTTAGGGGCAATATGAAGAGAAAGGTACCAAAATAAAAAGTTGTGATTGGCCCCTTAGCAAAAATGGTGAGATTTCGTAAGAAATGGCTCCCTTTCTTATCTTATTATTTCTCTCCATCCAAAACGAATAGAAGTAAAAGAAATGTTCTGAAAAATGAACTAAGGTTTATCTAAGGGAATGTAAGGCTAATAAATGATAATTATACAAATTTAGGTTTGCAAATTGATTCACTTATTTGGAGGAAGGAACAAGTATAAAGCCAAAAAATCAAACCTTCTTGCTCAGCATTTGTTAGGTGAATCTTATAGCTGTGTTGACACTTTTGTACCTCGCTGTATTATGCTGTCTTATCGTTGAAAACACTCGAACTTGGTTCTTGCAATAGTTCCTCCGTCTAGGTTTCTTGTGAATGGAAAGATGTCAGTTGTTTCGGTGGAAACATTTAGAGAATTTTAGAAGTCATTAACTAACAAAAGAACTAAACTTGATGTTTTGTGAAAGAGTAGGTTGATAAGCAAAATGGAAAGTACAACAGTTTCCCTTGTCCATGAAAGAATGTGCTATTTCGTTTGCATTCTTCATGGACCAGTCTTTATATTTATAACATAAATTAGTGAGTGAGGTGTTTTGAATCATGATATGTTCACACAATTGAGAGATTTGAACCTGTATAATCCAAACTTGAAAGAAATTGCTCTTCCCGGTTCCATGGGAAGCAAATCAATGAAACAAACGACGTAACAAACGACGCAACAATAATTGCAATTTCCTTGCATAGCTGCTGGAGAAGGCAAGACAAACCTAATAATCTACCTTATGGAGGCTGTTTGGATTATTCGATTTTTTATGCTTATAGGGTTCGATTAGGGATTGATCTATGGAGTTGTTTACAGGTTATCTATGAAGGGAAGCCAACACTATATTCCTATGGTGTTTGACACCCAGAATGCCCACTGTTACATGCAATGGGTAAGCAGTATTAATCATTACTTTCTTCTACTTCCATGACTATTTGGGATAAAAGTACATGATGAGCTTTATCTGGATGATCTCAAGTGCAAGTGTTGTTCTCCGAAAGCTGGTTGCTAAATTGGTAATTTTCTACTAGGTGTGTGCATTTAATTCTTGGAAATCTACTACTGGTGGTGATAAGAGACTCTCGTAATTGGCAGGAAAAGAGATGGTTTGTTATTAGCCAAACTAAAAACTAAATTAAGGTTTGTTTATAAGCACTTCAGTTTGCTGCACTCAACCCTCATTTTTATTGTTGCGACTAATCAGTTTTTTTAGGGATCTGTCGCACATCACTGTTAGTCGAACGTACAACTTCTTAAACTTACATTGTTATGTACTATTACTATGAAAAGATAATGTTGTCATATCTTTTGGTGGGTTTATTGAACTTATGTCTATGTATTTGAAGTCTTCCTACGCGTCTTTTCATTGTATCTCAGTGGTGTGTCATTTTCCCGAGGGAGGAACCTGCCTCAAAGCCAAAATGTCTTTCAAGTCATGGTAGTAAATTTTGGTAGCCCGTTTTCATCTGCGCCTGAATTTCTGCTCTATCCTTGTATCCTCTGCTCTCACCTCACGTGTGAGAAGCCCTCTCCCTTCTCTGTTCTGAAGCACATTTCTCGGACTACTTCAATTTTGTTATTTTCGGGATTAATAGCTTTGAATTTTGTGGTTATTTGGAAACCCAGCTTTTTTCTTCATTGAATCTGTTCATTTTCTCAGAGTTTTCTTTTTGTATCGATTTGTGATGTGATCGTTTCTCTTCAAACGGCTTAGGGATGTGTTTTAATTTATTAACTGTCTTAGTGGCTT
Source organism: Vaccinium darrowii (assembly GCA_020921065.1). Classification (NCBI taxonomy): domain Eukaryota; kingdom Viridiplantae; phylum Streptophyta; class Magnoliopsida; order Ericales; family Ericaceae; genus Vaccinium; species Vaccinium darrowii. The sequence goes on from CM037161.1 coordinate 21,573,613, forward strand.
TGGTTGTTTATGTTGACATAGTCTGGCTTTAAGTGAACATAACTGTTGTTGACCAAAGAGTTTTTGGTGTGTAAAGCTCAGTTAAAGCATGCCTCAATTCTTCAATTTTTGAGAGGTGAATCAAGGATCACACTATCACAAGTATAAAAGTTGTTGCAAATCTAAGTGTTAATGCAAAATATCTACTTTGCTGCAGGTCTTCTATGTTTGGGTTTCCTATATACTCAAAGGTACTTGATATTTTGGTTTCTTTATTAAAAGTGTTGATTACATTTGCTCTGAATTTAATATTGTATGTTACTTAGAGTGGGAGTTTTCATCCTTAGCTGTATGGGTTTGTTAATTTTATTGTAAATGTAAGTTTTGTTTCTTAAATACAAGGGTTGTTTATATTTTAGATAACCTATTTTCATGATTTTGCATCTGTCTAATTCTCTTAATCAACATAAGCATTTTTGTATTACATTGCTCTGAATTTATTATCCGACAGCTGTGTAAGTCCTTGTTGACCTGACTTGGTATTGACTTTATCAAATCGCAGGGAAAGCAATAGCGGCAGTAGCAAGAGGAAGGAGGAGAGGTAGACGCAATGGTGAGCTTATATCCTATCTTTCATTGTGAGAATCGCCCTCTCTCGGGGATTGGTTTTTGAGCATATAAAGTGTTTAGTATCTCATTCATATAAATTATTACTTTTGATGTTGATTGTTGTTCCCATTCATAATGCGACCTTTTATATGGTTGACAAATTCTAAATTTTTTTCTTCTTCCAGATGGCTGTGAACGTCTCAACAACAGCACTAACATGCTAGCGGAAGGGTTCCATGTGGTAAGCAGCGTGTTTGACTTGGAATTGTATGCCATAATTTTATTTTTCTCGGCATCATTGTCTTTGTAACTATCTTGAGTTCTTTCTATTTCCTCTAAAATTTCACATACTTGAATTTAGATTGTTGATTTCTCATCCGAAAGTGTCCCATTTGCTATACACTTTAAATTCATTTATCATAGTCCAACTAATTTAAGTTCATTAGTGATAATGTGCAACTCAACTCAAGGTTCCCCATTTGCTACTTGATGTTCCTCTTTTGGCTACTTGACTCTGTATAGAAATTTTTAAAATCTGTATAACAATACACAAATTTTTCTCAATATAATATTTTTCTCACTAGATTCATGAAACATCTTATGTGATGTGGTATTTGATGCTATTGGAAAATATTGCCAACAATTGAAATTATTTAGTGGTCGGGTTATTTGAGTAGATGAAAATCCTACATAATATGGACTACCCTTTCTCCGTAAAACATATTTTTTTAAACGTGTCGTATAGGAGCTGAGTGGAATCATGATATTTGCTGCATAACATATTTTTGTGAACGTGTCGTATTGGAACTCATTGCAACCATTTGATATGCATATGATATCGAGTTCATTAGGAGCATATAACCTCCTTTTTTTTCTTTTTTCTTTCTAAACATGATGTGTAGGATTTCAGTAGATATGAATTGCTTGCCTTTTTAAATTTTAGACTTTCTATTATTGAAAGATAGCATAGAGAGAGAGAGAGAGAGAGAGAGAGAGAGAGAGAACGATGTTTGTGAATATGTGAGGTGTTAGGGCTCCCCCTTTCTCATTTCACTATATACAGACAAAGGTACATGTACAAGACTACCCCTAGGAAGAAATAAAGCTAACATATCAACCCCTAACTTAACACTCCCCCTCAAGTTGGTGCAAAGATATCTATCAAGCCCAACTTGAACACAATGGGGTGAAAACTTCTACTACTAAGACCCTTAGTAATACATAAGCTAACTCTGGTCTTCTAATCTTACAAAAGGCATGCAAATTAAACTGTTGCTAAGCTTCTCTTTTATAAAGTGCCTGTCGATTTCAATATGCTTCGTTCGATCATGTTGGACAGGATTCTGGACAATGTTTATGGCAGCCTTATTATCACAGTAGAGCTTCATAGGACAAGCATCCGGGAATCCCAAATCACGTAAAAAGGTTTGGAGCCATAAAAAGCTCACAAACACCATGAGCCATTGCTCTGTATTCAGCCTCTGCACTGGATCTATCAACCACTGTCTGCTTCTTACTCCTCCAAGTAACCAAATTTCCTCCCAGAAAGATGCAATAACTAGAGGTAGATCTCTATCATCAATAGAACCTGTCTAGTCTGCATCGGTGAAGGCTTCCAATTTAAAGTGACCATGATTGGATAACAAGATTCCTTTACCTGGGGCTGATTTGAGATACCTCAAGATGCGATAAACAACATCAAGATGCACAACACGAGGTTCATGCATAAACTGGCTTACAACCCCCACAGCATAGGAAATATGTGGTCTGGTGTCAGATAAGTATATCAGGCGACCCACAAGTCTTTGATTGGCCTTAATGGGAGAGTCGGCTGGCTTACATCCCAATATACCAGTTTCTTCTAAGAGATCAATAATGTACTTCCTTTGAGAGATAAAAATCCCTTTGTCAAATCTAGCCACATCCATTCCAAGGAAGTACTTCATAGACCCCAAATCCTTAATATTAAACTCTAGAGCAAGAAGAGCCTTAAGGCTAACAATCTCATCCACATCATCACCTGTCATTATTATGTCATCCACATAAACAATAAGTATGGCGATCTTACCATTACTCCGTTTGATGAACATAGTATGGTCAGCATGACTCTGCTTGTATCCAAATCTCAACATGGCTTTGAAAAACCTGTCAAAACCACGCTCTGGGAGATTACTTCAATCCATAGAGGGCCTTTCTCAACCTACACACCTTTCCTTCAGTTGCAAAAGAGGAAAAACTAGGTGGTATGTTCATGTACATTTCCTCCTCTAGGTCACCATGGAGAAATACATTTTTCACATCAAACTGTTGAAGATGCCAATCCAAAGTAGCAGCACAAAAAGTAGGGTCCGAACAGAGTGCAGCTCCACCTAGTCATTGTGCACTGGGCAGGCTTTTTGGGGAGAAGAAAAGGGTGTTGTTTTCTGCCCGGCTTTTGGGGAGAAGCTCTAAGTCCTTCGGTAGATTGGTCATTCCCAAAACCGCTCGGCCGATAGCCAGGTTTGCCTCTGGACTATCCCCGGGGGGCCAACAGGTCGATAACAATCAGGGTTTGGCTCTTCAAGTCGTCGAGGGGAATGGTTGCACCTCGGAGACCTCAGGGGGGATATCCTCTCCCCCCACATCGATCAAAGTGTGCACGTACTCCCCTACGCCCCGATGTCTCTTGCTCCTCAACATCCGGCCTCTGACGGGAAGAGCTAGGGATATCGGCAACGAGGGCTGGGGCTGATGTTGAAGTTGTTACAGGGTGAGGCACGCCCACCCCCTGCTACTGGGCCTCATCGGCCGCGAACATCCCCTCGCCGCCCGGCTGAACCTCCTTTGGCGCAATGGTAAATTTTGTGGGATCTGTCCCAGCTGAGAGGAACCTCTGCGTCAGGATCGACCTCAGATCTGGCCGGGGGGCCAACAGGTCGATAACAATCAGGGTTTGGCTCTTCAAGCGTAACCCTGTACGGGGGCTCGTAACCCAACAATCTCGAGGCGTCCCTACCTTGGCAAGATAGGAGGGCAATAAGCCTATCTCAACTCCCACTGGCCCATTAGAGCTTTGGATTTGGCGGTCACATGTGCAAAACAATACATATAGACATCAATATGCACAATAGTATACAAATTAACTAAAGGATGAATAGATGCTCAAGAATGTACTCGGATTCCCCCTGAATCTGGGGATGGGGTCTCGGCGTGGGGCGTACGGGTCGATTAGGAGTCAGTCAAACTGAAGATCGGGAGGTCCGAACTCAAAGTTGCTGGAGACCTTCACGAATTCCATGACCCACTTGTCCATGTCAGTGAGTGGAGATACGGGGTGATTGAACTCCAGCCGGGTTGACAGGTAATAACAGCCTGTAGACACCCCAAAATGAAGCGCTCGTATACATTTTAATCCCCGATGATGAATGGAAATGCCCGGAAGGCCTCTCGGATTGAAATTCTCCAAGTCAACTCAGTCAACAGTACCGTACGGTACTCATTTCTCATGCACGGCACAGCTCCAGTCATGTACGGCAGCTTTTTGAATTTTGGCGGTGGAAGTGTGCCGCACGGCACAGTTAATGTGCCGCACGGCACAGTTTGTGTGCCGTACGGCACTGTCACTTGTCACACAGCTTTTGCAGAGTTCCCAGCAACTCAAATGTTGACGAATTCATTTCTTCAGCTCATCATGGTTTCGTGCAAGAAGAGAAGGCTACTCTACGGCCATCATCACCATAAGTGAGGAACAAGTAAACTTGGAGATCAAGTTCGCTCATCGGCTATAAATACCGATTAATCCCAACGGAAATATGATCGAAAAACAATTTTTGTGAGAAAACCATGGAAAGCTCATCCTAAATTCTACTCCTATATTCAGAACCATCTATTGACATTACCCCTCAAGCTCCAGAAATCTTCCTCACATCGCCAAAAAAACCAACCCAGTTGCAACCCGAAACCCGTTACTCTGTTTTTTAAACCTTCACTGATCGTTACCAATCTTATCAAGTTCTCAACCAAGCTTTCTACCTCACATTGGGAGTGATTTTGCAAGCATTGGAGGAAGCCTAAGCCGCACCTAAAGGGTTCCAGAAGTGCTTCAATCCGAGAGTTCCAAGCCAAAGGTATACTCCCGTTTCGCCAAATTCCTTAAGTTTGGTACTCTGAGGGGAGGGGTACCAAGTGTGGAATGATTCCTTATATCATCTCCACACTTGGTATGCCTATGTTACATCAAAACCAGTTTAATTTCATACCTCCCGATTGCGTCGTACGGTGAAAATATCGCCTCGTACGGAGTGATTCAATGGGGAGGAACATTCCTTATCTAAACATATTGTTTTCTTATTCAAAATAATCTGTTCTTAACCATATTTCATGCCTTGTGTGTGTTTCTATTTGATTGTTTCGAAAAATCAAAGTTTCAAACTGTTTGTGAAGTAAACAGTGTCGCACGACACTCCTCTTGTACCGCACGGCATACTCACGGCACACTTTCTATACCGCACGGTACACCTAGTGTTCTGCACGGCACACTTTTCTTGCAAAATTCAAAATTCTGATCAGTACCTTGCATGAATGGTTTAAGCTTTGGATTTTTTACATATTTACTATAATTTACATACCAATTGCTTGTTTTTTCATTATTATCGTCTACTTTAGCTGATTTAAAATGTTTATCTGTTAAAGTTCGGCATTAAAATGTTTTCTAAAAATCCCACAAACGTTTAGTAAAGACCGATTTTTTTTTAATCGGGCGAGCGGGGTGCATTAAAACCCTTCCCCGTTCGTAACTTGGCTCCCGAATCCAAAACGAATATCTGGTTTTCAAATTGTTTTATAAATCATTTTCTCAATCATTTTTCAAAACAGTTTCTCGGGTCCTAAACCATTTTCCAAAAAACCCGGGTGGCGACTCTATTTCCAAACAAAACATAAACTGGTGTGGAGGTTGACCGTCCACAAAATGGCGACTCCGCTGGGGATTCTCAAATTAATCTCTAATTTGACATTTTTATACTTAGAAACTTCCCAAAAGCTTGTCAAAACGAAAACGCCTAGCGCTATCGCAAGGAAGGAATGGCGGATTAACAGGGCCTCGCCCGGCCATCCTGACTGGAGCTTTTGGGTTATTTATCTGTGTAAAGATATCAAAAGAAGAAATTGATTTGGAGAGCCAAGCTTGAAAAATGTCTGTGGGATTTTTGAAAACAATTTTATTACTGAACTTTTGCATCACGTGCATCGATGTTGGATAAGCCCCGCTGCTGCGTCTTGGTTACCCTACCCAGTTCGCTGGTGTTAGGACATCCCCGGATGCTCAGCAACCTTGGACCATGATGAGTCAGCCTGCCGTTCGACCTTTGCCATGCAGTACACTTGGCACTGGGAGGCAAATATTGGCTCTAGTCTGGGGAACCCCCTAAACCAAAACCAGCCTTTGCATATAATTAACCTAGAACCTTCCAACTTAGGACAAGAACCCACAGGTTAGGATTATGTGATATATCCTGTTAACTGTTTAACTGCTTACTGTTTGTTGTTCGCCTGTCTTGCATGCACATCCATGATAGCTTTTACCCTAGGTTTTCACCTTTCTTCCACAGTAATAAGAAGGATTATCCCAATAATCCAATGCTCTGTTGAGTAAACAAATTCCTTTTTCAAATAAAATACTGTAATTGGCTCTTTTTCTCCCAATAATTAGCATGTTGTATTTCTTTTAATCAGAGTCTGTAACCAAAGATGAGCAACCAATCCGGAAGCAAGAAGCTCAAGTCCACATTTACCGTCCATCATGGCGCACCAGTATGGATACTTGAAGAAGTGGGAAATACAGAGATTGGGAATGAAACCCCAGACAAAAACAAGCTTGAAGGATTGCTTCACCAGCTGGCCATGTCTGATCAACCAGGCCTAACCCTCCAATGGCACGACTCTGAAAACATGAATGATCATGGTTGGGAATTCCACCCTCCCAAAGATGATGAATCCAAGAACATCCCCGACAGAATCACTGTCAGGATAGAACAAGAAAGTGATGATGAAGATGTCATGCCACCAGTCAAATACTTCCAGCCAGACGGCACACCAGTCTACTACTTTCAGGACCCGGTAATAGGACACAAGTACTGGGATGAGTGTGACTGTGAAGATTGCTATGAAGATTGTATCCTTCTGAATGATGGTCTGTCTCCCCAACAGCTCAAGAAAATGTATGCTTTGGAGAACCCACCAAAGCAACCAGAGCCAAGTAAAGAAGCAAAGCCATAAGAACCAAGCCAGGGATGCTCCCCCAACGAGTCCGGCGACTGAGTCAAATCAAGGATCAGCAGCAAGCTAGTTGTCAGTAGATCCAGCCTACAAGCCCTTTTTGAGACTGCCAAGTCTATCTTTTGTAGCTCAAGTCAGTTTGAGCCTTATCGAGTCTGTATTTTGCTTTAGTTTGTACTTTTCTTTACACCAGTTGAGTTAGTTTGTCTTTACCTTGGTTGAGTCAGTTTGTACTTCTTGTTATTTGAGGGAGAAAGCCAGTTGTAGTCCCGAACTACGTCACGGCCTGATTCCTCCGAAATGGGGATACGTAGGCAACCCCTGAAAAGGTTCGGTCTTTGTTTTGCAAAATCTTTTGAATACAGTCGACAGAGCACTGAAAATTGGGGCAATCCTTTCCAAAACTATGGTTGCATTGCACATCATGCATCATTCCTTCATTCATACATAAATTCCTGCACATAGCATTCTTCACACCAGTCACTAAAATTTATTTTTGTTTCCGCTATCAGTTTCAATCATTGGTAAGAGCGAGAAGAGCACTATAGCTAGTTGGACTAGAACTCCCAAACAGCGATTAATTCGAACTGAGTCAAAAACGATACAGTCAGATTCAGCAAATCCTGCAGATATGTCAAACAAGAACGAGATCGAGGCTCTCAAGCTAGCTTTGGAAGAACAACGGGAACACAGTGATAGTCAGATGGCTGAATTACTACTCTTGATACAAGGAATAACTCTGCAGAACAAACCACCAGGAGGTCCAGGGGAGCAACCACTGCCAAATCCGCCTCCGCAAGAGAATCCAAATTTGGAAGCAATGATGGCGAAAGTCACCAAACTCGAGGAATCAGTCCAGAAACAAGAGAAAGTAGCTGCCACAGGTGTTGATATGGACAAGTTGTGTCTATTTCCTGGCGCCAAACTCCCGGAAGGATTCAAGCCTATAGCTTGGGAAAAGTTTGATGGAAGCGGAGATCCAAGAGCTCACTTGCAGTCATATGTGGGCACCTTGTCCATGTATAATATTGAAAAAAATGCCATGGGTCAAATGTTTCAGTAGACTTTAACAGGGCCAGCACTGCGATGGTTTCTGAATCTTGACATTTCAAGGAAAGGAAGTTGGGAAGATATTGGGGCAGCCTTCATGGCCCAGTACAATTACAATATTCAACTTGAAATGACCATTCGAGAATTGGATGCAACCAAGATGGGAGCAAACGAGTCCTTTGCCGACTTTATCAGAAGATGGAGAGGGAAAGCATCTCAGATGATAGATCGACCCTCAGAGAAAGAACAAATGAGAATTATCACGAAGAACTTGGCACCCGATTTTGCAAAGCACCTAGTGGTTTTCCAAACCACCGCTAACTTCAGAACTTTTTACGAAGCCGGCCTCGCAGTTGAAGATGCACTCAGAACCGGTACATTTGAGAAAGGAGAATCTGCCAAGCCCAAACGAGTTTACTCTGGCAACAGCAATACCATGTTCGGAACCAACCAATACAACCATCCCCAGGCTAGCTCCTCAAACTCCAAGCCAACCAAAACCGAGCCTATTAACCAGATAGCAGCCCAGCCAACCCGGCAAGCAAGAAACTTCTACCAATTCCCTTTTCCCTTAACCACAGTCTACAAAAAGCTCCTTGAAAAGGACGCCATCAAGCCACTTGAGCCTCGTGAGCCACCCAAAGTGTTTCCTCCAAATCATAACCCAAACGTCTTCTGTGCCTACCACCAAATGCCCGGCCATCACACCAACAATTGTATTCGTCTCAAGCACAAAGTCCAAGACCTCATTGAAGACGGAACGCTTCCGCTTCCCCTCAAAAAGCCAAACACTGTCTCAAATCCCATGCCAGAACACAAATCCAATACCCAAACCAACCAAATCTCCCTGAGCTCCACTCCAAATAACCCAAGCTCCACTAAATTTAACCCTAGCCTATATATCATATCGGCCACCGAACCTAAACCCCTCGTCCCTGTACCAGAAGATCTTGGAATCTGCTCGCTCGAAGGCATTAAACCGGAACAGAAACCCACATGGGCAGACATTGCAGAAAGTGGAGAATGGTCCATGAGTGATCAAGATTGGGAAGAATTCCGTCAAGAGTGGGACCCAAGCCAATTTATTATCCCAGATTCTCATGCCAAGCTAGTTGTTTCTATACCAACGGATCCCAGTATCTGTCAGATCGACAAGGTCGTGTGCATCGCAGGCATGGTGCATACTCTTGAATATGTTGAACCAAGTGAGCAGGAAGATTGGCGAGAAAGGTGGGAGGCAATTTGTGCTGATCCTCTTTACGCAGTTTCACTCCCTGCATTGTTTGAGGAACCCGGAGATATATGGAATCGGACGCTCGGTGAAATTTATCATTGGGTCCCTAACAGCAATCTTCCGAATAATTTACTGCCACCTCCACTTCCTGGGATTGAAGAACATGCCGCCATAGAGACTGTTTTTGGTGCCATGACTGGTTTCCTCAGGCCTATATTATCGGGGAGTCTCTGCCTCGACCATCCGTGCCATTTTCTCCTCAGCCAGATGTTTCGGTTTTAATCGCAGATTCATTTTGGAGTGAAGAAGATGTGATCGATATTCGATTCGACAACAATGAAGTGTGGACCGTCAACAGAGCCATGTTAGATGATTCATTTTGGCGTAATCAAGCAATAGAAAATTTGGGAAAGAAGATGGAGAACATCAAAATCGAGAAACGAAAAGCTGAGGATAGTTTGGCAGGCTTTTGATCTGAGCATTTTGATACTGAGCAGAAATTGGAATCCATTAAGGCTGGAAAGCGAAAGGTCAATGAATTTTCAGACTTTTGGAATGAAGAGCTACCGTCAGTCAACCGAGTAACAAGAAGCGGACGGATTTATCAACCTGCTAACCTGCAAAGAGGCAACGCCTCTAACCATGCTCAGGCTGAGACATTTGTTTGGAATGATCCCGTCCGAGACAATTCCATTCCAAGTAATCCAGAAAATGTCACTCAGACACCAGAAGTTGTCACTCAACCGCCGCAAAGGAATCCTATGCCAGTGGAAGATCCCATCCGGAAGCAACTTGAAAGAACTCCAGCATCAGTATCCATCTGGGGGCTGCTTTCCTCATCCAGGGAACACCGTCAGAAACTGATCAAGACTCTGTCTAACATGGAAGTGCCACCTGACACTCCCCCTGAAGCACTAATAACCTTACTTACACCAAACCAGGCAAAACATGTCGTGACATTCACCGAGAAAGATTTGCCGCCAGAAGGAGCCGGTCACAACAAGCCGCTACACATCACCATGAAATGTATGGGGAAATGGGTCCCCGTTATTCTCCTAGCTAATGGATCTGCCTTAAATGTCTGCCCGTTACGCACAGCCTACTGTCTTGGGTTTACAACTAAAGACTTTCAACCATCAAATCTTGGAGTGCGTGCTTATGATAATACACGCAGGGATGTAGTCGGAATTGTTCAACTGGAAATATCAGTGGAGAATTTTAAGTCAAGTGTCGAATTTATGTGCTTAATATTCCTTCATCGTTCAATTTGCTGCTAGGCAGGCCATGGCTTCACCACCCAGACATTATGGCGGTACCATCTTCTCTACATCAGAAAGTTCAGCTCGGTCTGGCCACAGGAACTCTAACCATCTATGGAGAGTCTGGGATTCGCCCTCATGTCCCTGATAATGCCCCTGTGCTCGAGATTATGCATGGAGAAGAAGACGTCGCTCTCGGAGGATTCTCTTTTGACACCGCTGGGGCAGTTCTCACTATCAAAATGGATGAAGATTTCTCGGTTAGCTCTACAGTTATTGAAATGATGAGAAAGATGGCTAACATGCCGGGTTTGGGATTAGGCCGTAACAATCAAGGGATAGCGGAATTCCCAGATTTTCCTATGAACAATCACCGCTTCGGCCTTGGTTATCAGCCCAATGAGAATGAACTTGGAAGTGGATGGAAAGCTCGAGCCCGTGCTCAGCCAAAGAAAGGTCCCATTCGTTTTGTTAAAGGAAAGGAGGCTATCTACCAAGGAGAGCCAGAACTATTTTGGAACATGGAGAAAAAAACCAAGTTGCCAGGATTCGAGATATTCGCCAATAACACTTGGGACAGCGATGATGAATCAGCAAAGCTAGAAGAATTGGTCAAGCAAGCAAATCTGACTGGATTGAAGTTTTTGACTCAGGGAATCTGATATCGTTGTTTGAAAATGAAAGTCCATTAGGTATGGTTGAGGATGGGCCTGCTGCAATGATGATTGATTTGGAGCCTGTCAGAGACATGGAGCTGATGATGCTAAGCCAAGAAGCCCTTGGAGATGTTACCTCGCTCATTGTGGATGCCAATGGAATTTATAAAAACTGCACTTTTGTACCCAAAATTATTTACACTGGCACTGAATTTGAGTCTAAGTCAGAGTCCAGCACTAAGTCTAAGTTCAGCACTGAATTTGAGTCCACTTCTGAGTCAATGCATGTGTCTGTTGGTCTTCCACATCATCATTTCTCTTTCGAGTTTGAGTCCACTCTCATGTATCACGCCCCTGGGGCCACCTCTTTTGCAACGAATGAAATTGGCTTTGCTTATCTTGCTGTGTCTGAAATAAATTGTGTTAACCCTGACGATGATGGGATTGAGTTGGAGGAAGAAATTTCAAAAGAACTCCGATCTCTAATCGAACGAGAAAACGAAAGGCATGCTCAGCCTCTAAAAGAAGAAGTAATTTCAATAAATTTGAGAGATGAGAGTAATCCATGAATGGTTCAAATCGGTTCTGGGTTGTCTCCAGAAGAATTTAAAGCTCATGCAGATCTTTTAAGAGAATTTCAAGATGTGTTTGCATGGTCTCACGCGGACATGCCCGGAATTGATCCTGAAATCGTGGAGCATCGAATCCCGCTTTATCCGGATGCAAAACCTGTTAAGCAAAAATTGAGAAAAATGAGGCCTGACTAGGTGTTGGAAATCAAGAAGGAAGTACAGAAACAGATAGATGCAGGGTTTTTAATGGTAACAGAATACCCTCAGTGGGTCGCCAACATCGTACATGTTCCCAAGAAGAACGGGAAAATCAGAGTTTGTGTGGATTTCAGAGATTTGAACAAAGCCAGCCCTAAGGACGACTTTCCATTGCCACATATAGATGTGCTCGTAGACAATACCGCAGGGCATGCATTGCTTTCCTTCATGGATGGTTTTTCAAGCTGCAATCAGATTCTCATGGCCCTCGAAGACCGAGAGAAGACTACTTTCACCACAGAGTGGGGGACTTATTGTTATAGGGTTATGCCGTTTGTATTAAAAAATGCCGGATCTACTTACCAGAGGGCCGCTACAACTTTATTGCATGATATGATCCACAAAGAAGTCGAAGTTTACGTGGATGACATGATTGTCAAGTCTAAAGAAAGAGAAGGTCACTTGCACGCTCTCAAGAAGTTCTTCGAAAGAATTCGTAAGTATAGATTGCGTCTCAATCTCGAAAAATGTACAATCGGGGTTACAGTAGGAAAGATGTTGGGTTTCATGATCACAACCCGAGGAATTGAAGTGGATCCATCTAAAATCAAGGCCATTCTCGAAATGGAGCCACCACAAACAGAGAAAGAAGTGCGGAGTTTCCTCGGCAAAATTCAGTTCATCAGCAGGTTCATCGTCAAGTTAACCTCAACTTGCGAGCCGATGTTTCATCTTCTCAAGAAAGACGTGCCATTCAAATGGGACGACAGGTGTCAGAAAGCCTTTGAAACAATTAAGGAATACCTGCAGGATCCTCCAGTTCTAATGCCACCTGTACCAGGGCAGCCTCTGATTCTATACTTATCAGTCACTTTATCAGCAATGGGATGCATGCTAGCACAAGAAGGAGAAGGCGGATCTGAGAAAGCCATTTAATACATAAGCAAAAAGATGGTCGGATGCGAAGAACGATACACTTCGCTGGAGAAGACTTATTGGGCTTTGGTCTGGGCTTCCAAGAAGTTAAGACATTATATGTTGGCCTATTCTGTAACGCTGATTTCTCGAATGGACCCTCTCAAATATTTATTCGAGAAACCCGCGCTTACAGGTAAGTTAGCACGATGGTTGCTTTTGCTAGCAGAATTCGATATCAAGTATGTTACCAGGAAGTCAGTAAAAGGAAGAGCCGTCGCCGAGTTCCTTGCCAACCACCCAGTGGAAGGTCTAGAAGATGTGGAGTTTGAATTCCCGGATGAAAACGTGATGACGGCTGCCAATGACGTATGGATGTCATATTTCGATGGGGCAGCCAATCAGAAAGGATTTGGAATCGGGGTACTGTTAATTTCCCCAGAAGGATCACATATCCCTCTTGCTTTCAAATTGAACTTCGAGGTCACTAACAACCAATCAGAGTATGAAGCCTGCATCGTAGGAATGGAAGCTGCCCTGGAAATTGGAGTCAAAAGACTAGAAGTTGTCGAAGACTCGAACTTGGTGGTGTCGCAAGCAAACGGAGATTGGAAGGTCAAGGAAGACAAGTTGAAACCCTATCATCAGGATTTGGATGATTTGATCCCGCAATTCCAGATGGTCACTTTCACACATGTGCCAAGATTGAAGAATCGGTTTGTTGACGCCCTTGTGACACTAGCTTCCATGGTTGAGATACCGAACGGAGTCAGACTCAGGCCAATTGTGATTGAACAACGAGACAAGCCTGTCTATGAGTACGTCATGGCCATTGATGAGCCAAACGATGGCTTGCCATGGTATCACGACATTTGGAACTTCACCGAAAGAGGCGAGTATCTAGCAGGAACCGATAAGGAGGACCAAGTTGCTCTTCGGAGGTTGGCATCTCAGTACATCATTTGCGGGGGAAAACTATATCGGAGATCTTATTGTGGGATGCACAAACTGTGTACACGGAGAAGAAACCAGCCAGATCATGGAGGAAGTACATAAAGGAGTTTGCGGCCCTCATATGAATGGCATGATGCTCGCTAAGAAGATCTTAAGGCAAGGTTATTATTGGTCAACCATGGAGACTGAATGTGTCAAGTACGTGAAGCGGTGTCACAAATGCCAGATTCACGCCAACCTCATGCATGTCCCACCATCAGAATTGCACTCCATGACTTCTCCTTGGCCCGTTTCCGTCTGGGGCATAGATGTTATTGGCAGAATCACACTGGCAGCGTCAAACGGGCACAAGTTCATCCTGGTCGCAATCGATTATTTCACCAAGTGGGTTGAAGCTGCTTCCTATACGACCCTCACTGCAATCCAGGTTGCTCATTTCATCAAGCAGAACATCATCTACAGATATGGAGTCCCTCAGGCTTTGGTATCAGATAACGGGAATCATTTCAAAGGAAAAGCGGCAGAGACTCTTGAAGAATTCGAGATTCAGGTCCATAAATCTACTGTCTATCGACCACAAACCAACGGGGCTGTAGAAGCGGCCAACAAAACCATTAAGGCTATACTGGAGAAGACCACTGAGTCCACACGGAATTGGCACGAACAACTGCCATTGGCACTATGGGGATATCGAACATCCATCCGAACTCCAACGGGTGCAACGCCCTATTCTTTGGTTTACGGCATGGAGGCTGTTCTTCCCATCGAACTCGAAATCCCGTCTTTAAGGGTCATGGCAGAATCAGGAGTTAATGAAGCAGAATGGCAAAACGTGAGGTTTGAAGAGCTCATGTTATTTGACGAAAGGCGGCTTAAAGCCTTGTATCATGTTCAGGGATATCAATGCCGAATAGCCCGTGCTTTTAAGAAGAAGGTGAAATCCAGAGATTTACAAAAGGGCGACATGGTTTTGAAAGAGATTCGAGCTCCGGTTTTCGATCTACGTGGGAAATTTCGACCAAAATGGGTCGGGCCCTATATTATCAAGAAGATCTTATCTGGAGGTGCAGCGCAACTCATCGATCTCGATGGCAATGAATTTTCTACTTTGGTCAACTTAGATCAACTCAAAAGATATTATCCTTGAGAGAAGCTCGCTGGACTGAAAATCGCAAGGGCGGACAGCTCCAGGCAAAAATTAGAGCAAAAGCCTGCTAGGTTGAAAACTCGAAAGGGCAGCCTAGGCAAAAGATAAGGCTAAATAAATCAGAGCTCGCTAGGCCGAAAACCCGAAAGGGCGGTACTAGGCAAAATTCAGAGCACAAAAGGAGAGTGTAAATACCCAAGTGATCCCTAACCAAACACTTGTAGTCCTAAACTACGTCATGACCTGATTCCTTTTTGTAAAGGATACGTAGGCAGCCTCACCCTGAGATTCGGTCACAATCTTTTGAGTTGATTCCAAGTCATTATGCACATTTCATATTTCACAGACAGAACTGGTAAGGATCAAGAGTGGAAAATTATCAAAACTCAAAGTTTTATTTGAACAAACTTTTTCGATTACATGGCTGAGCATGAAACTTTCAAAAGAAACAAGCAACAACATCTATAGCACAGGGTACACAACTTATTTCAAGCATAGTAAGATCGAGTCTAAAGTCTGTCCTAGTTTCCATTTGCTCTCGCTTCGATATCTCTTGTCAACCATCTCTTGTAACGTGCTGGAAGGAGAACACTGGGATATGGATCTTTTGGGATGGTCACACGCTCCCTCCAATTATTCTGATAAGCTCTGAATGTGGCAACATTGAAATTTGGTACGACGAAGTTCTCGGGATCTGCAGGTGGCAGCACTTGACGAGCACCAAGTTGGCGGAGGATGCGATTTGGGATATAGAAAGTCCATCGGGTCAAACCCACCAGAACCATTCGCTGACGCCCCATGTTGCTAATAGCCATGTCAGGAAGATCAAGCCAAGACAGCCGCCAAGAAATCACCTCCTCTGTGAGCTGGGAGAGAACTTGAACCCAACCTCCCACATCATCAAAAACCTCCCTGAAGTCCCTGGTAACAAACCCTTGTGTTTCATGAACCCGGTTTCTTGGCACAGGTTCCAGTAGATTAGCTTTGTCACATAACCACAGCTGTGTGAAAGAAAACAAGTGAGAAACTTTAGAAAGCCTTAAAACGAGGGTCGAGGTAAAATGAGAACGAGTGCAAAATCAGAAAAAGGAGAGCTGAGTGAGAAGCCTACCTGTAGGAGCAGGGGACTACCCTCGAAGACGTCGGTTCGACCAGCATGAATTCCATCTAACCCCATCAAAGTCTCGGCCAGAACCATGGGAGCTACATCTTTACATTCCTCAATTTGCATGGCCACACCAACCAAGGAAGAGCTTGCCTGACCGTCAGATTGTATAAACAAAAATGCAGCCAGCAAACACAAGCATAGAGCGAAGTCATTGAAACGGAATCCTTCAATAAGGCGTGGGGCAAAACCAACTCCTTGGAGAGGGATGATAGGCTCCGCCAAATCAAAACCTCCGATGTATGCGTAGAATTCCTCCACAGTGGGGCATAACTCGTGAAGACCAAAGCGAAAAACATGCACCTCAGGATCCCAGAATTGTGTTGCAGCCCGCAACAACTCCGGACATATGGACACGTCTCGAATATAGCGAAGGGAAGTCAGCCTGTGACCCCGAAAGTGGAGCCAATCCAAGCCATCGAGATCATTGAGCCAAGGACGCATTAGAGCTGAGAAACTCACTGCCATTACAAGAAAGGTTGAACAAAGAGGAAGTTTATGGATTTGGGATGTGAATGAGGAGTGAAATGAGTGGCTTTTATAGCTATTATGCATGAAGAACGATACGAGGTTTAAAGTTCCAAAGAACGGCCATCTCGAAAAACGTGTCGACTCGAAAACCGCAAGAAATCATGCTAAATTTGCAAAGCTTCTAAAAGGGTGCCTCACAGTGGCCCTTCAAGACCCTAGGACGTGCATTGAAGTAGTAAAAGGCCAAAAGGAAAGACCAGAAATCGGCTGCAAGTTGCAAAATTTTTGGCACTGTTAGGCCAGTGCCACACAGCATACTTAGAGTGCCGCACGACACAGTTTTGATGCCGCACGGCACAGTTGGCCAATTTCAGCAAAATTGAGTTTTGAGCATCCGGGGCTCATTCCATGCTTCTTTTGGGCACGTAACCTGTGCATACAAGCTGTGATGCGCGCATACGACCTAGTGGAAGGATTGGTTGACGACCCCAACCAAATTTCTATGATCAAGTACCTCGAAGACTTGTACATCAAGAATGGGAACATCGGCAAGCTATACTTCATGATATTGTCATCTCGCGAGCCTAGTCAATTCACGTGCGTCATGTCATGTACAAAAATCATTCCATCCATTTGTCAAACGGCAATGCCGGCACATGCGCACAACAAACATTGTTCATTGATCCATGCATTATACATATAAGTCCGAAAGTTAGTTCCTTTATTTCATTGAGTCCCGTGAGTCACAACCACGAATACGAGTCAAAGTTCTCCGTACATAAATCTGTTAGTCTCAGTTCAGTTGCTTTAACTAAGTACTCATGTGCAAACTTTGATTTTTCAAATTCATTGCCAAAATGAATAACAGCATGACAAGGTGTAAGTTTTTATAAAACCAAAAACGTGAATATCCACATCATGAGCATAATCATGTCTAGGGGCAAACAGGCCCAATGCTAAATCAACTACCATGGCTCGCAGGCCATCTATACAGAAGGGCAAACAGGCATCCAAACCAAAATGAGGCACGCAGGCCCCACCTAATAATAAGCCACTACTAACAACTATCTCAGGTACGAGGACGCTTCGATGGAACATATCCTCGGTGTCTGTACTCCTTTGGCGTAGAAGGATGGCTCTCAGTACTATTGCTCTATGCAGGCTCCTATCTCTGTGGCGCACTCTCCCTCCGTCTCTCAGCAGAAGAACGAAGGACTCGGCTTGAAGCTGGAGCCGCTGAAGTGGCTCGAGGCGCCGAACGCCTGGCACTCTGGGAACCTGATGCTCCCTACATAAGCAACAAAGATTGTCAAAAATAATGAGTGGAATGATCAAAAGGCGAGTATGATATATACCTCAACAGCTCCACCACTAGGAGTAGCCCTGCGACTGGCACCTCTCTCACTACTCGTACTCTCTCTCCTCCTACGAGTACCACGACTGGTCTCTCTACCTCTGCTAGTCTCTCCAACACCTCGGCCTGTGCCTCTGCCAGCCTCTCTGGTACCACGAGCCGGCGTCCTCTCTCTGGTGGTACTCTTCCTACGACCAAGTACAACTCCTGCCTCAGCTCGTGGGCGTACCTCTGGAACCATACCCATCACAAACTGACGGACCATGGCCTGCAAGTCTTGCACCAATTGGTACGAAGCCGTCGCCCACTCAGCAGGAATCTGAAATACACCAGCAATGTATGGGATATTGCTACAAGAAAACAATCAAGGCAAATACAACAAACAGAAGTCACCTCTGTCGTGGCAAAAGTAACGGTGGGTGTAATAAGAGGCACCGTCACTACCCCAAGCGCTCCATCAGCAGTCACTACCTCAATCTCTCTCCTCAACTCAGGTAAAGCTGGGGCGGCTCTCAAGCGATTCTCCATATCCAGGTCATATGCCAAGTGTGTAGGCAAGTAGCCCTCATAATCAGTCGAAGGACTGAAGATCACCTCTGTCGGCACTGTGTATCTCTCTATCTCTGCTCTAGTATACTCATCAGTCCTCTGGACAAGTGAAGGAAAGGGCGAAGGCACTCTGAAATGGTCAATCCCGAGAGATTGACGTGACATTCTGTCACCCAAGTACCATCGCCAGCCATATGGACACTCCAACAGCACTCGACTCCGTGTCCACTCCCTGCTCTTGACCAGATAGTCCTTGCGCGACCTATCCCAGACATTCCACCTCACCTGCAAGAGAGAAAGTTCATCATTTTTCAGGAGATGAAAGGGCAAGAAAACATGAAAAGGTGATTACAAAAGAGGCTTACTCTATCTCCTGTGGTAGAATCAAGGAAAAGTCTGAAGCTCCTCAAATCTCCCTTATGGTCACCTGTCCCAGTGAACTCCAATCCCCACTTCTCAGCACGGGGAAGCACATTCTCATTGCTATGAGAATTGGCTGGAGCAAATACTCCCAATATTTCATAAGCCCACACCTGCATGTTCAGAAAGCAATCAAATCAAGGAATACGGCTAAGGCATTATCATGGTTTACACAAAAGAGGAATGCTAGTAAAGTTTACCTCCAGTACTCTTCAGTAACCACCAAGGCTCGTGCCTACTCCACGGCAGACGTAACCCAAGAAGCAGTACACGGTGCACAAGCCAGCACCACCCCAGTCAAATCTCCCAACAGTCTCCAAGCTCTCCAACACTGGTAACCAACCTAAGTGCACCATGCCTTGCCTGTTCGAAAACAGGGAAGCACTAAAGAGTTATAACAAGTAAGCCCTCGCCATCTGCCTAGCCTCCTCCTCTGACCCTGGCTCGTGGTCCCAGAAATCCACCAAGACAATATATCTCACCCCAGGCTCAATACCTCCAGGCCTCCTCCCCAAATAGTGCTCTACGGCAGCGGTATCCAAGTATAACTCTGAATCGAATGGGATAGGCTCGCCTCCAACTCTCAGGCCGGTGATAGCAGCAAAGTCAAGAGGAGTAATGGTCATCTCCCCGAATCTGAAGTGAAAAGTGTTGGTGGTATCCCACCACCTCTCCACCAGAGCCCGTATCAGCTTGCGGTCTGTCCTAGTCACTGTCAAGAGCCGAATAAAAATGGTAAACCCAGAAGCATCAACCAAGGCCCTCACTCTCGACGGCAAGGCACGGTAGTATGCCAGAGAACTTGCAGAACCGCTGTAACCACCCATGGATCTCTGGGTCTGCAAAATAAAGACATAATACAATCTCTATCAGTCACTGTCAAAAGGAATATATAGCAAACAGGTACAAGCAGCAGCTTGATACATACCAAGGGATTTCTGTAAGCAATATGGGTCGAGCGGTCACGGATAACGTTCGTATCCAAGTACGCGGGCAGCAAAGGAGTGTATGTATCACACCCCTGAGGAACAAAGAAGTGCACCCGCGGCACGTACGTGGCAGGCGTAAAAGGAACTAAGTGCTCCAAAGCCAACTTGACCTCCCGGACTATGGTCATACGCTCCTCCCTGGCAGCTACCTCGGTCTCTCTCTGCCTCTCTTCTCGCTCAATATCTCTGACATGAGATGGCATGCCCTCCTGAATCAGAATATTCTCAAACTGAGGAGACTCCTGCAAAGTCGCGGCAATATCCTCATCCCTCGCCCCGTCCAAGGTATCTGCTAAAGTCAAGCCTGGTCTACGGGAGGAACCAACTGCAGGAGTAAACAACGGAGGCTTTAAAACCTCTGTCTCCTTCTCAGCACTCTCCTCTGGCACTCTAGCAGTACTAATGGAAATAGCCGGACCTGTAGCAATCCGTCTCACCAAAGGCGTCTCCTCGCTGTCAGTGCTACTCCCTCCTGCAACATCCTCCACAAGCACATCCCTATCACTGGTACCTCCCCGAGTCACCGGTATATCAGTCGCCACCTGCTCACCACCTACAACAATCTCGGTCACAAGTGTAGCCTCCAGAATGTCACTCGGAATACCCCCAGTCTGAGACCCACTCTCCTGAGCGCCAACTCTCTCTACAACAACATCAATCCCACTGAGATTCATCGCAATATCAGAAGGTGAAGTACCCATACCTGTGGGATCAATGTCCATAGCATCTGGAGCCTCATGAACAATAGAAGAACTCGCTGCGGTACTCTGATCAATAGGCACGGTACTCTCTATATGCTGTACGGTACTCGAATCCGTAGCCGCAGCACTCCCAACAGCAGGCACGACACTTTCAGTGTGCCGTGTGGTACCCAAGTCTTCATCAACATCACCGCCGCCCATCACCGTGGCCCTACCGACACCCACGGTCTCCCATACCTCCACCGGAGTTGAGGTCTCACCCGTGAGAGCCTCACCAAGTCCTGTCGGTACTATTGCCGACGTGGATGATACCGTTTCGGTCTCGTTCAGTGCCGAATGGGAAGCCCCATGAACCGGATCTGCATCGCTCGGGATGCCCATGGATAAGCTGCTCCCGGTTGTACCGGATGATGTATTGGCCGCCTCGAACTCCGACGATGACGAACCGGCGGTGGACATAGTGGAACCGCTTGGTTCCTCCCCGGAACCAGCCATGGCAAAGTGTATCGGAAGAGACAATTCGATTTTAGATGAGATTGGATCGAAAAGATGAAGGAATTTGGAGGAGATGGAAGAGGAATAAGGGTGGAAGAAGTTTTCAAGTTTCCCTCTCTCAATAAACCAAATCAAGGTTTCGAAAGTGGAAACGAATCAAGGGTTTCGGGCGGTTATAAAACCGCCTGTGCCGTGCGGCACACCAACTTTACCGCGCGGCACACATTGAGTACCGCACGACATACTTCTCTTAGCAATTGCTGATGCTCGCACTTGACCAAACGGTGCAGGTTTTATGTTACACGGTACAATTTCGATACTAAAATCAAATTTTCCAAAAAGATGACTTAAACTCAGCTTCAAGTCTTCAGAGACAATTGCCATCAACCTCGCTCAAAGCTAAACGACCCCACCAACTGGTTTCGTAAGCCCTCAACGGCATTAGCAACGGTTTTTCATGGTTTCGTAAGTCCTCAACGGCATTAACGACAGTTTTTATCAACACCAATGGTTTCGTAAGCCCTCAACGGCATTAGCAACGGTTTTTCATGGTTTCGTAAGTCCTCAACGGCATTAACGACAGTTTTTATCAACACCAATGGTTTCGTAAGCCCTCAACGGCATTAGCAACGGTTTTTATTGGTTTCGTAAGTCCTCAGCGGCACTAACAAGAAGTTTTTATCAACACGAATAGGTTTCGTAAGTCCTCAACGGCATGAACGACGGTTCTCTCTCGAACATCCAATGGTTTCGTAAGTCCTCAACAGGCATTAACAACAAGTTTTTATCAGCACCAATGGATTTTGTAAGTCCTCTCCGGCATTAACAAACAGCATTCAGCATCAAAACAACACATCATTCGTTTTTCCCTCATTGAAAAACAGAGTGACACTTCCCACAATCCAATCAAGGTATGTTTTCCATAAAATCCTTATGCATTTAGCCCTGATGAACTACGCTGGTCTGATCCCTACAATGGGATACGTAGGCAGCTCTTTTCAAGCACGACCGCATGCATCATATTTACTTGTTTGTTTTCATACGAGGACGTCCACATCGAATGGTGTCTTTTATCTTTGACGCGACTGGCATCACACAATGATTGTAAGCCTCGCCAAAGAGGGGCAACTGTAGACACCCCAAAATGAAGCGCTCGTATACATTTTAATCCCCGATGATGAATGGAAATGCCCAGAAGGCCTCTTGGATTGAAATTCTCCAAGTCAACTCAGTCAACAGTACCGTACGGTACTCATTTCTCATGCACGGCACAGCCCCAGTCACGTACGACAGCTTTTTGAATTTTGGCGGTGGAAGTGTGCCGCACGGCACAGTTAATGTGCCGCACGGCATAGTCAATTGTCACACAGCTTTTGCAGAGTTCCCAGCAGCTCAAATGTTGACGAATTCATTTCTTCAGCTCATCATGGTTTCGTGCAAGAAGAGAAGGCTACTCTACGGCCATCATCACCATAAGTGAGGAACAAGTAAACTTGGAGATCAAGTTCGCTCATCGGCTATAAATACCGATTAATCCCAACGGAAATATGATCGAAAAACAATTTTTGTGAGAAAACCATGGAAAGCTCATCCTAAATTCTACTCCTATATTCAGAACCATCTATTGACATTACCCCTCAAGCTCCAGAAATCTTCCTCACATCGCCAAAAAAACCAACCCAGTTGCAACCCGAAACCCGTTACTCTGTTTTTTAAACCTTCACTGATCGTTACCAATCTTATCAAGTTCTCAACCAAGCTTTCTACCTCACATTGGGAGTGATTTTGCAAGCATTGGAGGAAGCCTAAGCTGCACCTAAAGGGTTCCAGAAGTGCTTCAATCCGAGAGTTCCAAGCCAAAGGTATACTCCCGTTTCGCCAAATTCCTTACGTTTGGTACCCTGAGGGGAGGGGTACCAAGTGTGGAATGATTCCTTATATCATCTCCACACATGGTATGTCTATGTTACATCAAAACCAGTTTAATTTCATACCTCCCGGTTGTG
This sequence comes from Vaccinium darrowii, assembly GCA_020921065.1. Lineage (NCBI taxonomy): Eukaryota > Viridiplantae > Streptophyta > Magnoliopsida > Ericales > Ericaceae > Vaccinium > Vaccinium darrowii. The sequence goes on from CM037161.1 coordinate 21,596,591, forward strand.
TCGTACGGTGAAAATATCGCCTCGTACGGAGTGATTCAATGGGGAGGAACATTCCTTATCTAAACATATTGTTTTCTTATTCAAAATAATCTGTTCTTAACCATATTTCATGCCTTGTGTGTGTTTCTATTTGGTTGTTTCGAAAAACCAAAGTTTCAAACTGTTTGTGAAGTAAACAGTGTCGCACGGCACTCCTCTTGTACCGCACGGCATACTTGGAGTGTTGTACGGCCCATTTTTGAAAATTTGACCGTTGGGCTGATGAATAGTACCGCACGGCACACTTTCTGTACCGCACGATACACCTAGTGTTCTGCACGGCACACTTTTCTTGCAAAATTCAAAATTCTGATCAGTACCTTGCATGAATGGTTTAAGCTCTGGATTTTTTTTGCATATTTACTATAATTTACATACCAATTGCTTGTTTTTTCATTATTATCGTCTACTTTAGCTGATTTAAAATGTTTATCTGTTAAAGTTCGGCATTAAAATGTTTTCTAAAAATCCCACAAACGTTTAGTAAAGACCGATTTTTTTTTTAATCGGGTGAGCGGGGTGCATTAAAACCCTTCCCCGTTCGTAACCTGGCTCCCGAATCCAAAACGAATATCTGGTTTTCAAATTGTTTTATAAATCATTTTCTCAATCATTTTTCAAAACGGTTTCTCGGGTCCTAAACCATTTTCCAAAAAACCCGGGTGGCGACTCTATTTTCAAACAAAACATAAACCGGCATGGAGGTCGATCGTCCACACAGCCGTACATCGCATTATGTCCCATGTTATACATGAGGGGCATCCTGTGCTAGCCAGAGGTTGTTTTCCCTGGCCAGAGCTATCGCTGAGTTGATAATCCTATAGGAGTTGATGACAAGCTGACATGGCGTAAGCTAGTAATGAGCCAGGTAGGCCCAGAGGAAAGGGTGAAAGGGAAGCGTACTCCTCCCTTGGTGATGGCACTAAGGGGAACAAGACGTAGTCATTCGAGAAAACCAGCCTCAACTCAGTTTAAGGCTCCACCAAGACGTCGTTTGGAATCTGATACTTTCGGCGGAACTCTTCCATTTTGCCTGACGCCCCACTGATGTAGGCATAAGGGTTAGGAGGCGTCCTAGCCGACAACTCTGAGATCACATCCAGTTCCACCGGAGCCTTTTGTCTTGACGCTGAGGTACTCTGCACATTCGCCTCAGTGCCAGCAGCCTCTGCGAGCGGATCGGTTGCGATGACGAGTTGTGCTTCGGCTGTCGACGTACCAAACCCTTGCTCACCCGCGCCATCACCTTCCTCATCTGACTCATCAAGGTCGTTGGAGTCAGACTGGCGATGAATGAGGAAGGCCCCAGATTTGCCGTGGGCCGAGGAAGCGTTTAACCAAAAGCCTCGACCGAGCGCCGCGATCCTCTCGGCCACCCTTGGGTTGAGATCGACGTGGCAATCTGAGTTCATCCTAGAGCTTGATGTCTCTGCCATGCCCAAAAACCTAGAAGAAAGTGCATGGGTGAAAGCTGTTAGCAAAATGGTCTAGGCCTAGATCTGCAATTTTACCTGGAAAACATGCAAGAAACTGAGCTTGGAAGACGATCTGGTGGCAGAAGAAGGTTGCAACTCAGTGGTTGATGGTGGATGACGATGGCAGCGCTGTGGTTTGGAGTCGCAGAGATCTGGAGGCTAGAGAGAGAGAGAGAGAGAGAGAGAGAGAGAGAGAGAGAGAGAGAGAGAGAGAATGAAATGACATACCACAGACCACTCAAAGAAAGACACATGGTCAGGAAACAGGGGGACGACCTCCCCCTTATTAATGCAGACGCTAGCTGTTGAAGATTCGAGGCGTCACTGCGATGGTTGCAGAGAGCCATCATTACGACGGAGGACACGAATCACGTTAAGACACGTGGCATCCCTATGATCCCCTAGCCAGCAGGCGCAAATAGATTGATTTGACACCTTTTCGTGCTTATCCGATAAAGCGAGGGCACGATTTACTTAGCAACAATATAGTCCGTAACGACTTGGCGATCGACATTTCTCCTCGGGTGTCCATTCTTCAACCCGTGTTGTCTGAAGACCACAAGGGTTGAGGGGCTATTGTAGTAGCCGAGGTTTGAAGGAACCCCCAAAAGGACCATTAGGGACTTGATCCCTCCTACCTCAGCGAGGTGGCCAAGGTGCTCACCCTAGGCCCCATCAAGACGGCTATAGGCGCTCGAAGTGGGCATCTGGTGATGTCTCCCGACGGATGCGATGCCATGCACCTGTCCAAATAACCCCATGATGGACAAAACCCCTTGTAAGCGACATTTTACACAGCGACTCTCCCAGTTGGGAACCTTTATGGTCGGCCGATCCTGCCGAGGAATGGGTTTGTCGTCGAGGAAACTTGTTGTTGAACCCATAGAGATCAGAATAGTGTTGAGACTAGCCAACCAGTTATGCGGAGGGACCAACCCATTGGTCTAGGAGAAGTGTAGTGACAGACATCGTACTGAAGGCCCTAAGGTCAGGGCTCCTACCCAGGATTTTGATGACGTGACATGTGACAGATGAGATTGAAGTGGTATCAGGCGGCGTCTAGACGATGTGCTCGAGGCGTCTGGCGGACCACATGACGGACCAGGAGGTATCCCAAAATTGTTGACTTGTCAGGCACGCTAGGAGCCTGACGTCAGCCGAAGCGGTGAAACACTCATTGCTTGCCCATGTGTTGAGTCAGGTAAGGACAACGCGTGGGGGTCACGAGAAGCTTAGTGAGCAAGTTTCTCTTTGCCTATAAAAGGGAAACTTGCCCACCTGACCTAGGATCCGCTTCTTCTTCTTCTTCTTCTTCTTCTTCTTCTTCTTCTTCTTCTTCTTCTTCTCCTCCTCCTCCCTCTCTCTCTCTCTCTACAAGCTCTCAATACATTTCACATACTTCGAGCAACATTATTCACCGTCGGTGATTTACTAGACCGTCAGAGTGCCTTTCTGGGCCACCACCGTCCTGGCTAGGCGCTAACGTGGGTGTTACTTGTGCAGGTCCTTTTCTCAGACAAGCTTTCTAGGTTTTAGACGAAACCCATCTCCCTCATTACTCTCTTCACCCGTTCCAAAGGGTTCAAAGAGGTCGATCGAAGAAGCAAACCTCACACAATGAATATATTTTGAGGGCTACCTCAAAGATGGAGCTCCAAATGAGAAGGAAGTGAAAGCCCTAAGTTTTAATGTGGGATAAGAGGGTTGAGAGCTTCTCTCTCTAGAATCTAGAGAGAGAATGCAATCCCCTCTTTCTCTATCATAATTTTTACAAAATCCCACCAAACATTCTGTTGGGTTTATCATTGGAGCAGATTTCAGGGTATCTTCCTCCCATCTGGCTCATATCCATCAACTACAACAACAATATTTAGAAGGGCTCTGTCCATAAGAGTTTCAGTTCGTCCTGGGAATTGTTTCTCTCTTGGTAACCATCAAAATCCAACCGATGGGGTTAGTTCTTCATCTATCTCAAGTGAACAAGACCCATCAATCTGATGGTGTCCACAAAAGCTACAGTGGTAGCTACCGCAAGGGGATCTACTGGGGCTTCAAACCATGGAGTTCATACAACAGCTAGGACTTGCTCATCCGGGTGAGTTCCTCTCAGAAGCATATTGGATCTGAGATCCATTTTTCGATTTTGGCCCTTCCTCTGCGTTCCAGTTCTTCTCCGTTAGGTGTCGTTGGTGTCACGGCGGAGGGGTAATACCATATGGGTTTCTGGTTCAGCTAAGGTGTGCCGTCATTGGAGATGGTCCTCGTTGTGTCACTATGTATCTGTCTTGATGTTGGTCGTATGAGTTTCTGGAATGAAGAACACTTCGGTTGGAAACCTGTTCGAAGAGTTTCAAAACAACCAAGACCAGAATCTGGTATTCTGGAACAAACTCTGTTGGAGTGCGAAATTACCATTCTGAGGCCTGGGTTTCGCCCTAGAAGGAACAACCACCGTTTGTTTGGTGGTCTCACAAATTTTCGGAGCAGTTTTATGGTTGCTCTGGATAATCAGAGGTGCTCCCTTGTTTCTGTGTACAGACGAGTTTGGGTGTGAGGCAAGTGAGGCTCACGCCCTTGCTTGCATCTGGAATTTGGAAGACCAATAACATGGGTAGCACTTTAATTGCGTAGTCTACTTTATGCAGGAAACTACTCGGAAAGTAAGCAACTCTCTGTTGCTGCTAGTACATAAAAGTAAACTTTGGTTCTAGTGATGACAGCACGCATGGGTGCTTGTGCAAGAAAGCACGGCTATATCTCTAAAAGCACATGGGTGCATGTGCAATCTGCACCGAAAGTTGCCCTTGGCCAGCTGTATTCAGTGGGCCTTCTATTCCACGTAAAGGCATGGAGCCTTGGGCTTCAAATTAATGCACAAAAAGCAAACTTGGTGGGACCAACCTACTCGGTGGGTGCCTTTCAAAGCAAACTTGGTCCAAAGTAATGGCAGTAGTATCACGTGTATACCCAAGCTTACTCCATACGCCTGGTGCAAGAAAAGTGAACAGAAAATGTGGGTCTCAGTACCCGACAACACTCCAACGGGTTATGTTTTTTTGTAACCACAATTTAAAGTTTTATGTTACTGTTTTTTCTACCATTATCCCTACCCTAACGGGTTGTGCTAGGATCTCCAAATTGCCCACCCCGGCGGGTTGTGCCAGGGAGTACACATTTTTTCTTTCTTTTCTTTATTTTTGTTTTGTCCTCCCTGGGGTATGCTCCTTGTAGGCTGTACATTCGCTTAACCTCTTTTAATTTCAAGCTGAATTATCCAAAAAAAAAAAAAAGTGAAAGCCCTAAGTTGTTCTTGCAAACCCCAACCGAATGTGCTAGCTCCAAGCGAACCCACGGAGTCCCAGACTCCAAAACACGCGTAGATGATGGATTTGAGGTTGATTCTTGAGGAAAAGAGGTGTAGAGGTGTGGAGGAAATGGAGTAAACTTTGAAGAGGAGTAGAGAGAGAGAGAGAGAGAGAGAGAGAGAGAGAGAGAGAGAGTGTCGGTGTATGAGAGAGGGAGAGGAGTGTGATTTTATTCAAAAAAATCTGATGTTAGGCTTTTAAATACCTCCCCAAATTACACCTTCACCCCCTAGTGGTTCTAATGTGTTGCAAAGACACCCCATATGCAATCACCAACTCACATTGACCCCATTTTGCATTTTAAAACATTTCTCACACTTTCCCAACACATTTCTGGAAAATTATTTTAAAAAAATACGGGTCTTTACATTCTACCCTCCTTAGAAAAATTGTCCTAAAAATTTGAAACAATGCACCCTCATCCACTACATGTTCATGCATGATATGCAATATGTGCTCAACTCATAAACTTATAAAATGCATAACTTAAGACATGAACTCACATAGTTTAAATGGAAAACAACTCTGGGTGTTTCTCTTTCATTTCATCCTTCCTTTCCCACGTTGACTCCTCGCTACCAAAATTGTTCCTCAAAACCCGCACAAGTCGAATTGTCTTACCCCGTAGTGTTTTCTCCCGCGAATCTATAACCCGTATCAGTTTCTCCCCGTAAGATGCATCGGCTTCAAGCTCAAGTTTGGACAACTCTAACACGTGATGGATCTGGTTCGTACTTCTTTAACATAGACACGTGAAACACATCGTGAATACCCGATAGCCTCGGCGGTAATGCTAATCGATACGTAACCTTCCTGATTTTCTCAATAATATCAAATGGCCCAATGAAATGTGGTGATAACTTACCCCCTCGCCCAAAACGAGTCAAACCCCGACGCGGTGAAATCTTGAGGAACATCGAATGATAACGGTCGTCTACGTCGATCGGCATAACTCTTTTGGCGACTTTGAGCGGTCAACAAACGTTGGCGAATCATCTTAACTTTCTCGGTCGTTGCCTCTTGTGCAGCTTTGAGCCTCTTGTGAATCAATCCCATTGTTTCGGCGGTTTCGGCTACCAATTCGGGTCCCACGAACGTCGCTTCTCCCAATTCGCTCCAACACACGGGTGATCTACATGGCCTCCCATACAAGGTTTCATACGGCGCTGAAAGTGTAATGATGATGTTTCTTTGATAAGTTGGATTCACTCACACCCCTCTCCCCCCCTTCTCTCTTTTCCTTTTTTGTTTCCAATAAGCATAAAATCTAGTCCTCATCGTCGCGGCATTGCTCGTTTGTTGTTTACCTCTCGTCGCCGCCGTTCAATCTCGCCACCATGAAGGCCTTGGTTTCTGATCGTCGCCGTGCGTTTTCGCGCATGCAAGCACCCTCTGTTTCTCACTCTCTCACGCCACTAGTATGAACCAGAGAGATCGGACCGCCTTGACCTTTGCAACTTCCAGCGCCCAAGAATGCAAGCACTCTCTGCCCTTTCCCAGTCGGTTCGATGTTCCCCTCCCCGTCCGAGTAACTGCTCTTACTCTTTTCCCATCCGATTAACTCCCCTTTCTTCCACACACCCCCCCACCCCGCGTTTGATTGGCTGGCCCGTACCTATTGGCTCCCTCTTTTCGGCCCATCCCTTCCCCATTTGATCGGGTTTCTTTGTTTCTCCTTCGATTGGATCGGGTACCCCTCTCCAATCTACCCTTCCCCATCTAGTTCAATCGACTCCCCTTTCTAGGATCTGTGTTTGCATGTTTGTTAGCTTGTTTTGTTTAGGTCCTGTTTTGGCTCATTTTGGTTGTCCGACTGAGGTTTGTTTAACCAGGGTAGTTCATGGTGTATGGGGATAAAATCCTCGTAGGGTCTTGATCATATACTACCTCGCTGGAACCCAAGATCTGCAAGACAGACAAGGGTTAGAGCACCTTTGCCTCTCGTAGGCAAGGACCCTCCGATGCGTAAGTTAGTACTAGGTCACTAATTAAGCAAAGAATAGTGCGTATGACAGAGTATCAGAGTGTACCTCTCCTCATGGGTATCTTGTTGTATTTATAGGCGTGGATACTTGATGATGAGGGCATCACGTGCCTTAGGTTTCCTTTTTACATTTGGAAACCTTTCTTAATAGGACTTTCCTTCTAGGTGTTGAGTTTCCACGTACTACAGGATCTCGCCCTGCAATGGACATCTTTTTCCATATAGGATTCCTTCCAAAATGCTATATATTCCTAATCACATTAGGAATACTGATGTTCATCCCTTTATTCTCGGAATTGCTCGTTATCTCATAAGGGACCACTTAAGAGTCTTCTGGAATGTCTCACCGCCACATATATTGAAGTGGTGCTGTGCTTCCACGTAGCTCGGCATAACTCGCACATAGCTCAGCCCCATCCGTGTCGAGCTGGCACTGGGCTGAATTATGTATTCCAGAATGCTTGTTAAGCTATATTCGTAGCCCACCTAGCTCGGCCATGTCAGGAACATCCCTTCGTGACTCCCGCCGAGCTAGTACATCCTGAATTTATTAATCCATTCTATTATCTTGACCCTATTCATGGTCAACCTTGCTCGGCACAGGGTTAAAGGCTCCCTATATGGTGCCGAGCAATTTTACCCTTTCGTGGTGGCTAATTAGGGCACGTGTTCTGCCTATCCCATGGGTAATTAGGTTTTGCCCACTCCAATTGCTTCCCAGCTCTGCCCACTGCTGTCATTCATCAGCAGTGCGCAGAGCTTTAACGATTCCTGATATGTTTTGCTGCACCCCCCCTCACATGGGGGGTAGGGTTACTTTCGCATTAAATGTGAAGTGACCCGTTGGTCATCAGATAAGCCCAAAGGACGATTTGGGGTGATTTCTCGTATGTCATGCCCTACTTTATGGGGTTTTGGGTGGGATAATGATTATTCTTCCCCTCAAACCCTTAAAACCTCCAAACTCTTGCTCTTCTTCCCCACGTCCCCATTTCAAACGAAAAAGTGAGTGAGAGAAAGAGAAGAAGCCATTTCTGCCATTTTTGACATTCCAGAGCTCGACTTTTCCCGAAAAACTTCAAATTCGTTCCCATTCTTCGTTAGAGAACTCCCCCTTAGGTCTTCTTCCTCTCACGTAAGTGTCTTTTCAGGCCATATTTTCCTGTTAGTGTCTTTGAATTTTTGTCATCTTCTTCGTCTTTCCTGGGTTTCACTGTGAAACCCTAACAAGTTCTAAAAATGGGGAAACATAGATCCCTCCTTAGTAATGCCCAGAAAATAGAGGAGTTCCGTAGGAAGTACGAATTTCCAAACGACGTCCAGTTCCGCTTGGATAATCATGAGGACCTAGTCCAGTATGGTTAGTTTAAAGATAAAATCCATATCCCCCTCATCTTCATCGTAGAAGGTGGTCTCAGATTCCCCCTGCATCCTTTTTTTAGGGAGGTCTACAACCAATGCAGACTTAACCCAATGCAATTATGCCCAAATTTTGTTAGAGTAGTCATGGGCATAGTTGCCCTAAATGAGCTCTTAGGATTCCACCTAAACTGGTGGGATTTGCACTTCCTGTATAGTGTAGTGCCCACCGTTGACGGCTCCTACTACTTTAAGGCCAGGCATCCTGACCGAAAACTCATCACTGATCTTCCGAACTCATCCAAGGGTGAAGGTGATGACTACCTTGTAGTTACTGGCAACTGAGATCCCAGAGATGCCGAGGGGAACACAATCGGATTTTTTTGCCCCATGACCCTTGGCCACCCACGTTAGTATTCAATCTCACTTTACTTTTTGATCTCTTGTAATTTTTGCTCATTTTTTTTGGGGGGTAATTAAGCTTGAAATAAAAAAGAGGCTAACCGAATTTACAGCCTACAAAGGGCATGCCCCAGGGAGGAAAAGAAAGAAAAGAAAATAAAAGAAAAGCAAAAAAGGTGCAGGGAACCCATCACAAATTGATGGGATGGATGGCCAAAAGGCTACAATGATCAAACAAAAGTCTACCTATCGGGTGTTTCGCTTTTATGCTGTAGAAAAGAAACCAAACAAGATGAAAGAAATAATCAGCAAGTAACATAAACCAGCACGGTCGTTTGAACCATTCTCTCCTTCATCGCGAAGAGATAGCATCAGCCCTGCTCTTTGACGGGTTCGATCCAGTTCTTGTTGGATTAGGCCGAGCTGCTCACATTCTCCTGCACTACACTCCAAGCTACTGGTGATGCGTTAGGAAGAACGGAGAGTACCGTACAAGGCGACCTTGGCCTCTAGTGACCACTCCAACCATTCCTTTTCCCCCTACCGATTGAGGCCGAGCTAGAGGTCACAGACACCACCGTAGGGGTAGGGTTAATCGTTCCCTAGCTAGAGCATATCCCCAGCAACAGATTACGATCGCTAGGCATCCAGAGATTATAACTGCTATCCCAATCATCACTCGTCAAGATTACGAGCCGAGCACATCTAGAAGAGCGGCAGAAGAAGAAGAAAAAGAAGTTGAGGAAGGGCAAGCCTGCGCAGACCCCATTGACATTGGGGATTCATCGTCCTCAGGCTATTCGCCCTCTCTTGAAGGTATGCCTATCCAGCCAATCTGCCCCCTGGTCGAGCTGAATCTTGGCGCCCCTTTTGCTCATGGAGGACCCTCTCGTGCTTCCCCTGCGATTGCTCCTACTAACCCCCAACATAGGTTACTTCTACTGCTTCCCTTCAGCATATGGACAAAAGGCCAGTAGAGAGCCCCCAGGACATCCAGCCTCCCCTCTAGAGAGAAAGGATTTGGGATTCAAGCTCCAGCCGACCTGTGACTGACTCCCCACCGCTCGTGCAGCCATGGTTGCCTATTCTAGCTCGTCCAGATGGCACCCCGCTCTCGATGATCGATAAGGTTACCTCGGTGGATGTTGCTTACAGTGTCTCCAGGGCTGCACTCCTCCCTCTGGACATGGAGAGGGAGAAGAGCAGTTCATATGATGCTTTGATGAAGTCTATCTTCCAGTCAAGTGTCAAGGTATGCATTTACTTCTTTTAATATTTGTTGCCTTTTCTTTTTAAGTCACATTTTGATCTTCACCCCTTTCATATGTTATCCAGATCATACCAAAAATCGCTGCCGGTCTCGACCGAGCAAAGGAAAACGAGAAAGAGTTGAAGGAGCAGAAGAGGGTGGAAAAGGCTGAAAAAGGAGAGTGCTCACCATGCCCAATCTCTGAAGGATGCTCGGGAGGAAGCAGAGAGGTTGAAGGGAGAGACCGCCGAGCTAAAGAGGAAAGCGGAGGAGACTGAACGTGACTTACGCCAACAATTGATGGCTGTAGAAGCTAAGGCGGAAGCAAAATATGACCGTGCTGTAGTTGAAGTAACTGATAATTACAGAGCTCAAATGCCCGCGGTAAAGGACGCAATTTAGGAGACGAGTTGGGTTTGCTGTTGCACCAAGATGGGGCTTCTAGAAGATTCTCCAGTGTGGACAGACATGGAGCTCCCCAGCCAGATGGAAGCTCTGGCAGCTCGAAGCCGAAACCGTCAATTCCATTCTGATGCTCAGGAACAGCTTAGCGCTCAAGCCCGTCTTGAGCCCTCTTTAGGACAACCTCAAGTGAGAGACACAGATGCTATTGTTGACCTCACCCATTAGGAAGGTGATGGCGGCTCTGCTGAGGCAACTCCTGAAGGTGATATTCCAAACCTCAATTCTGCCACCGTTCCTGCGTGACCTTACCCAGCCGTATGTGGCTTATTTGATACTCTGGTGTGCATTAAGTTTCTCGTACTTATGTTTTTCTGAATGTCTTTAGACTTAGTGTTTCGTACTTTGCATGCCAAAGTATTTGATCAGTGTAAAGCATGTTTCCTAAGTATTTTCGTACTTAGGATTTTCCTATTTAAGCTTATTCGTACTTAAATCCTTATTTGCTATTTTCGTTGCAAATAAAACCAATTTTATCCTAAGTGTTTTCATACTTAGGAAATATTACCAAGTGCCTATGCACTTGGATGCTTGCAATAATCGTTGCAGGTCTAAGTGTTTTCGTACTTAGGGGAATTCTTCTTGAGTGCTTCCATACTCAGAAATTTTTACTAAGTGCCTTCGTACTTGGATTTTTGTTAAAATCTAAGTATAATCGTACTTAGTGTAAACGCTGAATTTCCTCGTATTCAATTTTTCTGAATTTCTACGTATTCAGTTTCAAGTTAATTCATATGTTAGATTGTCACTTATACTCTGCTCCCCAATGCGAATCAAAATTCACATTATTTTGGTTCGTATTAATCAAAGCCATAGGTAGAAAAAAAGGAAATTTCATTAATACTGAAAAGACAATAATCTAAATAGGTGATGTTGGTGATTTTATTCGTAATCCCAGCTAAGTAAAAATGAATGTATTCGTACTCATAAAAACGTGAATATATTCGTAGTAAAAAATAACAAATTACTGGTAAAATTTCCTCAAATTCTGCATGTTCCATGGTCGTGGAACTTGGTCTCCATCCAGGTCGGCCAAACGATAGGCCTCAATACCAACAATCCCAATGATCTTGTATGGGCCTTCCCAGTTCGGCCCAAGCCTCCCATCTGAAGATACTTTGGTGTTAGCCAAGACTTTCCTCAGGACCAGGTCTCTAACCTTAAATTCCCTTTGCTGCACCTTCTTATTGTAGCTCCTTCGTAGCTACTCCTGGAATGCTGCCAAAGTGATTAGTGCACGCTCTCTCTTTTCCTCGCCGAGGTCAAGCTGCTCGGCGAGGGCTTTATAGTTGCCACCTGACTCTATCAGAGCAGTTCGATTGGTCGACAGTCCTATTTCTAGTGGTATAATTGCTTCTGTTCCATAAGCACGACGTTTCTCCCGTAGATTGCCGTGGAGTTGTTCTGTATGCCCAAAGGACAGCTGGCAGCTCGTCTGGCCTCTTTCTCTTCTTGCTCTCCAACCTCTTTTTAAGATCCTTTAGGATAGTCTTGTTTGAGGCCTCTGCCTGCCCATTGCTCTGCGGGTAAGCCAGAGTAGAGTAATAATTTATGATGCCGTACTGAGCACAGAAAGCCTTAAACTTTTTTTCAAATTGGGATCCATTGTCAAAGATAATGGAATATGGGACCCTAAACCTTGTTATAATCTTATTCCACACAAATTTCTCCACCACGGCCTCAGTGATCTTGACCAGGGGTTCCTCCTCTATCCATTTGGTAAAATAGTCTGTGCCAATGAGGAGGAATTTTAAAACTCAAGGACTACAACATTAAGTGCCCTTTGTAAGGTTCTGATCACCAGCTCTGGTTCCATTTTCAGCACTTCTCTTCAACATTTTCTTCGTCTGCCTCCTCTTTCTCTTCTCCTTCATCCTCTTCTTCCGGGGGGGATCTCGATTTTAGGGGCATCAACTTTAGGGACGGTTCGGAGATCAGATTCAGCGTGAACGCTGCCAGCGTCTAATCCAAGACCATACCCCTTAGCCACCCCTTTGAAACAATAAATCTTAGCCCCCCTTCGGAAGCCATTGTTCTCGATCTCTGTAACCTGTCCTCTGTAATGCTCGACAATCTTCTGTTTAGCCTCTTTAAATCCTGTAGAACGTGCATCAGCAAGCTCCTTTTTGTGCTTCTCCGGCTGCTTGGATGACTGCTGCTGCAACTCCTTCAGTTGATTCTTTACAGCTTCAAGCTTCGAGAGCTGCTTCTTTGCACCTTCTAGCTCGTTCTTAGTGCTCTTCTTCTTCTAAACTACATCTTGGTACTTCAGCTTTAGTGCCGAGAAGGAAAATTGGATAGATCCACCAAACAGACTAGCCTGCCTGAAGTATAACAAGATATGATGAGTTTGATTCAAACACGTTGAATAAAGCATGAAGAGGGATCTCGGATCAAAGAACTTACCAAAGTCAGATGAGAAAACATTTCTACAATGTTCCCCTCAATGTCAGAAGGCAATTACTTCATGTCTTCGGGCAAGCACAGTCTGCATCATAGGAGACCCAGCCTTGGATTTGCTCGAACACTGTTTGTAGCAAGCACAGGTTGTCCCAGCCAAACCTGGGGAGAGAACACATACGAAACAAGCGTAGAAGCTTCCTTCTTGGGCACATTCTTCCCGGGCACGTTCTTCTCGGGAATGCTTTTTTCAGGGGCTTCTTTCTCCTTCAAGGCATCACCACTAGATCCTGAACCGAGAAGTCGCTGCTTCTTCTGCTCGGAGGTAACAGTCTCAGGGACTGTAGGAGCTCTTTTTGTCTGAGTAGGGGGAGAGGCGACTGCACCAACGGTCTTTTTCTTCTTTGCTTTCCTATTATCGAGGAGGCTCAGCAGATCATCTAAAATTTTCACCCATATTTTCTTCTACTTCTTCTTCCTCAAACTCTTCTTTTAGAGGCTCCCTGATCTTCCTAACCAACTCCTGAAGTTTGGATTGGTGTAGATCGATCTCAGAATCTGAGCTCATGTCAATGGCCGCAACAGATTTGCCTTTGCTCGTCCCTCTCTTCCTGTTCCTGCTTGGACCAGCCTTCTCTGTAGCAATGTTCTTCTTTCTTTGCTAAAGATAAGACGTGTAGGTGGGCTCATAATTCAATAACACATGTGCATACCTCTCTTCTACTGGGACTAGGTAGGCAGCACGAATTTTATCATCATTTTTGGCCTTCAACAACCGAGCAGAAATGGGAGAAACCTCTGCAAAACAAGGAAGGAAAGGGCTCGGTAAGTAATGTTAAATAACATGAATTCATGTGAAAGAGAAAAAGCATGGACTCAAGAGAAGAATTAACCTTTAAAAGTGTTTAGTCTCGAGATAGGATAAGATCCATCATCCTCTGGACCAAATTCGAAATTACCCCGAACCTCTACAAAATCATTAGCGAAGGGGTCGGAATCTGGGAGGTGGTCAATCAGATATGTCCATGGTTCCTTGGGGGTGCTCTGTAAAGAGAGAAACCGCCGCTCGGATTGGCTGTTCCGAGAAACATTGTATACCCCCACCAAATCAAATAGATTGAACAGGAGACCAAACTTTTCTCGGAGCACATACAAACCGTTAATAATCCTAAAGGCATTGACGGCACGGAACCGTGGGTTGATTTGGTATTCAAACAAAAACTGACGAAGAAGTATATTCACAAGGAACCAAAGCCCCCTTTCGGTGATGGCCAAAAGTGGTACGGTAATGTGGTCATTACTGAAAGTGATGTCTGCCTCCCTAACCAACCGAACCTCTACGTCGTCCGGTATACTATACTTCTTGGAAAAAGCTTGGTATCTCCCAGCCTTACCGTTGAAGTAGCGAAGATAAGAATTCGATCCTTTTACCGAGGTCTTAGCTTTAGGGGGATGGGCCCCTTGAGATTGGGTCTCGTTGGCAGGCTCGGTCGTCGGATTCTCAGTCGTGGGCTCATAAATGGACCCAGCATTATCTACGTTGGTTGATGGACCTCAATAATTTGGACGTCCGGGACTTGGGCAGAGGCGCCGTTCCCATCCCTTCCCTTTCCAGGGTTAATAGACTTGGTGTGGTCACTACTCAGCTCACCCTGGTTTACCGAGCCTTCGCTCCCTGACCGAGCGTTTAGAGGCACTTGAATTGGATTAAGTAGGTCGAAACGTTCTGTAGACACCCCAATTTTGATGACTTGTGCATCCCCGATGATGAAAAAAGCACGCAAAATATATCTCGGAAAAGTCAAACGAATCAAGAGAACCAAAATCCCAAAACCACCTGAACCGTAAAGCCTCATCTCCCAAACTGTGCGGCTTGAATTTCCATGTACACCGTGCGGTGACATTGTTTGCACCATACGGTCCATCTTAGACACCGTATGGCTCTACCTGTTTAATCCCATGATTCCTAGGTTGCCTAGCAGCTCAGTTTGTTTGCGTGATACGGCGAAGCCTACGACGTAGCTCGCCTTCTTTGCGTACGGATCTCACCCATGGTGGAAACGTACAACACCTTCTCCCTATATGAATCCAACTCTCCATCAAACAGTTTTAAGAGCTGAAGTTGGCCCATACAAACCAACTGAATATTCCCAGTAAAACCACTTCTCCTTCAAAAGCCCCGTTGCCACACTCACATCCATCCACAGTTCCCCAAACTACGTGCAAACTATGCTCCACAAATCCAGAAAGCCATAAATCCTATTTCGATCCATTCGGTTTGTTTCAAGGTATAAAAATCCGTGTTCAATTAAGGCAAAAATCTTCTGAGGGGGATTTCCATAGGGCTTGAGGAAAGCTCTGTACTTCCCGTTGAGCCCAAAAGGGAGATTTTTCAGTATAGCTTGAGCCTCTCGGGTAGGTATCGTGTGACATTACCCATTGTCACGAAATGTCGTCCTTAAAACGATGTACATTCATCCATCAAAATCATTTTCTAAACGACCCTTGATCATTAAAAAACATGGTTTTTATACCAAAAACAAAGGTTGGTTTCAATCGGACAAAATAAATTTTTTTGAGAAAACATAGTGCACAGAGGCACCGTACGGCATCCCAAATGCACCGTGTCGTATAGTTTTAGATGTCGTACGGCATCAATGGAAAAATATTTTGCTTCCTTTGTTTTCTAGAACGCGATGCTTTGTTTTTGGAAAAACCAGAGGGGTTAAATTATAGTTGATCCCCTTTACTTTCTGTTTTTGCACTTACATCCCCTCTTGGTTGATTTTCTTGTATTTATATATTTGATTGTGTATTACGTGATTTGTTATCATTATTTATTTTCTTTGAGCATGTTGTCTCGTTAAACTGTTTATGTGAAACAAAGTTTTTAATAAAATCTTTTCAAGAAAAATCCCATAAATGTTTAGTAGAGACCGAAAAATTGCCTCGACGAGTCGGAAGCTATAGTAACCGTGACTATGTTGGGCGACCTCTGAACTATCTGTCCGATTTGAACTTCTCGAGCTAGGGACGATTGGCTCCAGGATTGCTGAACCTAACAAGAGTTCACGAGTGAAAACACAGTTAGCCACACAACTGATAGTGATCTAAGTTACGGCTCAGGTACCTAAGTGGCTAAAACTAGCTTGGATACGTTTCGTCTCGTATTACTGTACCTAACATAGGCAGTAGAGGGGCTAATAATGGCTCGAGCTATGTCTCGGCCAGGGTCCAGATTCGCTGTCTCGGTTGCCAAACAAGTACTTGGGAAGAAACCTAAGGGTTGATGTGGACGGTAGACCTCCACGCCGGTTTGGGAAAGCTGTTTTGTTTTGAAAATAGAGTGGCCACTTGGGTTTTTTGGAAAATGGTTTAGGACCCGAGAAACCAATTTGAAAATGATTTAGAAAATGAGTTGAAAAAAAACAATTTGGAAACCAGAGATTCATTTTGGATTCGGGAGCCAGGTTACAAACGGGGAAAGGTTTTAATGCACCCCGCTCGTCCGATTATCAATCGGTCTTTACTGAACATTTGTGGGATTTTTAAAAAATATTTTAATGCCAAACTTTATCAAGTGAACAGTTTATCAAGCAAAGTAGATGATAATAATGAAAACAAGTAATCAACATGCAAATTACAACAAGTACACAAAAACCAAGAGTTCAAACTGTTTATGCAAGGAACTGATTCAAAATTTCAGATTTTACAAAAGCGTGCGGTGCAGCACACTAGGTTTACCGTGCGGTACAGAAAGTGTCGTGCGGCACTGTTCATCATTCCAATGGTCAAATGTTTAGAAGAGACCGGAAAATTTCGGGCTTGTGGGGGGCATTTTTCAAACAAAACCTTCCCTGCAGGTAACCTGGCTCCTGAACCCAAATCTCTATTTTTCGCAAATCAAACCCTTTTTCAAAATTATTTTTAAAAGAATGTCGTACTACACTCCAAGTGTACCGTGTGGTATAGGAGGAGTGTCGTGCGGCACTGTTTTCTTCACAAACAGTTCAAAACTTTGATTTTCGAAATGATTGAATAGAAGCACATATGAGGCATGAAACTTGGTTAAAAACGGTTTATTTTGAATGGGAAAATGGTATGTTTGAGTAGAGAATGTCCCTCCTCACCAAATTACTCCGTAAGAGGCGATATTTTCTCCGTAAGACGCAATCGGGAGGTTTATAAACGAAACGATTTTTACTGTAACATGGGCGTACCGAATGCGAAGACAATATTGAGGATTATCCTGCATCCGGTATCCCTCCCCTTAGGGTACCAAAGTTGAGAATTTGGTGAAACGGAAATATACCTTCGGTGGGAAAACTTTGAGTAGTCAACTCACGGGTTTGGACTGAAAACAGGGGATTGGGTTTTCAGTTAGTTTTACTTTGGAGGGAACAATTGGGTTAGTTTCTGGAGGTTAAGGGGATTGGCAATAGATGATTCTGAGTATAGGTAGAATTAGGAATAGAACTTCGAATTCCATGGTTTTTCTTCACAAATTTTCAGTCTCCTTTTTCCGTTGGAGTTGATCGGCTTATATATGCGCACAAATTCCTTGATTATCAAGTTTACTTCATGCTCACACAAGGAAATCATGGCTATTCCATAGCCTTCAAGGTTTACACGCAACAATGATGATCAGAGGAAACACTTCGTCAACATTTTGAGCTGCTGAAGCTCTGCAAAAGCTGTTTGACAAATGAAGTACGACACACTTCCTCTGCCAAAGTTCAAAAAGAGTTGTACGTGACTGAGGCTGCGCCGTGCGTGAAGGATGAGTACTGTACGGTACTGTTGACTTGAAGAGTTTCAATCCGAGAGGCCTTCCAGGTGTTTCTTTTCATCATCGGAGATAAAAATGTATACAAGAGTCTCATTTTGGGGTGTCTACAGTTGCCCCTCTTTGACGAGGCTTGTCGATCATTATGTGATGAAAGTCACGTCAAAGATAGAAGACACCCCTCAATTCAAACATCCGCAGAAAACGAACAAGTAAATTTTGATGCATGCGGTCGCGCTCATATGAGCTGCCTACGTAACCCATTGTAGGGATCAAACCAGTGTAGTTCATCAGGGCTTAATGCATAATGATGAATTACAAGTTTATAGGAAGCATACCTTGATTGGATTTGCGGGGATTACCACCTTGTTCTTCAACGAGGGAAAAACGAATGATGTGCTATGAATGAAACCAGTGAGTGAGATTCTATGAGTGTGTGAGACCAGCGAGGTCCAATTGTGTGGTGCCAAAGATATGATTTTGGTGCCAAAGACTTTTTGAAAGTGTGTAAGTGTACCGTGTAGTACATAAAGTGTGTTGTGTGTCGTGCAAATAGAGAAATTTTGCCGCGTATCATAGAAAGTGTACCGCATAACAGAAGAGGTGTGCCGTACAGTAGAGATAGTGTGCCGTGCAGCATAGACAGTTGCAAAGCTCCATCGGTAACCGCCCAAACCCCTTGATTTTCTCCCCTTTGAAATCATAGTCGGTTTACCAGTGAGAGGAGCCTGAAAATCACCTTCTCCCTCATTCTTCTTCTCCTCTTCCATTTTCCCCCAGATTCTTCCATCTTTTCGGTCCAAAATCCCCCAAATCCGAACTCTTTCTTCCGATAAACACTTGCCATGGCCGATTCCGGCAAAGAACCGAGCAATTCCATTGTGTTTGCTGAGGATACATTGTCCTCGGTGTTCAAGGAGGGTAGCACGTCGTCCAGCGCAACTGAGAGTGACTCGTCCATGGTTGTTTTGTCCAAAACCGGCCCGGTTGCTATAGATTTGGCTGAAACTCCATCTTATGTGCCCGAAAGGGCATCGACGGGATCTGGTGAGGCCATCCACGTACTTCAATTGCTCCGGCGAGTTTAGGGGCCATCGTGGGTGTTGTTGGTACTACGGGGAGAGGTGGTGGTGACGTTAGTGAAGACCAAAGTGTTGTTCGTCATACTCAGAGTGTCGTGGGTGATGTTGGGATTGTCGTTCCAGTGGATCCGAGTGCCGTGGGCAGTGGTAGTGCTGTTGGCGATGACCGGAGTGTCGTGTGGCACACTGAGAGT
Source organism: Vaccinium darrowii (assembly GCA_020921065.1). NCBI lineage: Eukaryota > Viridiplantae > Streptophyta > Magnoliopsida > Ericales > Ericaceae > Vaccinium > Vaccinium darrowii. Next base: position 21,615,388 of record CM037161.1, read on the forward strand.
GTCGTACCTGTTGATCAGAGTACCGTGGCCACTCATGAGGGTCCGGATGCTATGGAAATTGATAATCCAGGTATGGGCACTTAAACTTTTGATGTTGCAATGAATTTTGGTGGGATTGACGTTATTGTAGAAAAAACTGGTGTCCAGGAGAGTAGACCTTTGACTGGTGCTATTCTGAGTGATGTTGTGGAAGCTACCCTTGTGATTGAGGTTACTGTAGGTGGTGAGCGTGTTGTGGCTGATGTACTAGTGGTTCGGGGAGGTTCAGGTGATAGAGATGTTCAGGTGGAGGTTGTTGTAGGGGGAAGTAGCATTGATAGCGAAGAGACACCCTTGGTGAGACGTATTGCTCTGGGTCTTGCTGTTGTAATTGGTACTGCCAGGATGCCAGAGGAGAGTACTGATAGAGAGGCAGAGGTTTCAGAGCCTCCAATGTTCGTTCCTCTAGTTGGTTCCTCCCGTAGACCAGGCTTGACTTTAGCAGACACCTTGGAAGGGATGAGGATATTGCGGCGACTTTGCAGGAGTCCCCTCAGTTTGAGAATATTCTGATTCAGGAGGGTGTACCATCTCATTATTCGGGATGTTGAGTAGGAGGAGAGACAGAGAGAGGCTGAGGTGGCTGCCGGGGAGGAGCGTGTGACCATAGTCCGGGAGGTTGAGTTGGTGTTGGAGCACAGGGTCCCTTTCACGCCTATTACATATGTACCACGGGTTCACTTCTTTGTTCCCCAGGGGTGTGAGACATATACTCCTTTACTACATTCATACTCAGATACGGATGTCTTGCTTGACCGCTCGACCAATATTGCTTTCAGAAATCCCTTGGTATGCTTCTTGTTCACTTATTGCTTGTATTTGTTTGCTTGTCCATTGCTTTTATTAGTGACTGATAGAAATTGTATCATGTCTTTTGCAACAGTCTCAGAGATCCATGGGTGGCTATGGCGGTTCAGCGATCTCCTTGGAGTACTACAATGCCTTGCCGTCGAGAGTGAGAGCCTTGGTTGATGTAACAGGTTTCACCATTTTTATTCGAATCTTGACAGTGACACGGACGGATCGCAAGTTGATAAGGGCTTTGGTGGAAAGGTGGTGGGACACCACCAATACCTTTCACTTCAGGTTTGGGGAGATGACCATCACTCCTCTTGACTTTGCTGCTATCACCTGTCTAAGAGTTGAAGGCGAGCCCATTCCATTTGATTCGAAGCCATACTTGAACGCTGCTGACACACAGCACTATTTGGGGAGGAGGCCTGGAGGCATTGAGCCGAGGGTGAGGTATACTGTCTTGGTGGATCTCTGGGACCACGAGTTGGAGTCAGAGGAGGAGGCTAGACAGATGGCGAGAGCTTACTTGTTATACCTCTTTGGTGTCTCCCTGTTTCCAAACAGGCAGGGTGTAGTACACTTGGGTTGGTTACCAGCGTTGGAGAACTTGGAGACTGCTGGATGGTTTGATTGGGGTGGTGCTGGCTTGTGCACAGTGTACTGTTTCTTTGGTTCTGTTTGCCGTGGAGGAGACACGAGCCTTGGTGGCTATTGGAGAGTACTGGAGGTAAAACTTTGCTTGCATTTCTCTTTTGTGCAAATCATGATAATGCCTTTCAGGTGAGATGGAATGTATGGGACAGATTGAACAAGGACTATTTGGTCAAGATAATGCCTTTCGGATGTTGTTGTTGTGTCCATACAACTGGCGATGGTACTTGGGTGACAGAGTGTCCCGTCAATCTCTTGGGATTGACCATTTCAGAGTGCCTTCGCCCCTTCTTGCACTTGTTCAGAGGACAGATGAGTACGCTCGAGCAGAGATAGAGAGGTACACAGTGCCGACAGAGGTGATCTTCAGTCCTTTGATAGATTATGAGGGATACGTGAGTACTCATTTGGCATTTGATCTGGATATGGAGAATCGCCCGAGAGCTGCTCTTGCCTTACCTGAGTTTAGGAGAGAGATTGAGGTGGTGACTGCTGATGGAGCGCTTGGAGTGATGACAGTGCCTTTTATTACTCCTACAGTTGCTCTTGCCACGACAGGGTGACTTGGATCACTTTACTTGCTTTAACTACCTCCTCATATGAATGTACCATGTATTATTACTTACTGATGTGCATTTTCATTTCAGATTCCTATTGAGTGGGCGGCGTCCTCATTCCATCTGGTCCAGGATTTGCAAGCCATGGTCCGTCAGTTTATGATGGGCATGGCTCCAGAGGTACGCCTGCGAGCTGAGCCAAGAGTTGTACTTGGTCGTAGGTAGAGGGCTACTAGAGAAAGGACACTGACTCGTGGTACCAGAGAGGCTGGCAGAGGCACAGGCAAAGGTGCTGGAGAGACTAACAGAGGTAGAGAGACAGGTTGTTGCACTCGGAGGAGAGGAGGGAGCAGTCGTGGAGCAGGTACCAGCAGTGAGAGAGGAGCTAGTCACAGAGCCACTCCTAGCAGTGGAGCTGCTGAGGTACATATCAAACTTGCCTTTCTTTTCTGCTGATTATTTGTGCTTCACGTTATACTTGACAGACTTTGTTGCTTGTGCAAGGCGCGCGTGCGGTTCTTGGAGTGCCAGGTGTTCAGCGCCTCGAGCTACCCTAGGGGTTCCAGCTTCAGGTAGAGTTCTGCGTTCCACTGCAACCCAAGAGAGGCAGAGGGAGAGTGCACAGAGAGAGGAGTCTACAGAGAGATTTAGTACTGGGAGAGGGAGCCACCCTAGCACACCGGAGGAGTACAGGCACCGAGGATACGTGCCACTGAAGAGTCCTCGTACCTGAGACAGCTGTTAGTAGCATTTTATTAGGTGGGGCATGTGTGCCTTGTTTTGATTTAGGCGCCTGTTTTGCCCTTCTTTTTCAGCTTTCTGACAGAGATGGCCTGCGAGCCAGGGTAGTTGACTTTGCATTGGGCCTATTTGCTGCTGGATATTGTCATGCTTATTATGTAGATATTCGTGTTTGGTTTTATAAAAACTTGCACCTTGGTATGCTTTTCTTTGTATTGGCAATGAATTTGAAAAATCAGAGTTTGCATATGAGCACTTATTAAAATAACTGAATTAATAACAACAAATGCTAATTTTGACTGGTAGTGGGAAACTGACACGTATGTATGATTACGACTATCATGCCCCAATGAACAAGTTTTGAATTCATATGGAAAAATGGAATAGGACTTGACATGTACACGTGCTGGAGTCGTGGTCCTTTAAATGCTTGATGAACAAGTGAAATAGCCTCCCTACAAACCATAAATGCACAGTGTAATGTGCACGAGTCAATCAATCTTTTGAAATATGACAACATCACCAAGTGTATCTTGCCGGCATTTTCGCTTTTGCTGTATCCCGGTCTTCGAGGTATTTGACCATCAAAACTTGGTTGGGAACGTCAACCAATCCTTCCATGTCATACGCACGTATTATGGCTTGCGTGCATAAGCTATATGCCTAAGAGAAGCATGGAATGAACTTTGGACGTCCAAAACACAAGTTTGTTTAAACTGCCACCAGGCACTCCCACTGTGTCGTACGGTACTGGCCTAACAGCGCCAAAATTTTGCAACTTGTAGCCGTCTTCTGGCCTCTCGTTTTGGTCTTTTATCACTTCAATGCACGTCCTGGGGTTCTGAAGAGCCATTGTGAGGCATCCTTTAAGAAGTTTTACAAATTTAGCATGATTCCTTACGGTTTTTTAGTCGGCACGTTCTTCGAAATGGTCGTTCTTCGGAACTCTAAACCTTGCATGGTTCTTCATTCATGGCAGCTATAAATGCCATCTATTTCACTCCTCTTCTACATCCAAATCCATAAACTTCTACATCGTTCCACGTTTCTCGCAATGGCGGTGAGTTTCTCAGCTTTAATGCGCCCTTGGCTTGATGATCTCTACGGTTTGGATTGGCTTCACTTCCGGAGCCATAGGCTGACTTTCCTTCGCTACATTCGAGACGTATCCATACGCCCCGAGTTGTTACAAGCTGCATGAGATCCTGAGGTGCATGTTTTTCGCTTTGGTCTTCACGAGCTATGCCTCACCGTGGAGGATTTCCATGCATACATTGGAGGCTTTGATTTGGAGGAGCCTGTTGTTCCTCTCCCAGGAGTTGGTTTTGCCCCAGTGCTGTCTTCCAAACTTGAAATAAGCAACAATGCTGCCAAGTCCATGATTCGTGGAGGTTTTCTAAACATTCCATGCCTTATTGAGGGATTCCACTCCAATGACTTTGCTCTGTGCTTGTTTGGCTGCATTCTTGTTTGTGCAATCTGATGGTCAGGCGAGCTCTTCTCTGGTTGGTGTGGCTATGCAAATTGAGGAGCGCAAAGATGTGGCCCCCATGGTTCTAGCTGAAACTTTGATGGGTATAAATGGAGTTCATGCCGGTCGGAGCGACATCTTCGAGGGTAGTCCTTGGTTCCTACAGGTAGGCTTTTCACTCAGCTCTCCTTTTTCTGGTTTTTCTCTCGTTCTCTTTTTACCTCAACTCTCAGTTTAAGGCTTTCTAAGGATTTTCTCTCTTTCACATAGCTGTGGTTATGCGACAAGGCTAATCTGCTGGAACCTATGATGAGACACAAGGGTTTGTTATCAGGGATTTCTGAGAGGTTTTTGATGATGTGGAAGGTTGGGCTCAGGTTCTCTCCCGGCTTACAGAGGAGGTGATTTCTTGGTGCTTGACTTGGTTTGATCTTCCTGATATGGCTATTAGGAACATGGGGCGTCAGCTAATGGTTTTAGCAGGTTTGACCCGCTGGACTTCCTATATTCCAAACCGCATCCTCCATCAACTTGGCACTCGTCAAGTACTGCCACCAGCAGGTCCCGAGAACTTTATTATGCCAAATTTCAATGTTGCCACATTTAGAGTGTCACGCCCTCAAATTTTATAACGAAAAATACAATTTAAATCTACGTAGGATAAATAAAAAGTCATACTTTTCCCCATAAAAAAAAATCAAGGTCCTGATACAATTCCCTGATCACATTTTACTCTCAAGCCTCCGTATTCGTACCCAAATGTTTAAAAGATTAATGCATTGAACTATTACTCCTCCATTCGAAAGGTAAAGAAACTTAATTACATTCTTGTCATCTCCAAAAAAAAAAAAAAAAATGTTACAAGAGGTTAAAGATGATCAAATAATGAAGATCCTTGATGCTTTCAAAATGCAGTCATGCCAACGCACATAGTCCCATGCACTCCACGCCATGCTCCCCAATGGTTACCTGAAAATGATAGGTTGAGCTACACTAGCCCAGTAGAAAACCAATCTAACACTACTATGTTCATAGAGTATGAAGATGCACCGGCAAAGTAAATAAGTGAATAATGAGGCAAAGCTCGGCAAATCTCAAAAAAAATTATAGGTCCGTAAACATTTTAAAAGTTACTCCTTTATTTTGATAAAACCACCTCTTCTCAAATCTCAAATCTCCACACGCGTATATGATCCATCCTTAGTCTCAAATTTGTATTATCAATTTTCTCAAATTCCTGTATACGCGCACAAGTATTTATAAACATCACTAGATTCCAAGTTGGGTCATTTTAAGTTTAGAACTCCCAAATACAAACCTAAGTGTTTATAATCCTCGAACCGCATCTTTTACCCTCAACCAATCACACATACACACACTTATCTAACCTCCAAATTCTAGTCATACCTTCATTAGCAACACTAGGATCTCAAAACACGCACCCTTCTCCCGTAAAAAAAAAAGAAACTAGACTATGCATCTCAATTCCCAAGGTGTCCCTCTTTGCCCTCATGGCATTCATGAAGGGATCTAGTATCCCAACGTGTCCCGAAGGATCCTTGAAGTATCCAAGCGTATCCCACGTGTCCACCTATTTATGATATCCCGATTCCCTCTAACACCACGCATTCACAATCTCAAACGTTCACTCACGAACACAAAGTGCCCGTTACTCCCAAACTTACTTAACTACATTTCAAATGTCCATTAAGCATCGACATATATCCAAATAACCAATACTCTCCATCTATATCAGTTAACCCATTTTTCCTTCTCATTACACATGTTCCCAATTCTCGAACTTTCACTCAATCATGCAAGTGTTCGTCACTTTCAAGCTTCTCACTTACAATCCAAACACTTATCAAGTATCCAAAATATCTCTAACAATCAAAGTGTTTCTCATTCTACATAATCACATAGCCTTTGGCATTTCGTGGGCTACCTCCACCCCTGGCCCGTTATACGGGTAATAAAACAACGACACTCATAATTTAGAGTAAAACATCAATCAAAATCCAAAATAGTGAATAGCTCATGCTCAAATGCAAACGGGATGCACAAACACGGGTGAGACAATTCGACACCCCTTCGGACTACGAATTTATGGAATTAATCTACTCACTCGAATGTCCCCACATTTTTACCACACGTCTTAGACACATCCAGGAACATCATATTAAAAATTTAGAATGTTTAGAGCTATGCAACTATTTTTAAACATCCGACAATCAAACCGAAAACCAGTACAAAGTCTGCCAGACAGATTTTCTAACTACTTCGAACTGAAAGCTGCTATCACGTGCAAATAACTAGGATACATGGTATACCTACTTAGAAAGCTCTACAAGTCCACTTTCGGAATCAAAAAGAGGCTTGAGATTTCAAGCTTCCTAGACAAAAAAATAGCAGTTCCCGTAAGGTGTGACAGTGCTGTCAGCACAGCGAATTCACAACAGCAGCTCGGTAAACTATTTTTCATATTTTCTATACTTTGTATAAAATTCTGAAAATTTACCGCAGCGTATGAGACAGTTATGGGTATCTACTGTAAAATTTTTGTAAATTTACGAGCTTCAAAAAAATATAAAAAAAATCGTCCAAAACAGGGGTAGATTTGAGTTCTATCACATACATCAACTCAAAGTCATCTCAATCACGAATTTGGGGCTTCAACCCATAAATGAAAGTAATAATCAACTATTTTAGCTAGAAACAAAGTGGGTTTAAAGCCTTAACAAGATCAAAAGGCTTTTCTCAAAGGTCTAAGGATTTTAAAAGGCAAAATACAAGTATATGCATGAAATTCACACTACATGAACATAGGAGAGTGAGATTAAGTTTCCTACCTCAAATGAGGCTTCACAAATCAAGGAGTGTGAAAACCCTAAGCTTGAAAACCCACCAAACCCGAATGCAAGCCTCCCAAGGTGAAACAAGCGTGCTTCGGACTCCAAATGTTGCGTAGAAGAAGATTTTGGGATTGGATCTTGAAGGGGTTGAGAGTTTGAGGTGTATTGTGAGCTTGGAGCTCACTACAATGGAGGACAAGAGAGAGAAAGAGGAAGTCAGCTGGTGGGAGGAGGAAAGGGGGTGAAATTTTGGTCAAAGCCCCTCCCACACACTTCTTTATACACACCCTAATTGCACTCACACCCCTCAAGACACTTGTGTATATTAAAAACACCCCATTACATTTAAATAACCTCCAAACTTCACTAATAAACATTTTAAACATTTCTTCACAAAGCCTCAACTTTATTTTCAAAATATTTTGCAAAACAATACGGGTCCTTACATAGAGCTTATCAGAACAATTGGCGGGAGCGCATGACCATTCCAAGAGATCTATATCCCAGTGCTCTTCTTTCGGCACATTACAAGAGATGGTTGACAAAAGACATTGAAGCAAGAGCAAATGGAAACTAAGATGGACTTTAAGACTCAATCTTACTGTGCTTGAAGTAAGTTGTGTACCCAATGTTTTGGATGTTGTTGTTTGTTTGTTTCTTTTGAAAGTTTCATGCTCAGCCATGTAATCGAAAAAGTTTATTCGAATAAAACTTGAGTTTTGAGAATTTTTTCACTTTTGATTCTTATCGACTTTGTCTATGAAATTTGAAATGCACACAATGACTTAGGATCAACTCAAAAGATTGTGACTGAACCTCAGGGTGAGGTTGCCTATGTATCCCTTGTAGAAAGGAATCAAGTCATGACGTAGTTCAGGACTACAAATGTTCGGTTAGGATTCACTCGGGTATTTACACTCTCCTTTTGCGCTTTGAATTTTTCCTATTACCGCCCTTTCGGGTTTTCGGTCTAGCGTGCTCTGATTTATTTAGCCTTATCTTTTGCCTAGGCTACCTTTTCGGGTTTTCAACCTAGTAGGCTTTTGCTCTAATTTTTGCCTGGAACTGCCCGCCTTTGCAGTTTTTAGTCCAGCGAGCTTCTCTTAGGGATAATATCTCATGAGTTGATCCAAGTTGACCAGAGTAGAGAATCCGTTGCCGTCGAGATCGATGAGTTGTGATGTGCCTCTTGATACGATTTTCTTGATGATGTAAGGCTCGGCCCATTTTGGTAGAAGCTTCCCACGCAGATCGAAAATTGGAGCCCGAATCTCCTTCAAAACCATGTCTTTTACTTGCAAATCTCTAGATTTCACCTTCTTATTAAAAGCACGGGTTATTCAGCGCTGATATCCTTGGACATGATACAAAGCCTTAAGCCGTCTTTCATCGAACAGCATGAGCTCTTCAAATCTCGCGTTTTGCCATTCTGCTTCACTGATTCCTGGTTCTGCCATGACCCTCAAAGATGGAACTTCTAGCTCAATAGGAAGGACGACCTCCATGCCGCAGACCAAAGAATAAGGTGTTGCCCCTGTCGGAGTACGAATCGATGTCTGATATCCTCAAAAAGCCAATGGTAGTTGCTCGTGACAATTCCGTGCAGACTCAATGGTCTTCTCCAGTATAGAATTGATGGTTTTGTTGGCTGCTTCTACAGCCCCGTTAGTTTGCGGCTGGTAAACGGTCGACTTATGGACCTGAATCTCGAATTCTTTAAGAGTTTCTGCTGCTCTTCCTTTGAAATGAACCTCGTTATCTGACACGAAGGCCTGAGGGACCCCATATCTGTAGATAATGTTCTACTTGATGAAATGAGCAACCTGGACTGCGGTGAGGGTCATGTAGGAAGCAGCTTCAATCCACTTGGTGAAATAATCAATTGCGACCAAAATGAACTTCTACTCGTTTGATGCTGCTGGTGTGATCCTGCTGATGACATCAATGCCCCATACAGAGAAAGGCCAAGGAGAAGTCATGGAACGCAACTCTGATGGCGGGGCATGCATGAGATTGGCGTGAATCTGATACTTGTGACATCGCCTCACGTACTCGACACATTCAGTTTCTATGGTTGACCAATAGTAACCTTGCCTCAAAATCTTCTTAGTGAGCATCGTGCCATTCATATGAGGACCACAGACTCCTTCATGAATTTCTTCCATGATCTGGATGGCTTCTTCTCCGTACACACAGCTTGTGCATTCCACAGTGAGACCTGCGATATAGCTGTCCTCTGCAGATGATGTACTGAGACGCCAACCTTCGAAGAGCAACCTGATCCTTGTTATTGGCCTCAGCTGGACATTTGCCTTTCTCAATGAAGTTCCAAATGTCATGATACCAGGGCAAACTGTCGTCCGGCTCGTCAACGGACATACTTGTAGACAGGTTTGTCTCATTATTCGATCATAATTGGCCTGAGCCTGACTCCGTTCGGTATTTCAACCATGGATGCTAATGTTGCGAGGGCATCAGCAAACCGATTCCTCAACCTTGGTACATGCGTGAAAGTGACCATCTGAAATCGCGGGATCAAATCATCCAAGTCTTGATGATAGAGCTTCAATTTGTCTTCCCTGACCTTCCAATCACTGTTTGCTTGTGACACCACCAAGTTTGAGTCTCCGACTACTTCTAGCCTTTTGACTCCAATTTCTAGGGCAACTTCCATCCCTATGATGCAGGCTTCATATTCTGATTGGTTATTGGTGACTTTGAAGTTTAGCTTGAAAGCAAGAGGGACACGCGATCCTTCGAGTGAAATCAGCAACACTCCGATTCCAAATCGTTTCTGATTGGCTGTCCATCAAAGTATAGCATCCAAACATCATTGGTTGCTGTCATCACATTTTCGTCTGGAAATTCGAACTCCACATCTTCTGGGCCTTCCACGGGGTGATCAACCAAAAATTCTACAATAACTCTTCCCTTTACCGATTTACGAGTGACATATTTGATGTCGAACTTTGCTAGCAAAAATAACCAACGTTCTAATTTCCCTGTAAGTGCAGGTTTTTCAAATAGGTATTTGAGAAGGTCCATTTGAGAAATCAGCATTACAGAATAAGCTAGCATATAGTGTCTCAACTTCTTGGAAGTCCAAACCAAAGCCCAACAAGTCTTCTCCAGAGAAGTGTATCGTTCTTCGCATCCGACCATCTTCTTGCTTATGTAGTAAATAGCCTTCTCAGATCCGCCTTCTCCTTCTTGTGCTAGCATGTATCCCATTGCTGATGGAGTGACTTCCCTGGAACAAGAGGCATCAGCACCGGAGGATTCTACAAGTATCTCTTGATTGTTTCAAAAGCCTTCTGACACATGTCATCCCATTTGAATGGCACTCCTTTCTTGAGAAAATGAAACATCGACTTGCAAGTTGAGGTTAACTTGGCGATGAATCTGCTAATGAACTGAATCTTGCCGAGGAAACTTCGCACTTCCTTCTCTGTTCGAGGTGGCTCCATCTCAAGAATGGCCTTGATTTTGGATGGATCCACTTCAATTCCTCGGGTTGTGACCATGAAACCCAATATTTTTCCGGCCGTAACTCCGAATGTGCACTTCTCGGGATTGAGACGCAACCTGTACTTGCGAATTCTTTCGAAGAATTTCCTAAGAGCGTGCAAGTGCCCTTCTCTTTCCTTGGACTTGACGATCATGTCATCCACATATACTTCGACTTCTTTGTGGATCATGTCATGTAGCTAGCGGCCCTTTCGTAAGTCGATCTGGCGTTCTTCAACCCAAATGGCATGACCCTGTAACAGTAGGTGCCCCATTCCGTGGTAAAAGTAATCTTCTCTCGGTCCTCGGGGGCCATGAGAATCTGATTGTAGCCTGAAAAACCATCCATTAAAGAAAGCAATGTGTGCCTCGCAGTGTTGTCTACGAGTACATCTATATGTGGTAGCGGAAAATCGTCTTTCGGACTAGCCTTGTTCAAATCTCTGAAATCCACGCAGACTCTTATCTTCCCATTCTTCTTGGGAACAGGCACGATGTTTGCGACCCACTGAGGGTATTCTATTACCATTAAGAACCCTGCATCTATCTGTCTCTAAATTTCCTTCTTGATCTCCAAAACCCAATCAAGCCTCATTTTTCTCAATTTCTGTTTAGTAGGTTTTGCATCAGGATAAAGCGGGATTCCATGCTCCACGATTTCAGGATCAATTCCGTGCATGTCCGCTTGAGACCATGCAAAAACATCTTGAAATTCTTTCAACAGATCTGAGTGAGCTTTAAATTCCTTTGGAGACAGCCCGGAACCGATTTGAACCATTCGTGGATCATTCTCATTCCTCAAATTTATTGAAATTATTTCTTCTTTTATAGGCTGGGCATGCCTTTCATTCTCCCGTTTGATTAGAGATCGGAGTTCTTTTGGAATTTCTTCCTCAAACTCAATCCCCTCATCGTCAGGGTCAACACAATTTATTTCAGACACATCAAGATAAGCAAAGTTGATTTCATTCATTGCAAGAGAGGTGGCCCTACGGGCATGATACATGAGAGTGGACTCGAACTCAAAAGAGAAATGATGACGCAGAGGACCAACAGGCACATGCTCTGACTCAGAAGTGGACTCAGACTCAGTGCTAAACTCGGACTCAGTGCTAGACTCTGACTCTGACTCTGACTCAAATTCAGTGCCAGTGTAAATAATTTTGGGTACAAAAGTGTAATTTTTATAAATTCCATTGGCATCCACAATGAGCGAGGTAACATCTTTAGGGGCTTCCTGGCAAAGCATCATCAGCTCCATGTCTCTAACAGGCTCCAAACTAATCAACATTGCAGTAGGCCCATCCTCAACCATACCTATTGGACTTTCATCCCCAAATAGCAATATTACATTCCCTGAGTCAAAAACCTCGATCTAGTCAGATTTGCATTGCTTGATCAGCTCTTTCAGCTTCTTTGATTCATTATCACTGTCTCACGTGTCATTGGCAGAGATTTCAAACCCCGGCAACTTGGTTTTCTTCTTCATGTCCCAAAACGGTTCTGGTTCTCCTTGATAGATGACCTTTTTTCCTTTGACAAAACAAATGAGACCTTTCTTTGGCTGAGCGCGGGCTCGAGCTTTCCATCCACTTCTAAGCTCATTTTCGTTGGGCTGATAACCAAGGCCGAACCGGTAGTTATTCATTGGGAAATTAGGGAATTCAGCTATCCCCTGATTGTTACGGCCCAACCCCAAACCAGGCATGTAAGCTATTTTCCTCATCATTTCAATGACTATAGTGCTAATAGAGAAATCTTCATCCATCTTGATAGTGAGAACTACCCCAGTGGTGTCAAAAGAGAATCCTCCAAGAGTGACGTCTTCTTCTCCATGTGCGATCTCAAGCACAAAGGCGTTATCCGAGACATGAGGACGAATCTTGGATTCTTCATAGATGGTCAGAGTTCCTGTGGCTAGACCAAGTTGGAACTTTCTGATGCAGAGAGGACAGCACTACCATAATGTCTGGGTGGTGAAGCCATGGCCTGCCTAGCAGCAGGTTAAAAGATGAAGGAATGTCGAGCACATGAAACTCAACACTTGACTTGAAATCCTCCACTAGTGAAGGTTCAGAGGTTCATCTGGAAAATCAAGACACCACAGTTCCCAGATGGTTTTTCTGATCATTGTTAGATTTCTTTTTTCCGATCAATTTTTGCCATGTGTTAGGGTTGGATTAAATAATTGTTTTTGAAAAGAGTTTCAAATCTCGCGTGATTCTACAGTTTCTAATGGCAATAGATATTGGAAGATAAGGATTGTAATTTTATTTTTTAACCCTTTAGCTTTTATGCTCCGAAACTGTTTTTCGTTATTGAATATTCATTGAAAATCAAATGTTGCCTTTGGAAACATTCATCATTGTTCGGTGGATATGGGTTTGGTTTTTGCGGGAAAATATATTACTAATAAATCGAGATCTCGGATTGTTTTTATCTAAAAACACTCTTGAAATATATTTTTTTGCCCGTAAAAAGGTATCTCGACAACAGTTTTCTAATTAAAGAGTTTAATCTAGTAATCTGGGAGATTATACAATATAACACGATCATATTAAACGGTCAAACTGTTTGATCATTAATTGGAAACCTAAGCCATGTGAACTACTTTTTGATACTCCATGTTTACCTAAATTGTTTAGATAATTGGGTTCATAAATATCATGAGATGATATGTATTGTAAGTTACATATTTTGCGCAATCGGTCATAGATAATTATGGGTTGTATTAGGTTTATCTTTTTGTGGAGAAACTTGTATATAGGAGAGTCGTACTAGATTTCTCATTGTAACTGTTTTATTTAATGTGTTGCTTATTGGTGTTCTTTCATAAAATGATATGATCATGGTGTTAGAACTAAATAACTCTCATAGACGTATGATTGTGTTAAAATCTTAAACTATTAAAAGGAACGTATATAATTAATTTTATGGACTGCTTTATTATTAAAAAAAGGGGGGGGGGGGGGGGGGGGGGGGGGGGGAACATTATAAAATTTGTTTTATAAGATCCCATGTCTACAAGATGAAAATCCATAAGAATTAATTTATAAATGAGAATCTGTGAGATCCATTTTTATTTTTTTGGGGAAAGGTGTAATTTTCAAAAGGTTATATTTCTTTGTTAATGTTAAAGAATTTAGACACAATCGCACGCATTAAAATATTAGATATTTGGGTAATGTGTGCATATGGTAATATTTTACATGTGATGTAAAAAGTAAATAATCCTCTAATTCTAAAAATCAAGTCGGAGAGGGTTTTTGAGAAAAACCCATGGTTTTTCCATTTGTGATCCATAGTAAGGTGAAAGTGATTATCTTGACTCGTCTAGGAGGGTATTCACCTAACTGGTTACAAGATTGAATTTTTTATGGATATGATTGGGTGAGACGTGATGTGAGTCATCTCCCCTTGGAGAGGCTGCTCATTGCGGTTGTCATTCAGTCTAAATAATGGTACACACTTGACAAATAAGTGATAAGAGATTCCCCTAGGAATTTTATCGACTTGTTTTAGAGACCTAAAAAATCGGGAGTCATATTTTGTTTGACATGAGATGTCTAGATAATAATTATGATCTGCTAATTATTAATAACATCATCTCCCTTAGGAGAGTTGCTATTATGGGATTAGGATTTGGATGCTATCACTTTATAGTGTTGTGAGAATTACACTATTTGATATATGTGAATGCAAAACTTTTTATATGTCCATTATTAATGTATGAATTAAATATTTTTTTTATTTCAAATGTCAAGCTCTTTTAATCCACTTGGCATCATATTGAGCCAGAACAAATTGGTTGGACCAAATTATGTTGATTGGAAACGGAATTTGAATATAGTGCTAACTGGAGAGGGGTACGCTTATGAGCTCACAGAAAATTGCTCCCCTCTTCCCACTGATGAAAGCACAGATGGTGAGAAGAAAAAGTATAATGAGTGAAAAAAGTCTAATGAGATGATCAAATGTTAAATTTTGGCAGCTATGTCTAATGTGTTGCAGCATTAGCACCAATCATTTGGCACTGCTCAAGACATTATGCTTAATCTCAAGGAGATGTTTGGTAAGCAAGGTAGAGCTGCTAGGAAGCATCCCATGAGACAACTCATGAACACTAAGATGAGTGAGGGGACTCCTATAAGGGACCATTGTTTGAAAATGATTGATTTTCTCAATGTACTTGAGGTCCTTGGAAGCTGAGATTGATGGTCAAACTCAATTTGATATTGTCCTTGAATCGCTGACTGACGAGCCGTTCAAACAATTCAAACTGAATTATAATACGAACAAAATGGATTTATCCCTTTCGGAGTTAACGAACTCCGTTCAGGCGGCTGAGGGCATTATGAAAACTAATCCTAGTGTACTGGTTCATGAGAAGGCTAATAAGCCTAAGGTTAAATGGCCAAAGAAAAAGAAGCAACTCTATGATGCACCAAATAATAATGGGAAAAAGCTTGGTCCAAATAAAGGCATCAAGAAAGGGAAAAAGAAGGGGCTAATGCAAAACCCAAAGGAAAATGTTTCCATTGTGTGGTAGTTGGTCACTAGAAGAGGAATTGCCCAAGCTATTTGGCAGGTAAGAAAAATGCAGGTATGATTAAATCTCTTGTCATGAAAGTTTACTATACTAATAGTACTTCTAAAACCTGGCATGTTGTGGCATGTTGACTTTGGTGCAACTTATCACATCTATAATTCATAGCAGGGGTTTCAGGTAACCCAGAGGTTGAGTGATGGAGAGATCAAGCTATGCATGGGATCAGATGCAAGTGTTGCTGTTGTAGCAGTAGGAGTAATAAAACTTTCTTTTGAGAGTGGTAAAGAATTAGTTTTATCAAAGTGTCTTTATGTTCCTTCTGTCAGACGAAATTTGATTTCTGTTTCTTCTTTAGTAAGACATGGTTATTCTATCAATTTTCATTCAGAAGTTAAAAAGAATGGTTCCTTTATCTGCTCTGGTAAAATGGTTAATGGTCTTTACCTTGTCACTCCTCATATGTATGAGATACATGATACTGAAGTTAGTAACTCCAAATCCTTGCCATTTAAAAGAAAAGTCCCCATGTCTAACACCACACTCCTATGGCATCTAAGGTTTGGTTCATATTAATCTAAACGGGATAAACAGATTGGTAAAAGATGGTCTTTTTTCTTCTTTGGTTGTTGAACCGATACCAACTTGTGAGTCTTGTTTAGAAGGAAAGATGACTAAAAGATCTTTTTCAGCAAAGGGAAATAGAGTTGAGGAGCCATTGTATGTGGGCCATTGAATGTCAAGGCTCGAGGTGGTTATGAGTATTTCACTACATTTACGGATGATTGATCGAGATATTGTTACACCTATTTGTTACATCATAAGTTTGAAGCTTTTGAAAAGTTAAAGGAGTTTCACAGAAGTAGAGAAACAACTAGGTAAGAGCCTTAAAACTCTTTGATCAGATCGAGGTGGTGAATATCTCTTTGGTGACTCCTTAAGCCAGTTGGTTGAGCATGGAATTCTTTCTCAATTGACTACACCAGGAACCCCTAAACAAAATGGTGTGGCTGAGAGGAGAAATAGGCCTTTACTTGACATGGTTAGATCTATGATGATCTATTCAGACTTGCCTATTTCTTTTTGGGGCTATGCCCTAGATACTGCCACATACATATTAAATCATGTTCCAGCTAAATCTGTTCCTAAGACACCTCGGGAATTGTCGTCCAAGCGAAAGCCTAGTCTACAACATTTTCATAAATGGGGTTGCTCTGCATACGTGCATAAAGGGAAAATGAGTAAGTTGGAATCTAGATCTGAAAAACATTTTTTCGTGGGGTATCTAAAAGGAACTAAGAGTTGGCTTTTCTATAATCCTATAGAACAGAAAGTCTTTGTTAGTGCAAATGCAATTTTTCTAGAAGATGATTATATGATGGACCGGAAACCCAAAGAAAAATTTGTACTTCAAGAACTGTCAAATGAAGTTGTAGTTCCTCAACAAATACCTTCTACTATAGAAGAATCTACTAATAATTCTGACACATTGCCTAATAGCACATCGCCACCTCGTCATAGTGGGAGGATGACTAGATTACCTAGTAGATTCTTGCTCCTAGAAGAAGGTTCTGAACCTTCTCCACATGAATCTGATCCTACTAATTATGATGAAGCTATATGTGACATAGATTCGAGACTTTGGCAACAAGTTATGAAAAGTGAGATGGAGTCTATGTACTCCAATCATGTCTAGGAACTTGTGGATCCTCCATCCAATATTAAACCAATTGGATGCAAGTGGATTTACAAAAGAAAAAGAGGAGCCGATGGAAAAGTAGAGACTTATAAAGCAAGATTAGTGGCGAAAGGGTTGACTCAAAGAGAGGGTATTGATTATGAGGAGACTTTCTCGCATGTAGCTATGCTTAAGTCCATTCGGATTAGCTGATTTACCCACACACAAAAAATCCATTCGGATTCTCTTGTCCATTGCTATAGTTTATGATTTCTGAAATTTGGCAGATGGACATCAAGACGCCATTTTTGAATGGCCATCTTGATGACGACATTTATATGGTCCAGCCAGACGGTTTTATATCTAATGGTCAAGAGCAAAAGGTTTGCAAGTTGCATAGGTCCATTTATGGACTTAAATAAGCGTCTCGGAGTTGGGATATCCGATTTTATCAAGCAATTAAATCTTTTGGTTTTGATCAAAATCCAAATGAGCCATGTGTGTATAAAAGGGGTGAAGGTAGAATAATAGTGTTTCTCATATTATATGTGGATGACATACTACTCATTGGGAATGATGTAGGAGCATTGTCTTCAGTCAAAGTTTGGTTGGCAAATACATTTGATATGAAAGACTTGGGAGAAGCAAGTTACATCATTGGGATTAAGCTTTTGCGAGACCGTAAAAATAGGATGATAGGCTTGTCCCAAGCTGCATATATAGATAAGATTTTGGTTAAGTTTAGCATGCATAATTCCAAGAAAGGTCTCTTACCTTTCAGGCATGGAATCTCTCTTTCTATGGACCAGTGTCCTAATAATACATTGGATGAGAAAGAGAAAATGAAGACAGTACCATATGCTTCTGCTGTGGGAAGTCTTATGTATGCTATGCTATGTACTAGACCAGACATATGTTATGCAGTAGGCCTAGTCAGCAAATATTAATCAAATCTTGGACCTGAACATTGGATAGCAATAAAGCATATTTTCAAGTATTTGAGAAGAACTCGAGATTACATGTTGATCTATGGTGGAGAGGATTTGGTGCCCATTGGATATCCTGACTCTAACTTTATGTCAGATAAAGACTCACGCAAATCAACTTCTGGTTATGTGTTTACACTTGGAGGTGGAGCTGTAAGTTGGAGGAGTATCAAACAGCAGTGTGCTGTTAATCCAACACTGAAGCAGAATATGTAGAAGCTTCTGAAGCAGCTAAGGGAGGTTTAGGTTTATGACTCAAAAAGTTTCTCTTGGAGCTTGGAGTGGTACCGTTGGCAAAACAACCCATGATTCTTTATTTGTGATAATAGCGGGCTGTTGCGCAATCCAAGGAGCCTAGAAACCACAAAGTGTGAAACACATAGAGAGAAAATATCACCTCATTAGAGACATTGTTCAACGAGGAGATATCATAGTTAACAAGATTGCATCTGCGGAGAACCTGGCTAATTCTTTTACAAAGCCTTTACCATCTAGTCCATTTTGATAACATGGGAGTCAAAAGTAGACCTAATTGATTATGAGTGCAAGTGGAAGATTGTTGGGATTAATGCCCTTAGAACTAATTAATTTGTTATTTTTGGTTATTAATTAGAGCTTCACTTTATTGTTATAAAACATTTTATTTCGTATATTGGATATAATTCATGAGATCAATATTTTTAATTCATGATATGAATATTAAAGTCTTAAATTATATTGAATATGATTTATGTATGTGAATGTGATTTCCATACAGGAGACAAAAATCATAATTGCTTATAATTTAAATTATTCACAGTTGCTAATAGAAAGAACTAAGCAGGTTTGGGATGTTGTATCCAACAGATCTCAGATTGCTTGGCAGCCACAATCTCTCTTAGACCTTGTCAACCTCCTCTCTTCTGTTAAGGGGAAAGATTTGAAGAGCACCTTGATTAGTTGACTTTCACGGTATCTTTATATCACATTTGGATCGAGAGGAATTTCCGAAAATTTCAGAATGTCCAGCAAAGTGCCGGAGCTTTGGAGAACAAAATCTATTCTGAGATTAGGTGTAGACTACTTTCCCTCCACAGAATCCCAAAAGGAGCTAATTCACTGTTTAAAGCTTGGAATATTTCAGATGGTTGAAAATGCTTTTCTTGTAAAATGGAAATTCAAGCATACTGTTCCTTTGGTACATTGTTGCATGTTCAAACTGATGTGTTGTCAAAGTGACAGGTCCCTCCTTGATAGACTTACATGAGTGGCAAAGAGTTTGAGACAGGTTGTGCTGTCTGATTCTGTTGGTAGGAGCTAATCCAAAGGGTGTGACATGTTCCTTGTCCCATTTTAACTAACAGCCCAATTGGGTCTTTGTGGTTGCAGGCCTCATAATCAGGAAAATAAGTGCTCCAATTCATTCCAAGCCCTGCTGGAATTCAAGTTTTGTGTGTGAGTGACCCACTATATTCTGAGTGTTCCCAGTGAGGTGTGTGGTTTGAGCCTCCGACTTTATTCTTGAGTGTAGAGATACCATTGTAGGGGAATTATTGTGAGGTTTTGAGGGAGATAGGATCCTTAGAGAGGGATAGAAGATGTGAGGTATCTAGGGAGTTGAAGGTGAGATCTCTTGCATCCATTGTGGACTGCCGTGAATTGGGCAGAGCTGCTAGTCCTTCATTTCATTGTTGAATGTGCTGCATTGTATGCATGTGTGATAGTTTCTTCAGGTCACTTGATTGATTGCTGCATTTGGTTCACTGCTGTGGTGCTTCTACACTCATGCTTCACTGCTATTGCTCACTATTGCTGCATTTTCACTCTATGTAACTACACTTTGAGACACTGAATGGTCTGTGCTCTTGTTACTGCTGCATTTCTCACTATATGCTCCACTACTACTACTCAGTGTTGTTACTGCTGCTGCAGTTTATTCCACTGTATTGCAGTCTTATTCCACTGTATAAACTGCTGCTGCATTTCTCACTATATGCTCCACTGCTACTGCTCACTATCGCAGTCTTGTTGACATATGTGCTGGGCAATTCCTTGCCCAGCTGGGATGATACATTTCCAAACGGAACCATGCAAAATTTTCCAGAAACTTCCAAGTTTGCAGAATATCTTCTCTGTCCCGTGTTGCTGTCCTTTTGACAGGGCTCTGTATATTTGCACTTCGTGATTTGTTTGGCCTAGCTATGGGGGGCTGTCCCATGGCGCGGTATAATGCCCTTCTGGGAGGGGGCAGTCCTCCCAATCAAAGTTTAGCCGTGGTTTCTTGGCTATCAAATTCAAATGGTTTGCTACCCAAATTTCAATTGTGCACCATTCTCTGATGATGCAAAACAGGATGCTACAATGTTCAAAATTCCCAAATTATGTAGTGGTTGCGGCTGTCGGATGTTCTAATGTTCATTGCTCATGGAGCTAATGCCTAGCCTTGGGGGGATGTCCCTTGGCATGCATGCATGAGTGTTTCTTCTCCCTCATGTGTGAGGGTGCAGAAACACTTCTCTCTAATGTAGTACTTTCTTTTATTCCCACTTTAATCTCCCTATGTTGCCAACTTGGCCCTCCCATTTCCCTTTTCTTTTCTTTTGTTTCTTTTTGTCCTCCCTGGGGTATGCCCCTTGTAGGCTGTAAATTCGCTTAGCCTTTTTTAATTTCAAGCTTGGTTTACCGGAAAAAAAAAAAGAACTATCTATTAGGTCAACTGTGATGATTAACTTCTATAAGATATAATGATCTATCTCAATCATTGAAGTGAAAAACTTGAAGTTAATATGTTGGTGTATTCGATATACATTGAAGGACCGCTATCTGAATCTTATTTGCTAATTGTAATTCACCCTTAATCATGAGAAGTTAATGAACTCAAGTTTCTATCCTATGTCACTTTGACTCACCAATGAGTGAGGACTTACTTGATCAACACCTTGGTGAGTTGGATGATTTATGTTAGGACTGTGAGAACATTATTTTCAAGATAGAGTTCTCTCTATTTTATTAGAGAGTATAATGTCCCCTTGAGTTAGTTCACTGGATTAGTCTTTGGAATCTAGTACTAGTCATTTTAATGAAAAGTTCATTAGAATGTTTTTCTAGACTAAAAGTGAGAGAACTAGTATTCAATAGAATTAAAATATAAGTATGCTTTGGTTTAACAGTATTTTGTTATGACCAATTGTTGCTTGTGGACATTGCATAGTGAAGGGGTTTGATATTATGGTATTAGCCTTTAACGGGTTATAATATATTAATTCTTGAGGCCTAGAGTTCAGCCATAATTTGATAGTGGAATTAATTGTGGTTTAACTTGTTCCAGAGCAACTGACTTACAGATTTTGTAGTTTTGTCTTTGTTCAATTTTTATTTTTTTTGCATTTGCTAGTTTTGCATCAAACTTTTGATGATTATAGGCTCATCGCGACGAGAGGAATCGAAACTAGCTAAACTTATGAATTTTAGCCAAATATTTTGATAAATAAACTAGAAAAGACAGTTTAAGATTCATAATTTCAGCCAATTTCAATTCCTCTCGTCGAGACGAACTTATAATCATCAAAAGCTTGACGCAAAATTAACAAACGCAAAAAAAAAAAAAAAGAATAAAGACAAGCCTACAAATTCCTCAAGTCGATTGCTCTACGCTTGATGTTACCTTCATTCATGTTGCTCTAAATTCTAGTACTACTATTCTAGTTATTACTGATAATTTTAACAACTGTTGTCTTGATCGGTTGCTTCCTTAATCAGTATTCCATTTTTGTTTGGTATGTGGCAGTATTTCTTGAGTTATTGTGTATTGACCTTAATATAGTCGTTGATTAATGTATCATCTTGTTATCATCTCGAGAAGCCCATGGGTCCCAACTAGGGGTGTAAGCGAACCAAGCCGTTCGCGAGCTCGGCTCGGTTTGGCTCGCTAAGAGCTCGTTCAAGCTCGGTTCGTCAAACAAACGAATGAGCTTGAGCATACATTTTCAGCTCAAAACATAAACAAGCCGAGCCCGAGCCTACAAATGCTCGGCTCGAGTTGGCTCGCGAGCCTATATAACTCTGCATATATCGTTGTATGTATATATCATAAACGTTGCATTTTTTGGGAGACAAGTTCTCCATGTGATTGCTCCACTTTGAGGTGCAACACTTATTACCTCTCTATGCCATGTGGTTGCACGGGTAGTGTAAAGCACACACTGCACCGACTGGATATTATAGAGGGGAGAGGATGGTTTTTCCTCCTAATCTCCCGATGTGGGACAAAGTTCACATGTGAAGAGTGAAGGCTTCTGCGTTCAAAGGAAATCCCTCAACCATTGAAGAAACTCAAGGAAATTTACACCTCATAAATAAAGACCCAGCCTTCCACCACTCACTGCTTCGCTAGAGCTTTTTTATTCGAGTTGTACGAGCCGAGCTTCGAGCCTGGTCAAAACTTGGGGAGCCGAGCTCGAGCCTGGAAATTTAGCTCGTCACGAGTTCGAGCCGAGCTCGAGCTGAGTAAATATTTGGCGAGCCGAGCTCGGGCAGCCGAATACTCGGCTCGATTACACCCCTAGTCCCAACCCTAGCCCAATGATTAGAGAATATTCAATTTATTTAAGTTGAATTATTGGCTAAGTTATCTTCCTCTGTATATTCGTCTCTTTCTCTCTTGGAAAATACACAACGCAAAAAGTGTAGGCAACTTTTCTCCTAAAAAATCTGGAGAGAGTTGAGAGAGGAAAGAGGGAGGAAAAATCTAGGGTTCCCACAAACCCTTTGGCTATTATTCTCTTGGGTCATAGGGTTGAAGATCTTTGGTGTGCAGGAGGCTCCAGTTCTTTGAACTACAAAGGTAGAACCCCTAATCCTTCTTCATGAAACTTTATGTGTATGTAAGAAGTAGATTCGAAATAATTTTTGAAACCTTTTTTCCGCAATGGTTTTTTCGAAACCAACACAAGTAAGCTTCCTCTAGGATACCAAACTTCTTGCACATTAACTAAGAAATGCTTAATTGCTTTCTCACAAAGAATTTTGGTAGTTTAGAGCCAAATCCTATGATTTCGACTCTCAAAAAATTCTAAATTGCTTCAAATGCATGAAACCTTAATTTTCCCTTGGAGTTTATAGTGTTACGAATGAAGCTTTTATGCATCATTTACAAGATATTGTAAGTCTTTAGGACCAACATTTATAAAGCAAAATTCAATTTATCAGTGTATATCTGTGGATACTGTTGTATGAACAACAGATGCTGGATATCTCACGCCCAGACTTGTTGAAGTAGTTTAACATATTTTGTACATCAAAGAGATTGTGGCACAATCCGGGATATTTCTATGACTCTTGGAAATGGGAGGATTGTTGATAGCATTTTTATCCACATATTAGTCGGTCGTGTATTATCGGATGGTAAATATGGGTCCATGATGAATTGCCACTCGAAATCAAGATATTGGGATTGGACTTATCAATCGATTCATAACCTTTCGAGCTCAACCAATATCTATTCAAACGCCTTTACTTATAGGAGTGCATATTGGATCTGTCGATTTTGTTATGGCTGAAGTACCACTCAAACTGACCTAGCCTTTGGGATTGTTATTTTTTGAATTAGTAAATAGGAAAACTGTCATGCATATGAATCTAAGTTTGGACCCTGGCAAGCAAAATTCTTGGAGGCCTGACGGTCTAGCTGTTGAGCCCAAACCGCCAAATGGTTGTTCAAGCCATGACATCGTGGGTCGGGTAAAGTTGTTGGATCATGGTACCTTAGATGGTTAGGTCACATACGATAGGATGATGAGCCATATCAGACCAGGTTGCGGTTTGGCCGCATCATACCTGCCAACGTGGTAATTCGGCAATCATCATGCTGCATGATGTCAACTGCAAGGCCTTTATTCTTGACACAAGTTAACTTGGAAGCTAAAACAAGTCTCACCTTATAGGCTTATATACAGTACAAGTCTAAACTCGTAAGATGTACATATTACTATTTGCTCTTGAGATTTGTAATTTTCTCTCCTTCACTCGGAGTTGCTTTAAGCCTTCGACAGCTGGCTAGGCTTCCAATTTTTCCAGAATTATTCAATTGCGTCATGGGGCCGGTTCCGAGGACACAAGTTTTGACACTCCATCTCAGCCCTTGAAACCAAGGGCTGAGATTTGAAGCTTTTTTGTGTGTTGTCTCTTCCCCTATTCTCATTCACATCCAATCTGTCTCTACCATATCTGTAATCACCTTCCCCTTCCCCTTCCTCTTCCCTACTCTAGCAACTGATATCTCTATCGACCCTCCATCTCTGGTTAAAGAGAGAATAAGGAGGTTCAATTTCTCCACACAATAACCTGAGAGATTTCTCCACACAATACCCACATCATGAAACGACCAACCTCGAATCACTTCTTTTCCATGGATGTAATAGAACGATCCACAAAGCTTCATACATGTATATATAGTGACTTAGGGTTTGTGGAAATTTGGAAGATTCTGTTTTGCTAGACGAGATGAGAGAGGAAAAGCCTCATCGGTGTCTTGCTCAATTTGACCGACCATGGGGTTAGATCCTGGGCAAAGCTTCAATGTGAACAAGAATTTCATCTGGTTTTTATTACACCAAAGGTTTCAACAGCCTAAATTGGTTTACGAATGCCAAAAATTGACATAGAAGAATCAGTTTTCTATTCCATTATCTTGTGTTCTCTTTTTGATTGTGTAAATGCACATGATTGAGTATTTTTATGCATGTAATTTTGTCTTGGATTTGTTGATGGAAGTAGTAGTTTTGTGAATTTTTTTATGCCATTTTGTCTTGGATTTGTTGATGGAAGTAGTAGTTTTGTGGTTCACTGAATTTTTTTATGCCGGGGAGGGGAGGGGAAGAAAGAGAAGATAGGGTAACAGGACATGGGGCTCGCCGAAGTGGGGAAGGGGAAGGTGATTACAGGTACAATAGGGAAAGAGATCGGGTGTGAATGAGAGGAGGGGAAGGGACAGCACACAAATAAGCTTTAAATCTCAGCCCCTTGGTTTCAAGGGCAGAGATAGATTGTCAAGACTTGTATCCAAATTTGTGTCCCCAGATCTGGCCCCTTGGGTCATATTGTCAGTAATTTAATGGAATCAACGGGTATCTGGAATCTTAACGTGGGGAGATTAATAAGTATTTAATAACGTGGAGCTCGAAATATAATCGAGATAAAGATGGGAGTACAATTATAATTCCTTAGTACTGTGAATTATAATTTGTGAAATAAGAATAGAATCCGGTTGAGAATAGGCTTTCTTATTTACACAAGCAACCCAGATTTATTCTCTAGGTCTCACAATAGTCATTCAGAAAATTAGAAAGAGGCTGTGAGAGAGGGAGAACAAAGAGATCACGTAGAAGTCCGCACTTGGCTACATGATCGAGATATAAGGGAATATGGCAGAAGATCATGAGGTACTGTCGAGCAAATTTTGTTGCATACAGTAATCGGGTCTGACAAGTTCTAAAATAAAGAAGTCAACCAGCGTTCGTGTCTACGGACGAAAGGTAAACCCTAATTCCACCTCGTAGGGTTTGTGTTTATTTTTGTTGTTTAATCTGTACGCATAATTATTGGGTTCTGGGATTCGTTTCTCAACAGTGGTATCAGAACGGGCTGTAATCATGCGTATGGATTAAACAAGCCATGTTGTCCATAGAACATAGATATAGAACTATGCTAACCGTTGTTTTGGTAGGGTACCTTAATCTGTGTTGAGTTTTCGTGCAACCCTGTGGCAGATTATTACTTCTGTGTAATATGGTACCTTAATCTCACTTCTGTGCAATCTGGTGTGGCTAGTGGCATGCCATGCCTTATTTCTGGATGTTTTGCGTGTGTGAGTGATCTACCATAATGATCTTGTGTGTTCCTCTATGAGCTAAGAGTTTTGAGCTCAAGATTTTTTCTGAGTGGAGGTAATATATAGTGGGGGAGTTTGGTGAGGATCAGATGAGGGAGAATAGGAGCCCTAGAGAGAGTTAAGAAGATGTGAGTTTTCAAGGGAGAAGTAGGGTGAGTCAAATATTATATAGGTTCTCATAATCCAATATACTGCCCGCATTCTGTTCTTCAGCTTGGTCTATTGAGTCTAGGCAGAGTTGATGTTCTCTCTGTACATATTTGTTTATCATATTTGGTTAGAACTACCATTTTGTGGTCTGCCATGCCTGGGCAGAGCTACTGTTCCATCTATGCAGTATCGTTATTGGTTAGAACTTCCATTTTGTGGACTGCCTGTTGTTACTTTGTGGCCCAGATTATGGTTTTAATGGTCCTGCTAGTTTCACTGTTGCTCAGTAGTGCCTAGATTATGGTTTGTTTCCCAGTTGCACGCCTGTACCATTATGGTTGCTACTGCCCAGGTTCTGACTGCATATCACATTTGGTTGTATCCTTTTGGATTTTCTTCACAGGTTCTGGACTAGCCTTGGGGGGATGTCCCTTGGCGTCGTTTTAAACCCTTGGGGAGGGGGTTGTCCTCCCGTACATACTGGTTGCTTAGTGGTTTGATCAAGTTAGGCAGACTGCTGTACTCATTGGTTAAATGGCAGTAGCACTTCATTGCATGAGCTATGCTCATTGTCATATCTGGATCGTTGTCTTATCTTATTGGGCTTTCGCATTGACTGCTTTCATCAAACGGAGGTTAGCCCAAATCAAGTTCCAAATCCCAGCTCCAAGTCCCTAATTAATTAAAGATGGCTGGTGGATCACAATTCTTCTAGATATATTAGCTCAAAGTATATCATTAGCTCTTAGATTGGGCTGCCACAAGCCTCTAGTCCAGTGGGTCGTAGGATATGAATCATTTCCATTGTCAATGGTATGGACTGTCAATCTTAGGCTTCTACAGACATAGTCCAAGATCTCAGACCAGCGCATAAATATCAAAAACCAAAACTTTAGTCATTTGTTTCTTAACCCCCTTATTTTAGATGGTTAGGAAACATTTGTTTCATTTCTTCTTTTTAGCTTTTGTTTTGTTGATCGTTGCCTTTATGGCCATCTTTCCCGTACCTTTTTCCTTTCTTTTTTTCTTTTTCTTTTGTCCTCCCTAGGGTGTGCCCTTTGTAGGCTGTATATTTTGTTGCCTTCTTTTTATTTCAAACTTATTTACCTAAAAAAAAAAAAACCGTTGTTTTGCAGAGTTCTAGTTGGAAGGTTCTACGGTTATCTATATGCAAAGACCAGTTTTGGTTTAAAGGGGGTTTCCCAGACTAGAGCCAATATTTGCCTCCCCTAAGCCAAGAGTACTGACGTGGCAAGGGTAGTAACGGCAGGCTGACTCATCATCGTCCAAGGTTGTCGAGAATCCTGGGATGTCCTAACACTAGCAAGCTGGGTAAGGTAACCATGCGCAGTGGCGGGGCTAGTAACCATGCGCAGTGCAATGCAAAAGTTTAATCAATAAAATCTTTTCAAAAATCCCACAAATATTTTTCAAGTTTGGCTTGCTTTTTAAATTAATTAAGACCTTGAAATTTTACTCAAGCAAACAACCGGGAAAGCTCCAGTCCAGACTGATCGGGCTTTCACCCTGACATCAATCCTTTCTAGTACAGCGTGAAGCGCGTACTTTGTGTCAAGCTTTCAAAGGGTCGTTTTACAAGTGTAAAATGTCAAAGTAAAGATTAATTTAAAAAATATTGAATCCCAGCGGAGTCGCTAATTTGTGGACGTCGGGGGCCACTTTTTTGGTTGTGTTTGTGAAAAAGGGCGATCTGGGAAAAAGGAAAATTTAGAGTCGCCACCCGGGGTTTAATTTTTTTTGGAAAATGTCAGGTACCTGCGAAACCGTTTAGAAAAATAATGACCCTTGTGAGGCTGAAAAAGGGTTTGATTTGCGAAAAATAGAGATTTGGGTTCGGGAGCCAGGTTACCTGCGGGGAAGGTTTTGTTTCAAAAATGCACCCCGCGTGCCCGGAATTTACCGGTCTCTACTAAATTTTTGTGGGATTTTTCTGAAAATATTTTACTGAAAACTTTGTTTCACATAAACAGTATATCAAGAAATAACATACTTAAAGGAAACAGATAATGATAATGAATCACATGATACGCAATCAAGTATATAAATGTGAGAAAATCAAACAAGAGGGGATGTAAGTGCAAAAATGGAAAGTAAAGGGGGGTCGACTGCAATTTAACCCACTGGTTTTTCCCAAAATCAGAGCATTGGGTTTCAGAAAACAGAGCAGTGCGAAAATATTTCCATGGACGCCGTACGGTGTCCAAAGTTATGCCGCACGATGTACTTTTGGATGTCGTACGGTGTCCCAGTACACTGTATTTTTCAAAAATCTTCATTTTGCCCAATTGGAAACAGACTGTTTTTGGTGTAAAAATCACGTTATTTATCAATCAAAATAGGTTTGGGAAATGATTTTGATGGATGAATGTACCTCGTTTTCAGGAACGGCATCCCGTGACAATGGATAATGTCACGTGATACTTACCCAAGAGGCTCAAGCCTTATTGAAACGTCTCTGTTTGGACTCAAGTAAGAGCTACGGAACCCTCCTCGAGCCCAATGGAAATTCTCCCTCAGAAGATTACTGCGATTTGAACACGGATGTTATACCTCGAAACGATCCGAATGCATTGAAACTGGACTTGTAGCCTTCTGGATTTGTGGAGCAAAGTATTTAAGTGATTTTGCGGATTTTGGGTGAGTATGAACAGAGTAACGCGGTTTTGGAACAAGAATAATTTCTTTGGGAAGTTTTAGGTTAGTTTTCACGGGTTTTTCTTCGAGCTTCAAATTGTTCAAGGGGTTGGGTTTATATAGAGAGGGAGGTATCGTACGGTTCAGACATGAGTGAGGTTCGCACGCATAAAGGTGGGCTACGGGCATAGGCTTGGCGTGTTACGCGAACGAACTGAGCTGCTGGGCAACCCGGGAATCCTGTTGGGTTCAAGTGGGTTTGGGGTTTTGGTTCCTTTGATCTATTTGACTCAAGAAACTGTTTCGAGGTATCTTTCGTGTGCTCTTTTCATCATCGGGGATGCACATGTCATCAAAATTGGGGTGTCTACAGTGGTTCAACTTATAAGGCTCTTTTCTCTTATATGGCAATCTATTAGTGTTATTCAATTCATTTAGTTGCATTGTAGGAACGATATGATTAATAACGTAGAGATTATCATCTAATGAATCAGAGCAGATAAAATGTTTATTTAACTTAATAACCACAGAGTTATTAAAAATAAACCAAATATCCATTTTAAACCAAATTAGAAACCGAAACTAAGTTTCTCCTAATTCAATGATCATAAAGACAATCTCTCGAAATTAAATGCCTCCTGCAGCTGCTGCTATTTTTGTAACACTTCCCATATGTAGATAAATCTCTTTATCACTAAGTCTCTAGGTTTCCTGGAACCTTTGCAATGAATTGCAAACATGATTAGTGACACCCGTATCTGCACACCAAGTACTGGTAGATAACATCACTAAACATGATTCAACTACTAGTAAAAAAAATATTTTCCTTGATTATTCAATTTATTGAGATAATTCGGATAACCTTCTTCTAGTGTCCTTTCTGCTTATAGTGAAAACACTTGCCGTTAGGCTTTTTCACTCTACCTCCAAGCTCATAAACTGTCTGAGGAACCGTGGCTTGTTGTTGAACCTTTTCCTGCTTCTTGTTGCCTTCTGGCTAAGAAGTAGAAACCTCTTCAACTACAATCACAGTTGTTATTAACCAAAAGACCCTTGGCTAATTTTAACGCTCTTTCAACAGTTTCGTCAAACAATAATGCATTTTGTTCATATTGTAATTCAGGCAGAATTGCTGAAAAGGTTTAGTAAGCAACTGGAGCATAATATCAACTTGGGTTTCCCCATTGATTTCGACTCCTGGGATTTCTAATTCTTTCAGAAGACATTATCTTCAGAACATAATTCCCTTACTAGGGTTCCTTCACCAATGGTTATATTTCCCAAATCCCACATTGCAACTTGCCTAGCCGCACCCCAAATATTTATTTTAGGTTATGCATCATGTCATAGGCAGTTTCCAAAAATTGATGCTGATGTTGCAATACATTCGACATAGAAGCTAAAATGTAACAGTGCCATCTCATCAGTTGTAACCCAACCCTTATATATCGGATTTCAGGTTCTGTTGCAATTTTAATGGGTTTGATAGAGCACACTTTAGAGAACACAAATTTGGTCCCCAAAGTAGTCAACACAATATCCAGATCCTTCTCTAGTCAATATAATTAAGACCAGTAAATTTGTATGACAATGACATCAAGTGGATTGAAAGAGACCATTTTTTTTAATCTGAGAATCACATAACAATAATTATGAAGGGCAATTAAAAACTTTTTGTATTTCTATTAAATTGGTTCCCTCAACCAGTCTATTAAAAGGAAAACACTAGCAACCCTACACACCCTGAAGAGTATGCCTCGATGGGTAGGTCCACTACTCTTCATCATTCGTGTAGATAGGTACACCTTTTAATTTTACTATCTAGACACTAAACCATGCCCAATAAAAATAAATAGCTAATTTGCTTCGGTCCTATAATTAAAAGCAGTGACTCGATGGAGAGGATACTTGTTATTTATAGCTAAGCATATACCATTACCTAGCCTCAAGATCTATTGTTCAGTAATGAACTACCCTAGATGGAGGAGTAGTCCACACAACAATTATCTTGGAGCTATCCTCTAAGGAAGTAAGCACCGATGATGCCATAATTAATTTTGTCCGATGGGGAGGAAGGTACTAAAACCAACACACAAAACTTAATTATATCATCTACATACTAGTAGTGGAGACCATGGGATTTATACAAAATAAATTCCCTCTCCCACTTAGTTATTTAAAAAATTTGTTACGGTTATCAAAATTAAAAAAACCGTGATCTAGGTCAAAAGCCAAATATTACCATGTTGTCCAAATATGGTAAACCATCACACACGCAAACAATATGAATATACAAATGTTCATAAATAAGGAAACATAAATAATATGTATCTCAACTATAATGGTCAAAGATGCAATTCTTGAGCAATAAGGAATCCTTCCAGTCTTGAAATCCTTAAGCAATTAGGAATCCTTCGAGTCTTGAAATCCTAAACCAATAAGGAATCCTTCCAAAACTAAAATCCTTGAGCAATACTTATGTAGAAGACTTAGAAACTTTGAATCAATCAAGGAAACCAAAATCCAACCATACTTAGGCAAGAAAAATCGGATCTGAATTTTTTTCTTAGTAAACTGCATATCCTCCAGTATTTTGAATTTTTCTCCCTCATCCGAACTCCGATTGAACTGATTCTAATTGGGTTGGATTTGAAATTCAATTATCTACAACTTCCATGAAGAATAGTTTTTCCAATTCCGATGTTTACTGGGTCAAAACAACCTTGCAATCTAACCTTAAAAATCTGAAAAAATTCTGCTGCTAGCCAAACATTCTTTTTTTTTTTTTTTGACAAAGCTTATCTTCTTGTCAAAAAAGATTGTTTTCTCCGTATCTTATGCCCCCATAACAGAATCTGTAATCTTACAACAGATCTATATATCTAAAACAATACAACTGAAGAAACAAATATTACTTAAAAAACTTATGCCTCCCACATACTATTATTACAGATTACAAATATTGGCTCTAGTCTGGGGAACCCCCTTTAAACCAAAACCGGCCTTTGCATATAGATAACCGTAGAACCTTCCAACCTAAGACAGGACCCACAGGGTAGGATTACATGATATATCCTGCTACGTGTTTACTGTTCTCCTATGCCCTGTTAGCATGCTGCCTGTTCTGTCTACTGCTTTTGTATATACTACTCTCATTTTGCATGCATACACCAATTAGATTGGCCCTAGGTTATCACTCCACTCACTTAAGGATTGCCCCAATAATCTCTGGTTAGGTTAAATACACAAAAAAAAAAAATCATTTGCAAATAGGTTCTGCTTTTCTCCAAATAAAACCAATACTCCTCTTGTCAGAAAACAATGGCTGACCAACCAAACAACAAGAGACTCAAGTCTACCTTCTCCACTCACCACAATGCCCCTATCTGGATCATTAAAGAGTGCGAGTCCCCCAAGTCTGAGGAAAAGGCCCCTGAAGGTGAAAAGCTCTACAAATGGGTTGACCAGATCATCAAACCCAACCAGGCAGGCACACTGAATCAGTGGAACAGCACTGAAAACTATCCAGGCTGGAAGTTCCACATCGCGCCAGACAACGGCTCGAATGTACTTCCAGACAAGATTACTGTCATGTACAAAGAAGATGATGAAGACTTCTGCCCCATGCCACCGGTCAAGTACATTGACGAAGGAGGTAACCCGGTGTACTACTTTGCTGACCCAGTCACTAGCCACAAATACTGGGACGAATGCAACTGTGATGGCTGCTACGAGGATTACCTTCTCAACAATGAGGGCATATCCCCCCACCAGCTCAAGGAACAACATGCTTGGGAGAAACAGCAGGAAGAAGAGGCCAAGGCCTACAAAGGGAAGCAGAAGGTCGGTGAAGCCAGTTCACCATCCAGCCCGGTCATCCCAACTCCTTCCATCCTGTGAAGCCACAACCTGAACAAATTGGAACGCGCGCCACAACCAGATCTAATCAAGCCGTCAAGGACCCTTTTGGAATAAAAGCCAGCATCAGTTGCATAGTCTGAATGCCGAGTCTGTTGCAGTTGCTTATCGAGTCTTCTGTTGTTTTCTGTACTTGTTATTTACCGAGTCTGTAATAGCTTGTACTTTGCTTATCGAGTCTATTTTCCGTTTGTCGGAACCCCTTTTGTATAACTCCATACTTGGGTGATCGATGAAAAAAGACATCTTTTCATGAAAATTTGAGAGCCAATTTGCAGTCCCGAACTACGTTATGGCCTGATTCCTCTCTACGGGGATACGTAGGCAACCTCGGTCCGGCCGTTGTTTTCAACATATTCAGCAAAATCAGAGGAAATTGGGGCAATCTTGCATAACACCTCATTCATGTAAATAAATTGCATGTACGGTATAATTTAATCTGTTCATACCATCAGTACATAACCATTGGCAAAAAAAACAAGAGCACTCCTGCACCTAGTTGGGCTCGAACTCCCCAACAGCGATTAATTCAGACTGAGTCAAGAGCAGAACAACCAGCTAGCCTTCCAGTTATGACCAAGACCACAGAATAGACAAAGAAGACCGAGGATCAGATTCTCAAAGAAGCTTTGGAAGATCAACGAGCCACCAATAGCAAGCAAATGGCCTAGATGATGATCTTAATTCAGGACATTACTTCCCGGTTGCCTTCACTAACTGGGAAATCATCAAATAATCACCCGGGAAATGGAAACCATGATGGCCAAGGTAGCCAAACTTGAGGAATCAGTTCAGAAGTAAGAAAAGACCACTGCTATAGGCATTGATATGGAGAAACTATGCTTGTTCCCTGATGCCAAGCTGCCTGACAAGTTCAAGCCAATTGACTGAGACAAGTTTGATGGGAGCGGTGATCCAAAAGCACACTTGCAAACATACGTGGGTACCTTATCAATGTATGATGTGGAGAAGAACGCCATGGCTCAAATGTTCCAGCAAACCCTGACGGGATCTGCACTCCATTGGTTTATGAACTTAGACAATTCAAAGAGGAAGACCTGGGAGGACATTGGAGCAACATTCGTGGCTCAATATAACTACAACATCCAGCTGGAAAAGACCATTCGAGAGTTAGAATTTGCAAAGATGGGAAAGAACGAATCTTTCGCCGACTTTGTCAAACGTTGGAGAGGAAAGGCTTCACAAATGATGGACAGGCCCTCGGAGAAAGAACAGATGAGGATTATCACTCGGAACCTGGAACCAAACTTTGCTAAACACCTGGTGGTCTTCCAGACCTCCGTCAACTTCAAGACCTTTTATGAAGCTAGCCTTGCTGTTGAAGACGCAATCCGCACTAGCATATTTGACAAAAGAGAATCTGTTTCTCGACCTAAGCGAGTCTACTCCGGTAACAGCAATACCCTTTTCGAACCAAACACCTACAATCCAGTTCAAGCCAGTTCCTCCAATCCCAAGCCAGTCAAAACCGAACCATTTAACCAGAAAGCCACCCTGCTACCACCTCTTCAAAATACATCCCGGCCAGGAAGAGAATTTTTCCAATTCCCTTTCCCTCTTATCACTGTCTACAAAAAGCTCCTTGAGAAAAATGCCATCAAGCCTCTTGATCCACCTAAAGAGCTTCCTGCAAACCACAACCCAAATGTCTACTGCGCCTACCATCAAATGCCCGGCCATCATACCAACAATTGTATCCGCCTCAAACACATAGTCCAAGACTTTGTGGATGATGGAACCATTCCAATTCCCAAGCAAAAACCCAATACCATTTCCAATCCGTTGCCTAACCACAAACAAAACATCCAAATCAACCAAATATCCTTCAGCTCCACTTCAAAAGGCCAAGACCCTACTTAGTTCAATCCAAGCCTGTACGTCGTGCCGGTCACTAAACCAAAACCCTCTGTCCCAGTGCCGGTGGACCTGGAAATCTATGCCATCGAAACTTTTGAACGGAAGCCCAAACTCAAATGGGGTGACCTGGCTGAAGAAGGAGAATGGGCCATGAACGATCAAGACTGGGAGGATTCCCAAGGTTCTTTGTTAATCTCTTGGGACCCGAGCTAGTATGTCGTCCCAAAGTGTCATGACAAGCCTGTTGTTTACATACCGGAAGGTATCAATATCAGCCAAGTTGAAGAGGTGGCAATCTATGTTGACCCATTGAACACGGTTTCACTCCCAACCTTGTTTGGGAATCTGAAAATCATGGAGAACTTCAGCACAACTTTTCAGGTAGCGAATCACTACCTCAACTTCCCGAAGAAGGAAATTGTCAAGCCATCGAAACTGTCTTCAGTGATCATGATTGGTTCCCTTAGGCGTAGATTATCGGAGAATCTCTCCCCTGGCCATTCGCACCATTCCAGCACGCTTCCAACATATCGGTTCTGGTCACGGATTCCCAGGCAACCACATGGAATGAGGATGAGGTTATCGACATTTGAGTCGGCAGCGACGAAGGATGGACAGTCAACAAATCCATGCTAGACCAGTCTTTCTGGCAAGACTCAGAGGTAACAAACTTGAAAGCAAAATTGGAAGAGGTTAATATCAACAGTCAAGAAACTCCGGATAGTTTGATAGACTTATGGCCTTAAGATCAAAATGAAAAACAGAAGAGGGAAGCCATCAAAGCCGGCAAGCGCAAAGTCGGTGAAGGATTTGCAGACTTCTGGGGTGAAAACAAGCAACTTTAAGAGGATACAGTCAACAGGGTAACGAGAAGTGGCCGAATCTACCAACCGTCCAACCTTCGAAGGAACATCTCGCACCAAACTCAGCCAGAAGAATTCATTTGGGACGATCTCGTTCAGGAAAATTCATCTCCGGTTGAGCCATAAGTTACTACTCAACCACCTCAAAGGAATCGAGCGACAACGGAAGACTTGGTTCAAAAGCAGCTTGAAAGAACTCCAGCATCAGTCTCAATCTGGGGCTTGCATCGTCAAAAGCGAATCAAAACTCTATCCAATATGGAAGTACCACCTGATACTCCCCTGGAAACCATGGTGGCACTGCTCACTCCAGCTCATGCAAAGCACACTGTTATCTTTACTGAAAAGAATTTACCCCCAGAAGGAGCCGGTCACAACAAATCTTTGCACGTCACTCTCCAGTGCATGGGAAAATGAGTCCCAGTTGTTCTGCTTGACAATGGATCCGCTCTAAATGTGCGTCCTCTGCGGATAGCCTATTGCTTGGTTTCAAGAACAAAGACTTCCAGCCTTCTAACCTTGGAGTGCACGCATATGACAACACGCGCAGGGATGTAGTAGGGATAATCCAAATGGAGGTGGTGATTGAAGACTTCAAAACAAATATCGAGTTCCACGTGCTCAACATTCCATTATCTTTTAACCTGCTGTTGGGCAGACCTTGGCTCCATCGATCAGATATCATGGCAGTCCCCTCTTCCCTGCACCAGAAAGTCTAACTCGATCTGGCTATAGGAACTCTAACCATTGATGAAGATTCAGGAATCTGTCCCCATGTCCCTGACAATGCACCATTACTTGAGATTGCTCATGGAGAAGAGGATGTCAGTCTCAGTGGCTTCTCTTTTGACACTTCAGGATCGGTCCTTACTGCCAAGATGGATGAGGACTTCTCAGTCAGCTCAACTGTTTAGAAATGATGAGAAAGATGGAATACCTGCCCAGCCTAGGGTTAGGTCAAAACAATCAGGGGATGACTGAATTTCCCAAGTTTTTGACAAATAACCACCGCTTCGGTCTTGGTTACGAGTCAACTGACGGCGAACCAAGAAAGGGAAAGAGGATACAAGCTGGTGCCAAGAAGAAACCCATTCAGTTTGTGAAGGCTCCAGAAGCTATATATCAGGGGAAACCGGAACCATTTTAGGATATGGAAACTAAGACTAAGCTGCCAGGCTTCGAAATCTTTGCAAACGATACTTGGGACAGTGACAATGAAGCCGAAAAGAGGGAAGAGCTGGTTAAGGCACTCCAAGTTGACT
This sequence comes from Vaccinium darrowii, assembly GCA_020921065.1. Lineage (NCBI taxonomy): Eukaryota > Viridiplantae > Streptophyta > Magnoliopsida > Ericales > Ericaceae > Vaccinium > Vaccinium darrowii. The sequence goes on from CM037161.1 coordinate 21,651,804, forward strand.
GGATCCAAACTCTTGACTCAAGGAATCTCCAATCGCTGTTTAGGGAAGAGAGCCTGATGGGTGTGAGAGAGGAAGAGCCTGCTGCGATGCTGTTTGATTTGAAGCCTGATTTGGAGCTTGCTGAGGAGGTAGAATTGATGATGCTAAGCCAGAATGCCCTTGGAGATGTTACTGCACTCATTGTGGATGCCAATGGAATTTATAAAAATTGCACTTTTGTACCTAGGATCACTTACATTAACACTGAATTTGAGTCAGAATCTGAGTCTAGCACTAAGTCTGAGTCTAACTCGGAACATGTATCTATCATCCCCCCGCGTCATCACTTTTCTTTTGAATTCGAGTCCACCTTCATGTATCACACCCCTGGGGCCCCCGCATTTGCTATCAATGAAGTAGACTTTGCTTATCTTGCTATATCCGAAATGAATTGTGTTGACCTCGACGATGAAGGGATTGAGTTTGAGAAAGAAATTCCAGAAGAACTTCGGTCTCTAATCAGAAGGGAAGATGAAATGCATGCTCAGCCTATAAAAGAAGAAATTATTTCTAAAAATTTGAAAAATGAAAGCAGTCCGCGCATGATTCAAATTGGTTCTGGACTATCTCCAAAAGAGTTCAAAGCCCACTCGGATCTCCTGAAAGAATTTGAGGATGTTTTTGCATGGTCAAACGCAGATATGCCAGGTATCGACCCCGAGATTGTGGAGCATCGAATCCCGCTTTATCTGGATGCAAAGCCTATCAAACAAAAGCTAAGGAAAATGAGGCCTAACTGGGTGTTGGAAATTAAGAAGGAAATTTAGAGGCAGATAGATGCTAGGTTCCTAATGGCATGTCATGCATTTTCAAACTCAAGGAGGTGTCAAAGTATGTTTCATGGATTGGTCAAATTTTCGTTCATACGAAAGGCTTGGAATTGCAAAAAATCAGGTCCCGGCACACCAGATTATAGTTTTTCGAGATTTACTTGGTTTTGCAAGCGTTGTTACATACATTCGGGATTTATTGGATCAATCAAGTCAAAACATCAAGCCACGAGGCATTTTCACTCTAAACTCCCTTCTCATCATTTTTTCTAGTTCTTCCCACAAAAAGCCAAAAGTGTCCAGTTTTATCAAGTCAATCCACACGTCTCTCCCAATTTCAAATTCATATACATTCATGTCCCCATAGTGTCTCATGTCATATATTCTCAGTGCTAGGTTCGGTTTTGAAGATTTAAGTCTTTGTTAATGTGAGTCATTCTACATAATGGAAATGCGAGTTTTCTATAAAAACCAAGACAATATCCATGTCATAAGTAATAAAATACGTCTATCCAAGGGCAAAACAGGCCTGACCTCATCAAACTACTACCTCGGCACGCAGGCTGTATCCATGAAAAAGAAAGAAAAAAAAAAAAGAGCTGTCAAACAGGCGCCCAAATCAAAAAAACAGGCACGCAGGCCTGTCCTACCTACTCAAGCACGATTCCTCTTTCGCGCCCGTGGCCTAAGCTCCTCAGACTCAGAGGGACCTGTGTCCTCCTCCACTACTCTCTACCTCCCTGAAAGACCACCGTGACGGTGGAGCTGAACTCCCTGGTGCACTACCTCCCGGTCTCTCAACCGAGGGCTGGTGGCCTCGAAGTACTCTGTTAGAAGGAAGAATTTATAGGACCACCTCCAGCCTGCTTCATCAATGGCCTCCTGTGCTCAGTCCTCGGAGGTGGGGACATACTCTGCACAAAACAAAGAAATTTCATCAGTATATAAGCTTGATATACGAGTCTAAAAGCGCACAGTTCAAATAACAAAGCATGAAGATTACCTGAGAACTCCCTCTATCAGGAAAAGGGCTACGACTAGCTCTACGCCCTCCTCCTCTGCTAGGTCCACCAGCTCCTCTACTAGCACCTCACGCAGCCCTGCCTGCACTTGCACTACCAGCTTCAGCTCCACCACCTCTGTCAGCCCCTCGGGCACCTCGGCCTCTGTCGTCCCCACCACCTCTGGAACCTCTACCTCTGTCAGCTCCACCGCCTCTCTCAGCATCGCCACCACCATGGGCTCCACCTCCAGCTCCCCGAGCTCCTCTACCACGGCCTGGGCCACCTCTGCCAGGACCGCCCTCTCTGAAGACCGTTCTCGGCTTAGCTCGGGGGCGCACCTCTGGAACGTCACCTATCATCAGTCGGCGTACTAAAGCCTCCAAGTCCAAGTTCAACTGATAGGACTCTGACGCCCAACTAGCAGGAATCTGCAAAAACAATAAAAGGCATTACACATGTATTTTCAATAATGTTTAAAGGAAATATAAACTGAAAATATGTTTCTTTCTTTTTACAGGTTACCTGAACAGAGGTAAGGTCAAGCGGGGGTGCAACACGAGGAACCTCCAACACTCCTATCATCCCTCCAAGCATCTGCACCTCTATCTCTCTCCTCAGTACTGACAAAGCTGTCTCTGTGGCTGCTATGCGAGTCTCCATGTCCAAGAAGCTAGCCAGGTGGCTAGCCAGAAAGCCCTCGTAGTCTGGAGAACTGTTGAAAGGAAGCACGGTGTCAAGCACGGTGTATCTCTCTATCTCAGCCCGTGTGTTCTCGTCAATCCGTTGTACGCTAGGGGGTATACGCCCTGGTATCCTGAAGTGTGCCAACCTGAGGGACTGACGAGGCACCCTCTCTCCCAGGTACCATTGCCAACCGTATGGGGACTCCAATAGAATCCGCTCCCGTGTTAACTCCCTGCTCTGCTCCAAGTACTGGTCTGTCACTACATCCCAGGCATGCCATCTCACCTGCCAGGAAACTCAGCCTCTTCAGGAAAAGTTGAAAGCAGAACAGAAAGCTCAAATTCAGAACCATGCCTGGGATGTAGTGCATGGTCCAAGAAACGACGAAAGTCGTTCACTCTCCCTGCATGTACGCTGCCTCCTCGGTGCTCTCGATCCCACTTTGCTGCTTGGGGGATCACCTCCTCATTCGCATGACTGTTCGCTGGCGGGTACATCCCCAGCACCTCATAGGCCCACACCTGCATGGTTAAAGCGTATCATTAGCAAGCTGCAATCTACATGACAATGTCTCAGGAACTTGAAAGCAAGAAGAAGGCATATAAAATTTTACCTCAAACACCCTCCAGAAGCCGCCAAGGCTCGTCCCAACTCCGCGGCTGACGGAACCCAAGAAACAGTAAAGGGTACAAAGAGCAGCGCCTCCAAAGTGCAAGCTCGCCACTCTGCTCAAGTCTGCTAACGCCGGGAGCCAACCTAAGTGAACCTCACTCCGCTTGTTCGGAAACAGAGACACACCAAACAAGTATAACAAGTAAGTTCTTGCCATCTGAGCTACCTCTGTCGGCGACTCTGGCTCGTGGTCCCACAAGGCCAGCAAGTGGCCACACCTCACCATAGGCTCTCTGTCACCTATCTCTCTCCCCAGAAAGTACCTAATAGCTGCGCTATCTCTGTATAGCTCCGAGTCAAACGGTATCGGCTAGCCACTTACTCTTAGACCCGTGATTGCTGAGAAGTCCAAAGGCGTCACAATCATCTCAGTAAACCTCAAGTGGAAAGTGTTGGTGGTGTCCCACCAATGCTCAACTAGAGCTCTCAACAACCTGCAGTCCGCCCGCGTCGGCACTAGAAGCCAAATAAACTCCATAAAGCCCGTACCCTCAATAACCTCTCTCACTACCCCTAGCAAACCCCGGAAGCGCTCCAAGGAGTCTGACGAACCTCCGTACACAGACAAAGAGGTGTTCCACTGTTTCAAAAAAGCAAGAACAAATTTATCAAACAAAGAAAGGCATGCAAATACAGGAATTCAAAGCAAGTACAACAATTGAAGTACGTACTAGTAGATGTGCTGAAATATGGGTCTCCGAGTCTCTAAGCAAAGTGGTCTCATCATAGAATAGGTATACCGGCGAGTACACATCACACCCCAGCAGTATAAAGAAGTGCACCCATGGCACGTAAGTCTCGGGGTCAAACGGAGGCCTCACCCTCTGAGCCCTCTCCACCTCTGCCACCAGAGACAAAGACGCTCCCTCTACTGTAGCCTCAGCCTCTCTCTGTCTCTCCTCAAGGAGTATATCCTAAACGTGCTCAAGCACTCCCTCCTCAACCAAAGCATCAGCAAAAGTCAGATCCTCCTGAAGGGTTCGCGCCAAGTCCTCGTCTCTCACCCCCTCTAGTGTATCAGCCATAGTAAAACCTGGAGTCCTGGAAGAACCAACTACAACAAGAATAACCGGTGGGTCTGAAACATCAACCTCCATCTCCTCATCCCCGTTGCTCGAGTCTCGGGCCTCTTCCACTGTCACTTTCTCTTTCCCCAAATCACTCCTAACCACTGGGATAACAACTGACGTCTGCTCTCCCCCTACGGGCACCTCAGTGACCAAAGAAGCACTCAAAACGTCACTGGGTACCAAGCTCTCCTGAGAACCAGTATCTACACCCTCCCCAGCGGATCTTTGCTCAACCATCACGTGCACACCCTCAGTATCCATCTCCACCTCCGAAGCCGGTGCACCCGTGCCCTGCACGTCAACCTCCATGGGCCCAGAGCCACCATCGCCACCATGCATGGCAACATTACCGCTTCCCTCAGGCTGATCGGCAACAACACCACTCGTCGGGACCTCGCTTGCAGCTATGGCATCAGAACCGTCCCCAACCGGATTGTGAGTCTCAAATGTTCTAGTAGAATCACACTCGGCACCACTGTGTGTGACTCTCCGCCGCTAATCTCTGTCGTACGGGTCTCAATCTCAACCGTACGGGGTACCTCACCCGCAATAGGCACCGTGCGGTGCTTGGTGCTACCAGAACCCGCTACAATTGTAACGATTTCAATCTATAATGGGTCACCCACAGTTGATTGGGTCGCCGTACCCTCTTCTCTTTGAACCGACGGTGAATATTCCTCACCAGATAAGGACAATAGGTCATCGATGCTATCAGAACTCGCCATGGATTTGGATCAGAGGTTTCGATCGAAAATCTTAGGAGAAAGAAGATGATTTTGGACACAAGAAAGAACTCGGTTTTTTCACTCAGAGTAACCGATTGAAGTATTTTGAACAAAATACGTGAAAGTCAGAAAGTTTTGGCGGTTACACAGTCGATCTCGACCAAAAAATCCACTTACACCGTGCAATGTAGCCTCGTAAACTACGCGGTGCACATTGCAACACCGTGCGGTACCATTTCCTTTTTACTACAAAAAAAGTACATTTTTCCCTAATGCTTTTGTAAAAACCCACCAAAATCATGTTTTTTTTCCTTTGGGAATTACTTTCTTTTTCGAAATTTTTGAGTCCTCTACGGCGATTATTTTCACGAATTTCTAAGTCCTCTACAGCGTCATTTTCCAAATCCTCTATGGTATCAAAATTTTTAAGTCCTCCACAGCATTTATTGTTCCAAATTTTTAAGTCCTCTACGGCATCATTTTCCAAATCCTCTACGGTATAAAAATTTTTAAGTCCTCTACGGCATCACTTTCCAAATCCTCTACGGTATCAAAATTTTAACTCCTCCACGGCATTTATTGTTCCAAATTTTCTTTTTTCTTTTTTCTTTTTTTCCCCCAAAATTCAAAATTATTTTTAACGGCTTTTAGGGCCTCTGAAATATTTTTAACGGCTTTCAAAGCCTCCGAGTTATTTTTAACGGCTTTCAGGGCCTCCGAATTAAGTTTTAAAGGCTTTCAGGGCCTCTGAATTATTTCTTTCCGTTTTGCAAACATCATTTGTTTTTTCCTCGTTGAAAAACTGAGGTGCCAACTTTTTCATGATGGCCCCGACGAACTACGATTGATCTGATCCTCGCAAACGAGGTACGTAGGAAGCTCTGAGCTCGACCAATTTTCTGTCTTTTTTTTTTTTTTTTTTTTGCACGGTTTGTCAAAATTAGGATGTCCGAATCTTCAACGCGACTTGCACCAACGTGATGGTGGCCAAGCCGTGTCGAAGAGGGGCAACTGTAGACACCCCAATTTTGATGACTTGTGCATCCCCAATGATGAAATGAGCACACGAAATATACCTCGAAACAGTTTCTTGAGTCGAATGGATCACAGGAACCAAAACCCCCCAAACCCCAGAATCGTATGGCTTAAAATTCCTTTTGCATCGTGCGATGTTGTTATGTGCACCGTATTGTACACTTTCAACACCGTACGACACCCTTGTCCCATCAACAGGATTCCTAGGTTGCCCAGTAGCTCAGTTCGTTCGTGTAACACGTCAAGCCAATGCCCGTAGCCCACCTTTATGCGTGCGAATCTCACTCATGTCTGAACCATACAATACCTCCCTCTCTATATAAACCCAACCCCTTGAACGATTTGGAGCTCGAAGAAAAACCCATGAAAACCAACCTAAAACTTCCCAAAGAAATTATTCTTGTTCCAAAACTCCGTTACTCTGTTCATACTCACCCAAAATCCGCAAAATCACTTAAATACTTTGCTCCACAAATCCAGAAGGCTATAAGTCCCGTTTCAACCCATTCGGTTCCTTTCGAGATATAACATTTGTGTTCAAATCGCAATAATCTTCTGAGGGGGAGTTTCCATTGGGCTCGAGGAGGGTTCCGTAGCTCTTCCTTGAGTCCAAACAGAGACGTTTCAATAAGGCTTGAGCCTCTCAAGTAAGTATCACATGACATTATCCATTGTCACGGGATGCCGTCCCTGAAAACGAGGTACATTCATCCATCAAAACCATTTCCCAAACCTATTTTGATTGATAAATAACGTGATTTTTACACCAAAAACAGAGTCTGTTTCCAATCGGGCAAAATGAAGATTTTTGAAAAATACAGTGTACTGGGACACCGTACAGCATCCAAAGTACACCATGCGGCATAACTTTGGACACCGTACCGGCATCCATGGAAATATTTTCGCACTACTCTGTTTTCTGAAACCTGATGCTTTGTTTTTGGGAAAAACCAGTGGATTAAATTGCAATTGACCCCCCTTTACTTTTCATTTTTGCACTTACATCCCCTCTTGTTTGATTTTCTCGCGTTTATATACTTGATTGCATATCATGTGATTCATTATCATTATCTGTTTCCTTTAAGTATGTTATTTCTTGATATACTGTTTATGTGAAACAAAGTTTTCAATAAAATATTTTCAAAAAAATCCGACAAAGATTTAGTAGAGACTGCAAAATTCCGGGCACCCCCCGGGCATGCGGGGTGCATTTTTGAAACCAAATCTTCCCCGCGAGTAACCTGGCTCCCGAACCCAAATCTCTATTTTTCGCAAATCAAACCCTTTTTCAGCGGCACAAGAATCATTATTTTTCTAAACGGTTTCTCGGGTACCTGACATTTTTCAAAAAAAATTAAACCCCGGGTGGTGATTCTATATTTTCCTTTTTCCCAGATCGCACTTTTTCACAAACACAACCAAAAAGGTGGCCCCCGACGTCCACAACCACATGTATCTTGGCACTTACGCCTAGGTCATATTAATCTGAATAGAATTTCTGGACTGGTTAGAAATGGACCTTTGGGTTCATTAAAAGTGGAGGCACCTCCAGTCTGTGAATCCTGTTTGTAAAGTAAAATGACCAAGAGACCCTTTTATAAAAAAAAAAAGGGAGAGCCAATGAAACATTGGAATTGGTTTACTCTAATCTATGTAAATATGAACATCCGGGATAGAGGTGGTTTTGAGTATTTCAATACTTTTATTGATGATTACTCAAGATATGGTTATATTTATTTGATACGTCTGAATGCTTTGAGAAATTCAAGGAGAATAGACCGGAAACGGGAAAACGTCTGGATAAATGTATTAAGACACTGCGATCTCATCGTGGTGGCGAATACCTCTTGGAAGATTTAGGAACTAGTGGCAATAAAAGGGATTACATCCCAGTTGTCTGCGCTAGGTATGCCACAACATAATGGTGTAGCAGAAAGAAGGAAAGGCTCTTATGGATATGGTGAGATCAGTGATGAGTTATTCAAATTTACTAAATTCGTTTTGGGGACATGCACTAGAAACAATAGCGTACATTCTTAACTTGATATCATTTAAGCTAGTACCAACTGCACCCACAGAACTGTGGACTGGGAGCAAAACTAGTCTATGGCATGTTCAGAATTGGGATAGTCCAGCACATGTGCTGAAAGGGAAAACAGATAAATTAGAATCAAGGACAAATGTTTGTTTGTTTTTGTGGGGTACCTTAGAGGAACGAAAGTTGCTCTATTTTATAGTCCTAAGGATCATAAGGTCATTGTTAGCACCAATGCTTGATACTTAGAGGAAGCCTATGTCATAGATCACAAGCCCAGTAGTTAGATTGTTCTAGAAGAATTGAGAGGAAAATGACCGGCACAATAGTATCCATGAAATTGTTGTTAACACACCAGTACCTTGTCGTAGTGGGAGGGTTATTGTTTCACCCAATCGGTACATGTTGTTAGGAGAATCTTGTAATATGATCCCTGAAGAACAACAGGCCAAACCCTGAAACTACAAAGAGGCACTATAAGATAAAGATGCAGAACTTTGGCAAAAGATCAAGGGCATATGTTGTGCAGGCTTAAGAAGTCCATTTGTGGACTTAAGCAGGCATTTAGGCCTTGGAACATCCATTTTGATCTAGTAATCAAATCTTTTGGTTTTGATCAATGTCTGGATAAGTTGTGTGTGTACAAGAAGCGCAATGGAAATGTGGTGGTGTTTGTATTGCTATATGTGGATGATATCTTGTTCATCGGAAACGATGTTGGAGTGTTATCTTCGGTATAGGTGTGGTTATCCAATCAGTTCGATATGAAGGATTTAAGAGCAGCCGGTCACATCCTTGGGATTAAATTTTTGCGAGATCAAGCAAAGGATGTTGGGCTTCTCAAACTTCCCATATCGATGCGATCCTTGCCCGTTTTAGCATGCAGGATTCCAAGAAATGATTACGTCCTTTCAGACACAAAGTCAATCTATCCAAGGATCAGTGTCTTAAGACATTTGAAGAGATGGAGAAAATGAAGGGTGTTCCTAATGGTTCAGCAATAGAAAGTCTCATGTATGCTATGTTGTGAACTAGACTTGATATTTGCTTTGCTGTCGGCATGGTTAGCAGATTTTAGTCTAACCCTGGACAAGAAGATTGGTTGGTATAAAATATATACTCAAGTATCTGAAAAGAACTAAAGATTATATGTTGGTGTACCAGTCAGACAGTCTGGTGCCTTGTGGGTACACAGAGTTAGACTTTATATCAGATAAGAGTTCCAGAAAGTCAACATCGAGATATGTGTTTGCCTTAGGAGGTGGAGTCATGAGTTGGTGGAGTATCAAGCAATCGTGTATTGTTGATTCCACCATGGAGGCAGAGTATGTGGCAATTTTTGAAGTAGCCAAGAAGCTATTTAGCTCAGGAACTTCTTGATGGATCTAGAAGTGGTACCTTCAGTGCAGTCAGCAATTTTAATCTATTGTGACAATAGTGGAGCAGTTGCTAACTCGAAGGAGCCAAAGATTCGTAAAAAGGGAAAACACATCGAGCGTAAGTATCACTTGATTCGAGAGATCTTACAGAAAGGTGATGTAGCTGTAACCAAGATTGCATCAGCAAACAACCTAGCAGATCCTTTTATGAATGGCTTACATGCCTAGACTTTTGATAGTCATGTAAAGGGAATGGAAGTGAGATGCGTGGCACCATGATTTTGAGTCTAAGTGGAAAATTGTTAGAAACTTATACTAAAAGCCATGCTTTTATGTAATGGATTAATATTTAATTAGTTAATTATTAATCAGTTTTTTTTTTATGAGAATCTATTATGGGCAATGTTTGCATGATATAATTGTATGTTGTGCATGTGTTTTTTATTCTACATAGTAGATGATCAAATGTGTAGAGTACGGCTTACATACAGAAGATTGGATCATCGGTTCTTGTGTAATATAAGTTTTTGGTTCACAATCTTAGATGGAATTTGACACACCATCAGCAAGATTGTAGTACAATGTTTTAGTAGGTTTGTCTTGACTACAGGGAATGGTTCTAATTCCGACTCATTGTGCTAGTACATTTTGTGTGTATTGAGCAAGGCCACTTTAAGGTAATTGTCTTAGTACTAATATTTTAAGACAATGAGAACCCTATAGTTATTAAGAATACTTATGCTCTTAATCCGGACATAATTAATGCATATGTACATTTAATGTTGTTGACTTTGATTCATTATAAAGTGAGATCTTTTTTTACGGTCAATAATCTTAATGAGTTGGGTCACGACATTATATGCATGAAATATATGGATATTAATTATTGATGGAATCCACGTCCTGTTAGGGATTGATGATACCCCATTGAGTAAGCTTATAAGTTTCGATTATGTCAAACCCTACAGGTGGATTTTTGTATCCAACATATCAAATGAGTTAAGTGGAAAGTCTTAAGGTATTTTGAAGATGTTGATTAGAGGGAGATTGTCAGTAATTTAGTGGAATCAACAGGTATCTGTAATCTTAACGTGGGGAGATTAATAAATATTTAATAACGTGGAGCTCGAAATATAATCGAGATAAAGATAGGAGTACAATTATAATTCTTTAGTAGTGTGAATTACTCCCTCCGTCCCTTTTTAAGTGCGTACCTTGGGAATACGTGCAATTTCAAACCCCTAAAAAACATATTCCCCTTTATAATTTTTAAATTTTCTTTATACCAAATTAAAGTGCTCATTGAGTACTTTAATTTGTTGCAAAAAAAATTTAAAAATATTATACGAAAGTACATTTTTTAATGTTCACAAAAATACACGTTTCCCAAAGTACTCACTTAAAAAGGGACGGAGGGAGTATAATTTGTGAAATAAGAATAGCCTAGATTTATTTCTCCTCAGATCCATGCTCTAGCCCTATAAATATATCATTATGTTCTCTAGGTCTCACAACAGTCATTCATAAAATTAGAATAGAGACTCAAAGAGAAAACAAAGAAATCACGTAGAAGTCCACACTTTGCTACATGATAGAGATATAAGGGAATATGGCAGAAGATCATGAGGTACTGTCGAGCAGAGTTTGTCGCATACAGTAATCGGGCCTGACAAGTTCTAAAATAAACAAGTCAACCAGCGTTCATGTCTACGAACGAAAGGTAAACCCTAATTCCGCCTCGTAGGATTTGTGTTTATTTTTGTTGTTTAATTTGTACGCATAATTACTGGGTTCTAGGATTCGTTTCCCAACACATATACCAAAGATTGACAATACCCCACATTAGTCCTGTCATTATAGGCAAGTTACATGCAAAACTTTCCACTTGAGGACACTAACCTAAACTTTCCCCAGCCGTCTAAGAGCTCGAATTCTGCCACAAACCATATTTTCCAAACTAAGATTTGCATACTCTACTAGGTACTTTATTTCCAAAGGCCACGTAAAGCAGAGTACATACGTAGAGGAGAAGCTGCATCACAGCAGTGAGACTGAAAAAAGGCCGGTACATCCACCAAAAAACAAATATGGTTTCAAAGAGATTCATAGGTGAAGGAGATCTATTAAAAAGAAATCCCAACTGTGTTCGGACCATGGATTCCTGAACGGATCAATCAATTGCAATGGTTCCCTATCAATTTCCTATCCCCTGATTGATTGCAGAAGCAATAAGTCCATGATCCAAAGACAGCCATACTGATGATAGTAAGTGATCATAATAGCCCACTTTGATTGCCTTGAACAAACAGTTAGTTACACCAAGGGGGGTCATCTTGACAACCAGTAACATTACTACACTGCCATAACGTTCAATCTTGAAGAAAGAAATGAACTTTTTTTCACAACCCATATACCCGATTGAATACATCACCTGTGCTGGGCATCTGCAACACTAAATCCCCGCCATACCCTGGAAAAAACTTGTTCAACCCTAATCTCTCATTTCTCTGAATCTCTGCCCCGCCCATTTCATTCCTCATTCGGGCCTCATCCAGACCTAGGCCACCATAGCAATTTGACATGTGTCCGCCACTGTATTTCTGCTGAGACAACTGTGGAACAGGAGAGGGATTATAGGAATGGTGAGGATCCATAAGCATTGAAGGAAGCCCAAAAGTATCGCCCATGGGAGAAAAGCCGTTTCCAATCTGACCCGGAGATATAAATTCCTGATCAGCAGTTGGAGTCTCTTGCACAAAGGTTGAAGGAAAGGTAGGGTCATGATGTCTAGAGGATGTGGATTGTTGCATCAGGAGCCAAAGTCTTGCCTCGTCTTCATAGGTCTGTGGAGTAGCACTGGGCCGGCCTTCAAAGTTACTATTCAGTGTGTTTGTTGATTTACCCCTCCCAACGACCATTATCGCAGGATCAACAAAATCGAAATCACAATTGTTGATAATATTTGCCGTGGACCCCACAAGGTACTGACCGTCTGGCAAGGACAAGGTCTTGGCCAAATGATTCCCTGAAATGAAAAGAAAGCAGAGAAATTTAGTTTGTAATCAATGAAGACAAGTCATGGTATAATTGGCTGGATTAATAGATTAGATTAACACTCCAGGGTACTGCATTTCTTGGAGGGGGCATAAAAATCCGTTGGGCAATCCCAAAAAAGAAAGGGAATACAATAGATCAAGGGATGTGGTATACGTAATCGCCACTATTCGTCTGGTGGGATTACTCATCCCATGACATTATGTGTATCCCCTCAGACATAGCCCAGCCAACAGACATGGCCTAAGAGAGAGAGAGAGAGGAAGAACTGTACCAGAGGTGACATGGTTTGTTCTCTCGCGTGGAGGAAACCCAGGAGGTGGTTCTCTCGATGGCACTGAAAATCCTGGTGGAATCAAACTTTGAGCCCTGGACACTGTTAGTAGAAATCACAAAGGGAGAAAAAGTGTCAGAAAAGAGGTACAAACAGAATGCGATAGGACAACAGATTTCTTTTTAAGTCCAAAGGGGTAATCTAAAGTTTAAACACCCGAGATGATCCAAGATTCAGACCTTTCCTAGTACAACATATGCTGATTGGACAGTTTACAAAGTTATAAACTAGGTAAAGCCAGCAATCACAAACAGTGAACAGCAATTAGAAAACATATACTTCTCCATCCCTTATTCTTGGTCTCTTTTCAAAATTCCAATGTTCCAGCCTTTCAGGAGATATGTAATTATTGCATTCAAATTCAATTTGGAAGGCACTAATTCCAGCAATGCCCATCAATTCTCACTTTTGAATACATTTCAAACCATTTGTAAGAGAGAGCATTAAAACACACAAAAAAAAAACTTATAGATTGATTTCAAGGAGGGCTTACAATTTTGGACATCTCTAAATGCAAAGATGGCCATTAGGAGTGTAGGGGGCATTAAAAAGAGACATTGGAGGGCGGACCAAAAATCTGTTTACGATACTACATGGAATACACGAATAGATAGAAAAATGAAAAATAGAAGGAACAAGTTTCTGTCAAAAAACTAACAAAAAAACAAACAGAGAAGAAAAACAAAGTTATATACGAACACTAATAACTGGACCACCACATAGTTCTTCACAACTGACAGCGTAAGATGAGCACTGGTTTTCTAACTACCGATTAGTACCGAAATGATATGGACTTTTAACAATGGGATTGAGAACTTTTCAGAAGAACAAGTTCTATACGCTACTATAAGTACAATGACTTGACCAATTAAGTGACGAAGCAATTAGCTACTAACTTGACAAATTGTAAGATAACAAACTGCCATATTTTCGGGGATGGTGGGTTGGACAAGGGAAATCTAGATGAACTATACTGAGAGGAATAAACCGCAGAAGATGAGAACAGTAAATTTGAAAAGATAACAACAATTACCATGATTCTGAGGTCCCCATGAGTAGTGCTCCTCCTTTTCCATGGAATCTGGGAGGGAGGAATATTTCTTTGACACCTGACCAATGCTACTGAATGATGAGTCCAAATCAGGTTCTCGATTCACAGAATTCCCTTTTTTTGCGAATGAGAACCTTGATTCGTCACTGTTACGGAAATTCCAAGAACCGTGCCGCCCACCACTTCCATCCAACAATTCAGCTAAGTTGTGAGACGAGGTCAACGAATCATTGCAGGAGTCAAAGTCCATTGACAAGATATTGGAGATTATACTGCTTTCAACCACATCCAATGCAGAGGTGTCACCGCTGTTGGCAATATCGTTATCATCAAGCCGTCTCAAGTGTTCCACTATTTCCTCATTGGAAAATGAATTTGAAGGTCTCAAGCTTCTATCAAGTTCAGCAGGACTTTGGAAGTTTCTCTCATTGTATCCATCAATCAATGCTGAATTTACACAGGTAAATGGTACAGAAGCTTCATCAACATGATTATGTACAGTGCTCTGCTCCATATTGTAATCGCTAAAAGTATGAGTTTCTTTACGATGCAGAGCATGATCATAAGAACGATCAGGAATCCTAATAGGATAAGACGAGGAAAGAACAGAAGACCCCTGACTTAAGCTGTCAGAACCCTTCGATCTCTGATCATCAAAAGATAGAAAATCTTCTCTCACTTCACTACATGAACCAGGCAGCACTTGTCTTTCTGAATCTGACATCAAAAAAGAATGCCCATTTCCAATGCATGCACCATTGGATTGAAAATAAGGTCTCTCAAACATTGAAAATTTTGAAGATTCTCTAAATGGTTTGACGAAATATTCCTGAGAATCTCTATCTCCGGGTAACTCAATGGGCAGGTGACACGAAGATGAAACCTTCTTAAACATAGAATTAGAGTACTCAACCTCCAGATGATTGGCTTCTTCGATGGCTACTGAAGAGAAGTCAGAGCACAAATTCAGTATCTTACTATCTTCAGCAACACTACCATCTTTTTCTGGACCACAACTAGACCCTCCGACAATATCCACAAAAGTTTTGTTAGGTGTCTTGATGCGTCCACCCTTGTCTTTACATGAAAGTGAACAATTCAAGTGGCCGTTGGAAGTTAGTGATGCATGGGCAGTGTCCTGACAACCACAGGAAACACATTGGATAAGGCTGTCCATGACAGTTTCAATCAGTTTTAGCAAGTTCCTTCAATTTGTACCCAAACAATTATCTTACGCAGCATAATAGAGGTAGCACGGAAAAGATTTAATCATTGCAGAACTTGGTATGGGAGAAAATCTTACTTTTAGAGAACTTCCGACTATTGCTTTGTCAGTAGCAACTGCATTGCCATTTAAAGGATCATCAAGTGGGGGAGGCAACATATTCCCCGAGCGCCGTTGCATATTATGGGTGGCACCCACTATTTGGTGAACTCTATTCCTATAAAACCACGATTAAGTTGAATTACCCATACAGCGAGATTAGCACAAATTCCTACAGCATACAGAGAAAGGGAAGGAGCCAACACAATGAGGAGTACATGATAAATACATTTCTTAGCGAAAACGTTAATATCCTAGCTAAAACGATCCTTGGATAAAAGCATTGCCTGAAAACTTTTCCTGTTCCCATATTACCAAATTTTATCACAAGCGTCGCAAAATAGTTGGGCTTTCGGCATTGCAAGGGCATGGATAGACAAACATCAACAACCAAAAAATTTCTACGCAAAACTAATAATGAGACACGGTGCAAGGGATAAAACTTGATATATGAGCCCACTGTATTCTAGTGGGAGAGTCATCTTCTCATATCACATTAGAAGTTGATTTTGAAAGTCATCACAACAGGCCATTTCAAGTTCAGTTATATCTTAGTTAAAACAGTACAACTTTGGAAAATGAGAATCTCCCAACTAGGTCATTTGACATAAATGGCTAAACAAAAACCAGAAAACCATTCAATATAAGCAAACAGTGTTATATGCAGCAGGCTTTCTACTGCATTGGTTGAGCCTAGTCAAACCTTGAAAAGTGTAGAATGCACTTGTTTGAAGTGAGTAAGTATGCACCAAGTTGTATCCCCATAGAATATTCCTTTGTGTCATGCAAATTGTAAATTCCGACAAGATAACCGAACAAGTAGTGAGCTTTGAGGGAATTGGGACTAAGTTTACAATAAATCCACAGCAGTCACAGCAAAAGTCAAATGGACGGTGTTAATCCAGTTTTTTCCCAAAAACAAGAGAAGGTATATCTGTAGACGATTCTGTGTATCTCAACTTTTTACCTCAAAACCACGTAAAAGACTTCGTTCTGCACAATACAATATCAATCCAGAAAGGTTTTCCAAGCAATGTGTAGATACTTGAGAGAGACAAAACTTCTGCATGTATGTAATACCTTGTATGCACTGCAGCTTCTTCGTCTTTACTGAAACTATCTTCGTCAGCACCAATGCTATGTAAATATAAACAAGCAGCATTGGTACAAGGCTGGACCAACAGAAACACCATTCTCAGTAAAAACAGTTTAAATGACTGGATTGCATACAACAGAGTTTGACATCCATCAGGACCATCACAAAGCAACATATATTCATACCAAGTTTCTCAACCATGCATGGCAATACTTAGCGGTTCCAAAAGATGCTCTGCAGAAGAAGATTTCCAAAGGTCATTCAAACAATACCTAACATAGTAGCATATTTACCAATTAGATGGGAGAAAAAGGTTATGTCCTTACCTCAAAAACCTACCTTCCAAAACAAAGCCATGAATTGACTGGATACACCGAATGGCCTCCTCCTCTTTTGAGTAAGTAACGTATCTGCAAAAAATCACTAAGGTATGACAACAATTTAAGACAAAATGCATGTATGTCCTGCAACAAATTTGATGGATCCAACTCTGAAACTAATTCTAACCACTACATTCTAGGATATATTCATATTCTACTCTTTCAAAATGAACCAAAAAAGAAAAAACAACTTATAGCAGTTGTGATACCACTTTTGTTACCAACAACTTTTGGGTTTTATCGCACTAACAATCTGTATGTAGAAATTTGTTTGCCAAATTTAATGTACCTTAAGTCATATCATTTTAAACAAAACTTGAAGTCTTAACTCTTAACTGAAAGCTAAGGAGAGGGAAAGCATACATCATCTACCAGCATTTAAATACTATAAGCTAAAGAGGTGTATGTAATTGTCTTGTCTTTGTGCATTACTAACGCTTTGGATTTTAATGAGCACAGAAACTGAATTCCTCTGATGCTTTCTGGTTTGGTTTGAGGGCATGATTCTATAACATAACATCCCTTGCACTCCTTCTTTGGAGGTATAGGGGGGTAGTGGTAAAACTTTCTGAGAGTAGCCACTTTATCTATTGCCAAAGGTTAGGTCTGTCTCTAGTCCTCCCCACCCATACCCATGTCGACTAGGGATTTCATGGACACTGATATTTTTTTGTTTGACATGTAATTATCTTGTCTTGAAGTATAGAACTGGCAAGTAGTGGTCTATACAAGACAACCTCATGCTACCATCCTACTAGTTGGTAGCCTGACTTATAGTATTGACCAGGCCAGTAGTGGTCTGTACAAGACAACCTCATGCTACCATCCTACTAGTTGGTAGCCTGGATGCACATAAGAACAGCATTTTTGTCCTGAAAGATGTAAAAAGTGGAGTAGAATAATGTGATGAACTGGCTTCAACAGAAGTATCTTGGATACCGTAAAGAATCTTTGACTTCAATTGCGACCGGTACAACTTTTATCTGCGTAAAATAGGTGAACAGTGCAGTCTGCTAAAGTAGGCAAACTGGAACTCAATGTACATCGAACCATTTTTCCTCAACAACTGTTTGTCTCCCCCAGAATTGCACAGTACGGAATGTAGCTTATAACATTAGTCAAATAATGTCATTTTTTTCAGTTGTTCCACGCCATTCCACTCTGATTTATTGCGACCTACCTTGTGAAAGCTCACAGTTCAAAAATATGAATGGCCAATCTACAGCACAGTATTATCTCCGAGGAAGTTACTCACACATGCTCTGCAAATATACACAACTTAAGAAATGAAGGCATCCACAAACTGCTTGGATCATCAAGGCTTATGTTTTTGTCCCATGCTTGACAAGCAGAAAGGGGACCCCACGGGTAACCTTGCCAATACATTTGAGATAGTGGGTACCTAAAATCAGACCTAGACAACCCTTATCTAGAATTGTTTCAGGACATATGACACAAAAAGTTATTACTCCAGCTATCTTAGTAACAACAGGAGGCTCAAAAACAAGCTACATTGGACACTACAGAGTTCTCCCAGAGAAATGAAGTACCCCTTCAATTTTAATTGCCCAGTCCAATTTTAAAAACATTGGCCGCAAGCAACATGGAGTTACAGCATTGCATCCAAAACCAGATATTCTCCCAACAGAAAATTACAAAAATAGGAAATTAACACAAAAAAAAAGCACCTGCATCAAGTACCAGCACACTTTGGTATTACAAAAAAAGTCAGTGATACCAACCAATTCAGAGTTCATTCGTGGTCGCCCTTACATCGTACAGTAACAAAAAGCAATGTAGAACTTTTGAATGAAAAATAAAGTAAAGCATTAAACACTCCTCAGAAGCAGAAGGCAGAGAGTACCATTAGTGGGTTCTAGGGTAAACTGGGAACCAGTTCACCTTAGGGTAATTTGGGAACATATGAAGCCTTCAAACAGCATAAAAGGAAGAACTATGGAGTTTGGTCATCTCTAAAAAACATGTTTTGAGGCCATATACACAAAATGCCAAACTACTCATGACTAGGAATAATAATGAGGAATCATATGAAGAATAATTTTCTTTGCCGATCAAAAAAAGCTCATGGTTAAGAGTGATGATGAGGAATCACATGAGAGAGATGAGACTAACACTTAATCTAAAGTTGCTCTATTTTGGTCGAGCCAGCCAAAACTTACACACTACAAGTTTCGTTAACAAATTGCTGAATAGCCCCACCCGCTGTCCGAGATAGGGAAACCTTTGAAACTTTTCCATACTGACCAAAAAATTCCTTCCGCTGTAGAAGCTGCTCAAAAAAAAAAAAGCACAAATGCTAATATACCAAGGGGGGAAAAAGAAAAAGCAATCCAAATGGCCAAGAAGATATAACAATGAAGAAGAAACAAGAATATAGAAACTCACGTTTTCATCAGCTAGACTGAGGGGAAGCCCAATTATGTATGCCATTTTCCGCTGGATCACTCTAACACCGCTTAGGTCTTTACTTACTTCAGGCTTTTTTGGCTTTGCCTTCTGTGGTTTACTTTTTTTATCTTTCTTTGTTGTCACCACCCTAATCAGAAGAACTACAATGTAAGAATTTTGATTTTCAATGCACTTGTTAAATAACTTGGTCAAAGAAGAAGAGCAACCTTTTACAGTTTGCTTCCATCCCCACAACTCGTTCCTTGTCATAAGGTGTGCGGCACGCAGGACATCGCCCTTCGTTCTCATCTTTCTCTGCCATTTCCATGATGTGGTGCCAACACCAAACACAAACCTGAAAAGAAAAAAAAAATGATATGACCAAAACCACGAAGAGGCATACTGTCCCAAGTTAGATACACCTGCACATATGCATGTAAATGAGGAATCATACCGAAATTTTTGAGGCAACTACATACCCACAATTCAAAATATAAAACTAGAAAACACAAATAGGTAACTATAAATTGCAATTTGACAAGGCCAAATTCAATATGGATCCATTTTGGACCACAAGTTCTACTTGCTACTTAATTCTTGGGATCTATTATAGGCCAAAATTAAAGTCAGTAAGAACCCAGAAGTGGCTTAGAAGTCAGTACAGCCAACCATCTCAAGCCTACAGGCTGAAATTATGACCTTAAATGTTTAGGCAAAAATGGTACATCCATAGGAAGACTTAAAAGGAATCGTACATCATCAAGTGCAGCTCTAACGTCTGATTCTGAGTTCACCATTACTAAAATAATGCAGAACCGACATCCTTGCAAATCAAGATGTTGGATCTTTGCCTGCAATATTTTATAGGTTTGATAAACAAATAATAAAGGAGCCACAGAGCTTTTCGAGAGGTTCCATTCCTCTTTTAATCGTTTATTTGTTGACATTCCTCCTTCAACTTAAAAAGCTGTTTTAGGCCAAAAGCAGAAGCTGTTGCAAACTGGCACATATTCTAAGGCGCCAGAATCTAAAATCACCTCCTCAAAAGCTATTGCAAACAGAACACCCTCAACATTATTTCCTCCTCTTTTGTGAACCAATACCTTTCTACCTTCACCAAATGCAAAAACTACATGCAAGAGGCAACTTTGAGCGTCTCCAATCAATCTCTATATCTCCATTTTAGAGACCAGATGTGACATAATGAGAGAAGATCAAAATTGTCCCCAAGGTTCTAAAACTCGCTAGGCACTCCCAGGGCGGCCAGACACCTTCTAGCTTCTAGGCCGAGTACTCGGCGCCTAGTCGGACAATTAGTCAAGATAGTCGGTGTAGTTGGGTTAGTCGGGCTAGTCAGCGAGGGGCCTTCTAGTGCCTAGTCAACGAGTACTCGGCCTTCCAGACCTTCTTTTAGAACACTTCTCTTTTCTTCATCTTTTTGTTTTTGCTCTTTTTGGAGGGACCCATCGTCCTTTTTAGAGATTTAGAGAACATAATTGAGGTGTGGGTCTCTATACTTGGAGACCCACACCTCAATTATGGTCTCTAAATCTCTACAGACTACAAGGACGATGGACCCCTCCAATTTTCTCTCATGAAGTACAAAAAACTAAAGAAAAGAGGGAACAAATTACAAAATCTCTCCCCAGTATGCCACATCCAGTCTCTAAAATGGAGATATAGAGATTGATAGGAGATGCTCTTTAATAGTAAAAAAGACACCAAGCCTCTATGTAAAGAGTTCCTTACATGTTGTGCCATTGCAAACAATACCTACTTCATTATCTATGAATGCTAATAAGATATCAAAGAGCATAGGGCAAGTTTTTTTTAAAAAAAAAAAAAAAACCTTTTGCCATAGGGATTTGATGGAACTAGCAACAACGCTGCCAGAGGGAGCAAAAAAAAAAAAAAGCACAAACGCTGCCAGGGACAAATAAATGACCCTCAACCAATTGTTGAAAATTGCTTCTCAGAAATATATAGTGGTAATTAAAAATTGGAGAATGCTATTGTTTCAAGCTTCTAAGATATATGAGATAAGCAGGTCTCAAAATATACAAACGACTAGGGAGAAAAGGGGTTTTTTTTTTTTTTACACTAAACCTCGTTAGTAGAATGAGATATTAAAAAGAAGTGTCAAAATCAGATTTCCCAGTTCGAACAAGAAGAAAGAGCGAGAAAGAAAACCACAAGATTTGAGGTGCCATCAGAGCACAAAAAAGGGCGATTAAGCTAATGTTAAGAGGCCCTGAAACCCACGACATTCAGACCTAGCACCCACATGCTGTGAATTGCCCATTTCTATCCAGTCTTTATGAGCAAAATCCACAAAATAACAACAATAACAAAATGCCATACATTGCCTTCCAAATGGAAGCATTTCTGCTCAATACATAAAATAAGCTGCATCTGCATAGACAACCGGTAAAGAACATCTAAGTTCGATTCCCAAAGGTAGAGGCCCAATGAAACATTGACACACGAATCACAATAGCGTATCAAAGATGCATATTTTATTGCTAAGATACATGTATCATCTAGATTTCTTAAATTTCACGAGTATTTTGTTGGCTAATGGCAGATGGTGTGGAACATTGGAGAACCCATTATAGGCTTCTAACGGACAATACCTTGCGGCTTGTGCCCTTTTATTGAAAGGACCTCAACCTGATATCATCACATTACTCCGCATTTGTTAGTGAATTCTAAAACAACCTAAATTTCAGAATGTTAATATCGCTAAGTTGAAGTTTAATTGATAATTAATACTGAAATATAATTGATAATTTTGTTCATGATAAACAAAACGAAAAACTATGTCAATGGGATGTGACAAAACTCAAAAGGATAGAGGAAGATATCCTGCTTAATAAAAGTATTTGTCTTTAACTATAGTTGATTAACAATATATCCAAAACAAAACTGAACAATAAGAGGGCTACTAAAGCGTTTACGAGTAATTACAAGAAACACGCCATAAAAAAACTACAGAAATTTCAATGTGTAAAATAATGCTTTCAAATCCTAAATTCTTGAAACCCTATTCTGTTAGTGATTTTAGAAGTCCTAACTTTATAGGATGTTATACAATCTTCTTCCCACCTGATGTGGGATAGAATGCTACAATCTATCTATCCCCTTAAATGTGTGACGTCCAAGCCCCGTCACTTTGACGACTGACCAGGTTCTTCCCCTGGCTGGAATTGCAGGACAGCAGGTCATATGAGACCATAGAGAACCCATAAGCGGGAACAGTACAGTAGTGACCCAGGGAACCCGGCCCCTACCTTTTAGAATTTCGTTCGTTTTCCCCAATCTGTGCAGAGCGAGTCCCCATACACTCATGACTCATGTCCAAATGGCCGACGATGGCTTTGTTCCTCATGAGTTTCCCTGGATGGTCCTTGTACTGATGAAGATCATGTGCCTTCACTTATATAACAGTAGGCATTTGCCTTTCCACTGCAACACTCTGGTGTTAGAAGGTTTATTCTAACATCAAAATCAGGCACTGATAAACCTAGAAAACTGCATTTGGCACGAGATGGAGCAGACACTGGGCCAGAGCAATCAAACACGACGTAAGGTGCATGCAAGCCAAATTACCAGGCGGAGTTTAAAATATGATATTAACTTCCATTCAAAAGGAATCACATGATATGTGAAATAAAGCCATGGTAATGTGCACATAAATCAAAATGATTCTTGGGTCTGCCCTCTCTGATGCCTTTTGGCTTTGATTTGAGGGCATGATTCCGCAGCAAACGCGACGGTATAGGGGGATCACTGTTTCAGTGGTATTCTGTGAGCAGCCACTTTGTGCATTTATTGCCAAAGGTTAGGTCTGTCTCCAATCCATCTATTTCAGTGGTATTCTGGGAGCAGCCACTTTGTGCATTTATTGCCAAAGGTTAGGTCTGTCTCCTATCCTTCCCCCGCCCATACCCCCAATTATTGGGGACTAAATGAGTTATGTTATTGTTGTTGTTGTTATGGAAAACTCAAGTCTTCATCCGTTGTCCCTTTTCATTCCAGCCACAAACCACATTGTCAAATCGAATAATGCATGAACGGACATGATAATGCAAAACAAGAAACCCTACCAAAAGGGGGGATACTCTAATAAACACGGTTGCAAATCCAAAGGGATAAATGTAGTTTCTTACGAACCTCATAGCCGCATTTGCAGGGCTTCAATTGCTGATCCGTCCAGTCCATCTCTTCAGCGCATAGAGGACATTTTTTTCCTTCTTCGTTACTCATGGTTGCCCCTGCTTTATCCAATGCGATAAACACCAAATCAAAATTTTGAAAAATGGATCATATTTGCACATACATTCACACAAGGCATAGAGATACACCGGCATAGAGTTTATGAACCCTAATCTAGAAAATCAATTGCAAATCATCATTTTCCTCGTCGGTTCAGAATCTTGAAAAAAAATATAAGAAAATCAATTGCAAATCATCATTTTCCTCGTCGGTTCAGAATCTTTAAAAAAAATATATAATGCATTTCATATATATATCAAAGAACAAAAATGCCGGTCAATTGGACAACGATAGAAAACGAAACGAAAAGGTAAACAATCAAGAACGAAAATTGTTTTAAAAAAAATTTGAAATTACCTAATGCATAAACCCGCACATAAATTGGTGTGTATACGTGCGTGGAGACAGAGAGCGCGGTCACATTGAATGATTTGTCAAAGGGAATGGATTGAAATGGCTAGGGTTTTT
Source organism: Vaccinium darrowii (assembly GCA_020921065.1). Classification (NCBI taxonomy): domain Eukaryota; kingdom Viridiplantae; phylum Streptophyta; class Magnoliopsida; order Ericales; family Ericaceae; genus Vaccinium; species Vaccinium darrowii. The sequence continues at coordinate 21,675,608 of CM037161.1, forward strand.
TTGAAATCCTGAGGCTTCTTTCCTACGAGTTTAATACAGTGTATGGGGGGTCGATTATCGAAAAACAGGACAGGAAGAGAGAGAGAGAGAGAGGCGAAGCAGAAGTACGGCAAATGTATTGAAAACCACAGGATTGGGACGGACTTTATGGATGGATGGCTTCTTATTGATAGGCGATAGCTGTCGCTAATGTATGTTCTGGGCCTTCTGACCCGGAGATAAAAGATCCGGTGGTCTTATATACCACGATATCGTAGTTTATTTCCGCGGCCCAATGCCCATTCATGATTTCACAAGGGTTCTGTTTCGAAATGGACTTCACTGACGGCCCGATAAACGGAAGGATTTGGGTTTGGATAGAAGGGTGGTGGATTTGACGGTAGATATAAAATGAGGGTGATATATAAGAAGGGTGAGTCTATCTTATAAGGCCATCTGTACACACTACCTAAAAAATGTTTGTTATAGTGTACAATTAAGTATATGTGGAGCCTTATTTTATGTGCTAAAAACTTAATTAGCTAGCTAATAAAAAATACACTTTAATGTGCTACTTGTATACATACACACACACACACACACAAAGACACACATATATATACCCAGAGCTTCACATCCGGACCCCCGGATTGAAGCTCTTGGGATATTTTTTTTTTTGTTGCCAATTGTTTAGGGAAAATAATACAGTTTTTGCGAAAAACTGCTTGGATCAAGCCCTTCCTTTTTTTTTTTTTTTTGAAGATTTCCCGCATAAGCCTTGGAAAACACCTTCTGAACACATTGGAAGGATCGAATCGTCAAAAAAATACTCGGATCAAGGAGGTCCGGACTCCCGGAGTCCGGAGGAGAAGTGTGCCCTATATATATATACAGTCCACTTCCGGTCAGGGATCTTAGATTTTAAAAAAATCCGGACCTCATTGATCCCGATCGAATTTCTATGATCCGAGCAGTTTTTTAAAAGGTGTTTTTTAGGACCCCGCGAGAAATCAGCAAAAAAAATACCAGGAAGGGCTTGATCTGAGCAGTTATACACAAAATTGTATAACTGCTCGGATCAAGCCCTTCCCGGTATTTTTTTTTTGCTGATTTCTCGCGGGGGGCCTAAAAAACATCTTTTAAACATATTGGACGGCTCGGATCATCGAAATTTGATCGGGATCAATGAGGTGAGGATTTTTTTAAAATCCAGGAGTTTGGATATTTATATATATATATATATATATATATATATATATATATATATAACAATATATTCAAAAGGTGTTTTCAAGGGTTCTCGCGGGAGTTTTGCAAAAAACTGCTTCGATCAAGCCTTTCCCGGTATTTTTTTTTTTAAGATTTCCCGCAAGAACCCTTGAAAACACCTTCTGAACACATTGAATGGTTCGGATCGTCAAAAAAATGCTCGGATCACGGAGGTCCGGAGTACGGATAGGAAGCGGAGGAAGCAGAACCTATATATATATATACACCACGGATCCTATCAAGGATCCCGAATTGAAGGTTTTTGGGTGTTTTGGAGGTTTTAAAACGTGAATTTGCATAATCCGAATCATCCAATGTGTTTAAAACGTGTTTTTAAGGGTCCCCGCGAGAAATCATCAAAAAAAAATTACCGGAAAGACCTTGATCCGAGCAGTTTTTCACAAAAACTATACATATACAGTTTTGTGAAAAACTATTTGGATCAAGCCCCTCCCGGTATTTTTTTTGGATGATTTCTCGCGGGGAGACTTAAAAACACATTTTAAACACATTGGATGGTTCAGATCATAAAAAAAATATCAGGAAGGTGGAATTCGGGATTCCCGGACTAGATAACTCCTCTCTCTCTCTCTCTCTCTCTCTCTCTCTCTCTCTCTCTCTCTCTCTCTCTCTCTCTCTCTCTCTCTCTCTCTCTCTCTCTCTATATATATATATATATATATATATATATATATATATATATATATATATATATATATATATATAAATCTAGTCCTGGATTCCTAAGTCCGGGACTCATAGTTCAGGATCAAATTTTCATGATCTGAACCGTCCAATGTGTTTAAAACGTGTTTTTAAGTGTCCCCACGAGAAATAATAAAAAAAAAATACCGGGAAGGGCAAAAACTGTTTGGATCAAGGTCTTCCTGGTAATTTTTTTTGATGATTTCGGGGGGGGGGGGGGGGGGGGGGGGCAGCCAAAAAACACGTTTTAAACACATTGGACGGTTCGAATTACGCAAAAACATTTTTTAAAACCTTCAAAACACCCAAAACCCTTCAATCCAGGATCCTTGACTGGATGGATATATAGGAAACATTTCTTATAAGGGAAACCTTATATAAGAAAAGTGCGGGACTTTTAACCACAGCCGTTGGATCGCATCCAACGGCTCAAATTAGAGCACCACTTAAAAAACAACTCGCTGGTCGCGGTCGGGTAAAAAACGTGTTCGCGGGTTAGGATCCAGGTAATAATGCCATCCGGATCCCTTCCCCTCCCCCACAATTCATTCACGTCTGGTAACATCGACAGAGAGGAGAGAGAGAGAGAAACAAGGCGATTCCACGAAGACGATGAAATCGATCGATCTAGTAGGTGTTTGACGAAATCTCGAAGGTATCTCTCTCTTCTCTCTCTTCCCTCGCTCTATCTGGTTCGTATTTCTTGGTTAATCAACTCGATTTTTGAACTCGGTTTTTCAAATTTTAGGGTTTCAGAAGAACACAAATCGAAGAAGAAGAGATCGATCAAAGGTATCTCTCTCTTCTATCGTTCTATGTGGTTCTTATTTCTTTGTTACTGAACTCGATTTAGGGTTCGTTCGTTTTTACACTATACTCTTGAGATCTGAACTTGCTTTAGGGTTGGAAACTGGTGTTGAAAAAAAATGAAAGAAAGATGAGTTTTTTTCCGTCTTTGTTAGTTTAATTGGTGATTTTCGAAATCCAACAAATTAATTAGTTTAATTGGCAATTTTCGACTTTTTGTGCTATTGCTTGTTTCTGTCTTTATACTAGTACCAAGTAAGCAGTACCAAAGTTGGATGCTTGATTCTTTTTCCACTTTCATAGCTTAGTGGGAGTGCATTTTCATGAAAATTTCTAGGCATTCATAGTGAATGATAGGAATATGTTACATTGTGATATCATTTTCCTTCTGACACATTGTGGTATCATTTCCTTCTGATCAGGTATCCGAGTGAGCAAATATATCCCTGAATCCTCCCCTTGGTTGTTCTCTTAGGGACTTGATGACTGATTTACCACTGTATGATAATCCAATTTGTGCTGCCTTTTCTATTTTGATGAAAACAATTGGTTACTGATTGTGTGGTAACTTACAATTTGACTTGTTTCATTTATTCTCAGCTTGAAGGATATTGGGTGCGACAATTCAAGCTTTTAAGCAACCCTTGGCTGGTCTTGAAGACAAGGAGCACATGAACTAAAATGCCAGAGATATATTCCATTTAGATCTTGAAGACAAGTTAATAAAGTGCTTGTGGAGTGTCCTTATTTGTATGGAGAGAGTGATACTTTTGGCAGTCAAGTTGTAGTATGATAGGCATAACGATGGTCGGCTTTGTACCCCTCTTTATTTATTTTTGTAAAACAATCTATAGTTTTAAACCTAACTTGGAATGTAATTGATAATTGTGATGAGAAAACGCCGTTGTGGGTTTTCGATTTACTATTGTATTGTTGGTAAGTAGGATGAGGCCTGATGTGGGTTTATGTGTATTTGGATGGTGATGGTAATATAGAATGAAAAACGCCCGGTGTAGGCGCACATATACTGTAGATGTTTTTCCTATTTCTTGTTGTTGTTATTTGTTTGACAAGCAGTTGGAAAGTGATCATAGTAGACACATGACACAAGATACGGATACAAACACATGATATGTATCCGTATCCTTATCCCGTGTCTATATCCGTGTTCATATTTGTATCTCGTTTTCGTATCCGTATCCGTACCCTGTGTGCATATCCGTGTCCATACCTATATCTCGTAGCTGTATACTGTGTCTGATAACATGTATTACTTGTATGAAGAATCGGTTTCATGGGTAGTAGTCATGGAGAAAATTTAACATGTATTACAAGTTGCTCATGTTAAAGTCAAACAAGATGAACATTTTTTCCTTTTATGCAAAGTCTAATATGCCGAAAACTTTCTGTTGTTTCTGATTTCAAAACCCAGCAAAATAGACAACAAATAGGTGCTTAGAATTCTACTATTGCCACTGGACCTCAAACAGCACAACACAAGTGCAGCCAAAGCACAACACAAGTCCAATAAAAACCAAGAAATTGAATACACTACAATGCTTTTAACTAAAGGCATCTCAAACAGATTTCTAGATTCATCATATAAACACAAAGCCCAGTAATATGGCTCATACATTTTCTGAATTTGAGTAGTAATTTGGCTTTCAATGCCAATAACAGTTGACAACACAGTCCACTAAAACGTTTGGAACAAAAAAATTGAGAGCTATGCCGGTAGTCCACTTTTCCATGTCTGGGCTCTCATCTTCAGCTTCATTAGTAGAACCTCTTTTCCCATCCTCCTCATCCTCGTTCATGTCTAGGATACGGTCTTCACCAGCAGAACTACTTTCTTCTTTCTCTTCCTCATTTGTACTAACATACTGAGTATCTTCCTCAACTAATCGACTGAATCTTTCAAAGGATTCTTCATTTCTGGAATTCATTGTATCAAATACAGCATTGAGGGAACGATTTTCGGTCTTCCGCTTCTTCTTCGGCCGATCCGACAGGACTTCGAATTCCTTGGCAAAATCCTCCATTAAACCTCCCACTGCATCGAAAGCATGCCTATCCTCTTTTGTCTCTAGGACAACATAATCCTCTCCATATCTAGAAGAAGCCACAAACCAAGCTACAAAACAAAAGGTTACAAATCAGTTTTCCTTGTATCCATCCTACTTATTGCCTAGTTAAATTTAGTTTACAGGGACAAATAAGCTATTAGGATAGAACAAATCAACATTTTTGATATTTTGTAATACTTAGCAATTGGATCCCAATTCCCAAATCCACAATGGTGAGATAGGCTTCATACTAATATTACCCTACTTCAAGCAATATGAGGGGAAAAATAACTAACAGAGTCGTCCATCTTTATGCATTCCTCAATGCCAAGGCCTTCCTTGTTCCATTTTCTCATACCCAGCTGAAGGTTAGACCTAGAAGTAACCATGAAAAAATATGCATTAAAACTAAATACCATTATCCCTAAGGCATGAAGCATGAAATGAATTGCATTATCATAAGGACACCAAATTACCAGAAGCGCTTCAAGAATCAGAATCCCCAGAAGCATTGGGACCAAGAGTCTTCAGGTAGTTTTGATTCATGTGTTCAAGAAAAATATCCTTTGCTTCATTCCCATTACTGTCATCGGATCAGCACTTCATTCCCAGCACGCATCAGCACTTAACAGCTAATTACAGCAGCGTAAGGTCATTTTACACGACAAAACAACACTTTCAGCCGTGAACTAAGCTTCAATTCCAGGAAGTTTCAGCACTTAACAGTTGATTAACAAAGAGAGAAGATCGAGGAAGTTTCAGCGTAAGGTCCTAAAATTTGAAAAATCCATTTCAGATTTCGAGTTGATTAACGAAGAGAGAAGATCGAGGGAAGAGAGAGAAGAGAGATTCACCTTCGTCAAGATCTGGACTGGTTTGGTTCTCCTTGCTCGACAGACCTGTTCGTGGAAACCCTAAACAATCAAAAATCAACTTCAACAATGGGGAAAACGATGAGAATCGACGGCAGAAGAGAGACAAGAGGTGAATACCTTCGATTTCGTCAAGATCTGGACTTGTTTGGCTTGAGCTCAATCGATTTCGCGCTGAGGTTTTTCAAATCGCTTATTTGCTCTCTCTCTCTCTCTTCTCTCTCTGATGAACTCGTGAAATGAGGGGTCAGGATCCGGATGGGGGTTTAAACCCGGATCCTGACCCGCGAAATGTTTTAACCTGGCCATCTGACCCGCGTGTGCCTTTTTTAATCTCAGCCGTTGATGGTTGTGCGCGATCCAACGGCCAGAAGCATTCTCCCGCATTTTATTTGTGAGGGAACCCTCACTAGATCCGGTTCCTATATATATATATAGTCTATTCTTTCTCTCTCCTCCTTCCCTTCTCTCTCTCTATACCTCTCCTCTTTTTCTCTCTTTAAGTCTTTCCCCAATTTTAGATGGTGACTTGGGGCACTTTACGGAGTAAAGGGTGACATCTAGGATTTAAAGGAGTCAAACTTTGTGCACTAGAGAGTTTTTTTTTTTTTAGTTTTTCTTAGTTAACTAGTTAGAACACTTTAGGGTACTCTTGTAGGTAGTGCACTAGAGATGCCCTAAGAAGGTGGATTGTATAGTCGGTGTTTGGATTATTTTTTGAGAAGGTAGATTTGAGAGGTGGATATGATGGGATAATTTTAAAAAGACTTAATTACCCCCACTTTTACTTTAATAGACAAATTGGTTTAATTTCATTATAATTAGATTAAATAGATAAAAAAATATTATTTGTGGGATAAAATAAATTAAATTTTATACCCTATATTTATAAACCACATTTTCTATTAAAAAACTTCGGAAAAAAATATTAAAAATATTGCGAAGTGAAATTATTATAATAAAGGAAATACGGTGTTCGTTAGGATTGACCATAAAGTTGCGAATAAAATTTCGTCTTCATATTTCATTTTTTGAATTCCAATTTCATTCTAATAAACGTACAACTTCATTTTGAATCAAATACAATAAAAACAATGTTCGTTAGTCCGAAACAAATTGTATCACAATTTATGAGAACGAATACGAACATATTCTACTTGGCTCAGATATTACTCCAACTGCAGGATCCAATGCTTCTTAGGGATGGAGTATAATGTGGGGTAAAGACCTATTGAGTTAGGGGCTAAACTGGAGAATTGGTAATGGTCTAACTATTCAGGTTTTTAAAGACCCATGGATCCCCAATGCTATTAACCCATATATTGGGCGGGATTTTCAACATGTGTTTTCTGATTTTAAAGTGAAGGATTTGTTTGATCCATCCTCTCAGCAGTGGAGGATGCCTTTGATCTCAAATCTATTTCCCGAAGACATTGTAAATCAAATCTTGGCTCTTTATGTCATGGTTAGGGATTCTCAAGATGAACCATATTAGGAGCCAGCTAAGGATGGAAAGTTTTCAGTCAAAACATCATACTTTCTCAGGTTTTATCAGCAATACTCTGGGAAACTACAAGGATGACAGGTGCCTTTTGAGGCATGGGGTAAAGTATGGGCTTTGAATTTTTCTCCCAAGTTCATGATTTTCATTTGGAAAGTAGTTCATGGCATCCTGGCGGTTAAAGATGTTTTGCGTCGAAGGGCAATGGATATCGAGTTGGCGTGCCCAATGTGCGAGACAGATCATGAAACTCCAGAGAGCTTCCCATTTGGGTTTTGATTTTGATAATGGTAGCCCTGTGTCGGTTATTGAATGGCTAGAAGGTTGGCTTAAAACTGCGCCAAATAAGAGAGCGATATGGGATTTAGTATGTATGTTCTGGATTATCTAGTGTAACCGTAATGATAAGGTATTTCAAGGAGAGACGACATATCTTGATGCAATACTAGCCAGATTTGCGGCCTTGAGACTCAATTTTGATTTAGAAAGGAAGAGCAAATCGAAGGCCATGATTGACTCTGGGGACCTAGTGGGTAAAGAACCACATATTAGGAGTGAAGCAAAAGTTAGCCACATTTTCAGCACATCCAATGGAGGAACATCCGTTGCCAATCTGAAGCATTTTGTGACAGATGGGGCTTGGGACTCGAGTACGTTAAATGGAGTCGCTGTTTGAGTGAAGAATTGGGGTCACGATGCAGAGGAAGCCCAGCAATACAAAGCGAGCTTTGCAACTTTAGTAGAAATCGGAGCAGGTATTTTGGCTTGGCAATGGGCTAAGAGTAAGGATTTAAAGGACATGTGCATCTATACCGATAGCATGGAGTTTGTCAAAAGACTCAACAACCCAATGAATGCGTCAGTTTAAACTCAACCTGCTCTCTTGGATTTTTGTTATCTATGTATTAGTTTTGATTATGTTAAAGTTATAAAAGTAGCTAGATCTATTGTAACTGCTGCCCATAATCTTGCCAAGGAGGGTATGGACAATATATAATGTTTTCTATTTATGGGATTTGCTTGTTTGTCAAAAAAAAAAAAAAAATGGAGTGGTTATCGAAGAGTTTCAAATTCCATGTTATATTATTTTCTTCCGTGCATAGCAGGATCCAGATATATTGGGTTATTTATTATTTGTAGTGGTACTTTCGTGATAAGCTCTTGGTTGCGACAAGTGAGTTACCTAATTTTGTTTCTAAGTGCATTTATGTTTTAATTATTTTAAATCTAATTGGTCCAAGTAATAAGACAACGTAGAATTTTAAACAACCTTAATAGTTAAGGGCGACGGTATTTTTGGTATTTTCAACTAGAAGTTGTCAAGACTCAAAATAGTTGATATATGTGAAAAGAAAGACTTTTGGGAGAATGCCAAAAATATTGTAACACGTTTTTATCCCCAATGGTGAAAAGGAAACACTCGGAAAACATTTTGGAATGGAATTCTTGAAGTCAACTTGGTCAACAGTGCCGCACGACACTCATATCTCACGTACAACACTCCCTCAGTCGCGCACGGCATTGCTTTTTGACATTGGTTGTGGAAGTGTGCCGCGCGACACAGTTTCAGTGTCGCACGGCACTGTCATACATCAGTCTACTTTTTGCAGCATCTTCAGCAGCTCAAATTGTTGATAAATGGTTCCTTCCTTCATGATGATTTTGTGTAGCCCACGATTCTTGAGTAAACACCAAATAAACTTGATGACCAAGATCAAATCCTCCCTCTATTTATACCTGATCGGTTTGGAGAGAGAGAGGCATGAAAAATCATCGAGAAAACCATGAAATACTCTCCAAAGCTCTGTTAAAACTCCTTTCCTACTACGCCATACCTATTTCTATCACAACCACTCTCCAAAATCATCCCAAAACTCACTAGAGAAGAAAACCCATCTCAAAATCCGATACCCTGTTTTTCAGTCCAAACCATGTCTTAACTCTCACCCATTCTGTCCAACCTGAAACCCAAGCAACCATCTCGCTATAATTAGAGAAAAATCTGAAGAAGGGAGGTGGTTCAAGCTACGACCAGAGGTTCCAGAGGGCATTCTGTTTCGAGCAAGGTTTCGCCTGAAGGTATAAATCTCGGTTTCTTGACCGAAATTAATCATTTTGATGTTCTGAGGGGTGGAATCAAATTCAAGGTGATTTCTCAATACCTCCCTTGAGTTTGTTTCCAGTAGAGTTTACCAACTCAATGTTTCTAAACAATCAAAAACCTCCATGATTGAGCCGTGTGGTGCAATTCTCACACTATATGATACAATCAATTGAGGAGGGACATTTTATTCAAAACATGATTTTCCAATCCAAAAAAAACGAATTTTTATCAAGTCTTAACATCATGTATATGTTTGCTTTCATTTTCCCTCTAAAACGGATCTTTCAAATTATTATTGCTTGAACAGTATTGCATGACACTCTATTTATACCGTACTGCACACACGGAGTATTGCACGGCACTCTTTTTCAAATTCAAATTTTTCAAACCATTTTCCTTGAACAAAGTTTAAAATCTTGGTTTCCTATTTAATTACTTGTTGTTATGTTAATTATCATGTTATTTACTTGTTTTTTTTCATTATTATCATTTGTTTTGCATGATTACTTGTTTATTTAAATAAAGTTTGGCATTAAAATATTTTCTAAAAATCTCACAATATTTAGTAAAGACCAATTTTTAATCGGGCGAGCGGGGTGCCTTAAAACCTTTCTCCGTTCGTAACCTGGCTGCCGAATCCAAAACGATCTCTGGTTTTCAATCTTTTTTTTTTTAACCTCGAGAGTCACATTATTTTCAAAATCATTAATTTCAAAACGGTTTCTCGGGTGTTAAACCATTTCTAAAATAAAAACCCGGGTGGCGACTCATATTTTCAAAACAAAGCTTTTCACATCCGGTGTGGGTCGACGTCCACATAAAGACTATTACAATCTACCGAGTTCAAACGAAAGCAGACAAGATGACAAAAAAATAACTGCTTGTGACCTAGCTTTGTATCATAGTAGCATCACCCCAAGTGTAGGGCTAGGTCTGTTGTAGCATAATAACTCGAAAGTCTGAGGTCGAATCCACAAGGAAGGGTTGGAGCTAGTGAAAGGTTTACTTTATGGTAAGGGTTTCGGCGTTAGGACGGCCAACCTTTTGGTTTGGTTTGTTTGTAGAATTCTCTCTCTACCTCTAATGTGATTGAAAATGAGGTTTTACACTATAAATTAAAGGCGGCAAGGTCTAGAGGTTCATGCCACCCATGATTAAGGATATTCAATGGCTCTCAACTATAACTCAAGTGAGAGACAAAGCCTTTTGCTCTCACTCGGAAGATTTAACAATGAAGATCATTTTGACTCTAGAAAATGGGTTTAGCAATGGGATAAGTTCTTTGAGGCATTTTTACAAACATTTGGAGTGACATAACTCTAAGCATCATGTGTGGCAAGTAGTCAAGCCCTTGCCTACACAAGATCAAAAAGGTTAACAACTACTAGTTTTGGTACATAAAACTGAACTTACCCAATGAAAACCAATTTTTATCACAAGAATGAGGTTTGTAAATTGAAAGAAACCCTCTTAGACAATTTGTCGAACACAAGTGACATTGCTCAAAGCATTGTGTGTGCCAAGTGATTTGTCTACACCCAATCAAAGAGATTAACAACTCTAGAATAGAGCGAAAATAAGAGTGATTTATCCATTCACAAACCCACAATAAACATTACGTGAGAAACCATTAAAACACCGAAGTCATGGAGTGTTATTCACCCCATGACCAAACCTAATCTACTACTCAAACATGCTTAAAACACAACAAAGAGAAAAACGTGACTAAGGAAAACATGACAAAAATGGAAATAAACACAAGATTTAGATAGATAAAGATGAGTACTACAACATTAATGAAGAACAATTACCTTGAAACTAAGTAGAAAAGCTTGAATCTTAGAGAGAAGGGAGAGCTAAACTAAGAGGGAGGTAGAGATAGAAAGCTTAGGTAGTTGATAACTCTAAAAATCTGAGGTTGGAGACCTTTTATAGGCCCCAAAAGTTGTCCAAAATAATTACAAAAGTGCCACTAGGTAATTTTAGATCGGGCCAAAAAAATCTGAAAATTTGCCAGGGATACCGGTATATCATTTTTTTCAGCTACCAGTATCTATCTTCAAAAAGCCTTCTGATTCAGAGATACCGGTATCTCATTTTTGCAGCTACCGGTATCTGTCTTCAAAATGTATTTTTCTTTAAGGATACCGGTATCTCAGTTTTGCAGCTACCGGTATCTCTCCTTTTTTGACCTTCTATTCACTGGATACCGGTATCTCAGTTTTCAAGGTACTGGTATCTCTTGGACTTTTTCTTCTTTCTTCCTTTGTTCATCTCCCGGCCTTTTGGTCTCCTCAAGCCTTGTCCAGTGCTTCATTCGTGGCTCTCGGGGCTCGGTGGCGGAGTGCCACATGGCCTTGGGTACTTGGGTACTTCTTTGGTTGAACCATGGTGTCAAAACTCACCCTTTTTCACTCATTTCACCTGAAACTACCAAAATACACCCACGCGCAATATCGATCGTATAAAGGCTATAAAATGCATGCGTGTGTGACAAAAATGAGAGAGATAAGTCCCTTTATTTACAATATCGGGGACTTATCAACAACACTAAACCAAATGAAGGATATATCCTGCCATTAATTGATCCGGCGGCCTTTTGCGAGAGATCTTGCCATACAAAAAATCGATGAATAGCTATCTTGGTAGTTCCACAATTGACGACGCTTCCTTGCAGAAATTGTCCGATACTGTTTGGAGTCACATCTTACCCCAGGTAGAGAGTACTGTGACACGGTTAGACATCGTGTAACTAGATGGCTGAGGCCAACTATAGTTAGGGATGGCAATTCAACCCGCCCTGCTCCGAACCCGCCCTACCCCGCCCCAATAGGGTAGGGTTTTTTACGATTTTTTTGGGTAACGGGTAGGGGCAGGGGGCGATTTTGAAAAACCCGCCAGGGTTAGGGTAGGGGCAGGGGTATGGTCACCCCGCCCCGATATTACCCGCCCCGACATACATATATATGTATAACTATATTTATATACTCTTATATGTATATATCAAATTATATTTTCTCACTTATATGCATTAAATTTTATTTATATCCTTGTAATTTTACTTTTACAACTAAAATACAACATTAGATAGTAGATTTTGGTTAAGTTGTAAAAGTTATTTTGTGAACTTTTATCATTTGTACTCACTAATTGGAGTTTAAAATATACTTAACTAATATGTGAAAAAAATAGGGGCGGGGCGGGTAAACCCGATACCCTATAGGGGCGGGGGCGGGGGTACCCATAAATTACCCGGTCGGGTTAGGGGCGGGTTAGGGGTGGGTTAGGGAATTTTAGGGTCGGGGCAGGGATCATCAAAACCCGCCCCAACCCGCCCCGTTGCCATCCCTAACTATAGTGCTCTAAAATCGGTAGAGAAACTGCTGGAAAGAGATGCAACCATGGAAAAAGAAGAAGCTGCTGCGGAGAATCCCGATTCATCTGTGGTGATCTCCCTGAGCTTATTTGCACTTAACTTTAACAAAATGAAACCTACCACCCCAAAACGTCGACCGCCCAAGAAGCCAATCCCCCAAGCCAATCCGAACGTCAACGAGCCAGACAAAAATCATTAAAGCAACTCCCATTCAGCCAAACTAAATACGCCCAACAATCCAACCGAATAGCCCACTTCCAAGCATTCCCATCCCATCACATGTCCAAAACAAATACATAGTGATGCCTAGAAACCCAAAAAACAAAAACCACCACCACTACAGGCTTCAACTAAAAACCAAAGATTCTGCGGACCATATCATAACACCCCGCATAGCTAGATGAGCCATAAGATAACCCGTTTGAGCCACTAGACGGACCAATACAAAACCTAAACTAGTGGACGTGTGTGAAAGAAACACAAATAAAAGACCCTCGACAAGCGTGCATGATGGGAATAGAAGGATAAATATACTATTTTCAAAAAAAGAGTACTACGAAAGGGCATACAAAAATGCACAAACAAGCATTACCTCAACCACAATTGTAAAACGATTGCAACGGATATAGGGGTTGTTTCAATCGGGGAAAGCTGCTTGACGGGGAAGGGAAAAAAGGAGAGGAAGGTCGAAACAGCAACATGCAATGACGGGTTAAAAACAAAGCTATGAAAGTAAACAAAGCTATGAAAGACCTAAGACATGCATGCAAAAAGTAAATTAGAAAACTGAAATAAACAAAAAATGAAAGTACTACGAAAAGTATAGAGTGTAATTGAATATATCACAAGTCACAAGAGCTACTCTAAAGTCTAATGACAAACAAATCAATTCCTGCTATTCGTCACATCTAGAGCTCTCATTACGAAAAGTCATTCTGCAATAATATATAAGACTAGCATCAAACCCATGCTATGCATGGAGTCGCAATACACAAAAAAAATTAACTATTGATGAATACTTTCAACATTAAAATGACCTTGTTTGTTTGTTAGTTTAGTTTTCCACAAAAATCTAGCATTGTACCGTGCTACATGATTATATGCTTGGAGCACTTTGATTCCACAATCTAGCGGAAAACCATGCTATGTAGGGGATAAATTAATTTTATCATGTACCAATAATTTAAATTTGTATGGAAAGAATAGTGTTATTCTACAAAACACATGTATTATTTTTGGTATTAAATATATTGATGAGTGATTAATCGATGAAAGTGTGTAATTTTGGGTATTAATCATGTTGATGATGATTAACCTATGAAAATGTGTATTTTTTGGGGTATTATAAATAATTAATCTTAGAATACTTATACCTTTTTTTTTTTTATACTAATCCGTCCGTTCGTAAAGATAATCCATTGCCAAAAAAACCTCTAATTTCCGGGTAGAAAAATAAAGCACCTCCGTACATGATTTATACATTTCTTCATACAAAATTAAAGAACTAATTGAGGTTTTTATCCAAAAATTGCACGTCGCTTTATAGTTAATATACTACTCTTTTGTGGGATGGAGGTGGAAGAATATTAATTTTAGGTGCTACCTCTGAGTCAAAATTTTGGCTCCGTCCCTGGGTATTACTCTCTAATATAAATTGTCAAAAAAATCTTATAACTTGTTTAAGTACCTCACAAAATCAAATTTAATCAAATCTCAAAATACCTCACGACCTCCATATTTTTCTCTGAGGCTTAACTCCCTCGTTTATGGAGTTGGACATTGCAATGGTGCAATCGTTGTACTTAATGTATGGTTGGTTCAAAATATTAATTCACTCAGATGGATATATAGTTTCTTATATTTGGATGTTAGTTATGCAATTATTATGTATCATATGTGTAGGGCATATATTTGAGTTTTGAATTTTTTTTCCACAATATAATTCAACTATATTCGAAGACTTCTTATTTTCTTCATCTATTAATTGTGTAAGTTAGATAGATATTTATCATTCTATCTTAAAGTAGAGTATAATACTATATGGCACTTTGTCAGAAGAAGAAGAATAAGAAGAAGAAGAAGAAGAGAACAAATTCTATCCCATAAAACTTACGAAAGATTGGCTAAAAGAATTGTTAAGATCTTATTTGTCATTTGATAGTCATATACTCCCTCCGTCCCTAAACTTTTGACCTTTTTGGGATTGCGTGCCATTTTAGGTTGCTTATATCTTTCTATTTATAACGTTTTATGTGATTTTGAAAACTTTGTTTAATAGAACTAATTAAAATCTATCAAACAAGATCGCTATTACATATTTTTTGACATTTACATTGAAAGATGTAGGCATTTGAAAATGGCACACTGTCCAAAAAGTGTCAAACTTTAAGGGACAGAGGGAGTAGTAATTTACTATTATACCTTTCAAGATCTTAGCAATAGCAACTATTAACTTGACACTTACTATTAAATTGAGAATAATATTCCAATTATGTAACCCTTTGACCATTTTTGCATTCAAAATGTTGTTCTGATTATTTCAATCGATTGATTTTCTAATCAAGGTTCTCACATCGATCCTGTAAAAGCTGAGTCATTTTTTAACCGATATAAATTTCGACATCGAAAGCCATTAAAGATTTTTAAAAAAATGAATACCAATTAATAGAAACTGAAAAAAAAATTTATTACAAACTAACTCACCGTTACCAAAACATGAGTTATTT
Organism: Vaccinium darrowii; assembly: GCA_020921065.1. NCBI lineage: Eukaryota > Viridiplantae > Streptophyta > Magnoliopsida > Ericales > Ericaceae > Vaccinium > Vaccinium darrowii. Next base: position 21,691,013 of record CM037161.1, read on the forward strand.
GTTCATTTGCACCAGGCCAACCATGACCCTAGCCAAAATATAAGAACAACAATAAGGTTTGCACGAAAATATAATTGGTTGGATTGAGAGACTTAAGAGTTTTTTAGGCTGATGGTTGAGAAAATGGGGGATGGACATTTTCATTTTTATAATTTTTTGATGTATTTGGAATTTAAAACTAATTGATTATTATTTTTATTTGCAAATGTTGAGTATTTTTTAAATTATTTTGAAATTTTTAATTAGCTAATTAATTGTTTCATTTGTAGAATTTATTGATTGATGAGTATTTGAAATTTAAAATTATTTGACAGATTATTTTCTTTACAAATCTTGAATGGTGATTCCTTAAATCATGTAATTTGCTTGAAATTTAAAATTACCTACTTATCGTAATTATTGTTACATGTGTCACTCAAAATCCTATACGACAAACCAACTATTTTATGTCATTTGTCGCGATAAGAGCCTTTCTCACAAAAAGTCATTCTGCTATACTATATAAGATGAATGAAATATAGATCTAGAATTGAATTGTTTAGGTAACTATTAATTTATTCACTAATCATTGTGGGTGATTGATTAATTAAATAAATAAATTACTTTGTACGAATGAAGCATAGTTAATTTAAAATACTGCTACCATAAAAGAGCTTTTCTCCTCGACTATCCCCTATTAAAAGGGGGTTTTATAGTAGATTTTTTTTCTTATACTTTACAGAACCAATGTTGAATGGAGTATAGGATGTTGAATTGCATTAATATCAAATTTGGAGTATCTAAACCTTCAAAATAATTCTCATTGTATAACTTCTCAATTTCTTTAGTCAGTTTTATGAATTACCATTAGGAGTAATAAAATTGAAAATGCGTATCACTCCCGTCCAAAGAATTTTGAGCCACGTCATCATCCCACTGTTCAGAATCATCATCGTCCTCCTTCCCACTCTGCCTGCGTTGCAGACGTCTGTAAAACCTCTAACCCTAAAACTAGGAAACTACTCCAGAAAACTAATAAGCTCCTTCCCTCCAGGAGAGTCCGAAGGCCAAATCCATCCAAGCAATAATAATAATGGCACCCATCGACCCCCACTCCTTCACCGATTCCTCCCATCCTCTAACCACTCACATCTCCCTCTCTCTCTACTTGGACTTTTCCTCCTCCACCATCCACGCCTCCGCTCTCCTCTCTCTCCCCACCCCTCACTCCGGCCCCTTCTCCCTCGACACCCGCTCTCTCTCCATCTCCTCCGTCACCGATCCCCTCACCTCCGACCCCATCCCCTTCTCTCTCTCCTCCCCCACCCACCCCATCTACGGTCAATCCCTCACCCTTTCTCTCTCCAACACTTCCAATTTCCTCATCTCCTTCACCACATCCCCCTCCTCCTCCGCCCTCCAGTGGCTCTCCCCTCCCCAAACCTTCAACAAATCCTTCCCTTTTGTTTACACCCAGTGCCAATCTATCCATGCGCGCTCCATTTTCCCTTGTCAAGACACCCCCGCCGCTAGGGTTTGCTATTCCGCCAAATTGAACGTCCCGCGCCAGCTCTCAGCGGTAATGGCAGCGCGTCACGTTGAGCGGAGGCCCCCGGCTTCTGGTGAGGCGGCCATGGCGTGCGACGACGCGCTGTGGTGCGCAGAAGGGAGAGTGGTGGAGGAGTTTGTGATGGAACAACCCGTGCCACCTTACTTGTTTGCCTTTGCGGTTGGGGAGATTGGGTGGAGGGAGGTAGGGCCGAGGACTAGGGTTTACGCGGAGGCAGTGCCAGCGGTGTTAGATGCTGCCGCGAGAGAGTTTGCGGGAACGGAGGATATGATTAGGGTGGGGGAGAATTTGTTTGGGGGATATGAGTGGGAGAGGTTTGATTTGCTTGTGTTGCCACCGAGTTTTCCATATGGCGGGATGGAGAATCCAAGGATGGTTTTCTTGACGCCAACGGTGATTAAGGGGGATGCTAGTGGGGCTCAGGTGGTGGCCCATGAGCTTGCTCATAGTTGGACTGGGAATTTGATTACTAACAAGACCAATGACCACTTTTGGTTGAATGAGGTATACATGGAATTATTTGCTTTTATTTTCGACCGTATTTTGTGTCTTTAGTCTATGTTTAGTGTTCACTAAAATCTAGCTATGGTTGATAGTCGAAATTTATGTTTTAGACCACCGTAAGGAAAACCATGAGTGTAGTACATATTGTGTAGTGTTATAGTTGTTCCACTTCTTTAAAGGATTCATGGCATTAAAAAGGAAATCATCACTGGTGACACAGAAATTGCTTGAGAAGAAATAGTAGAACCTCACAACTCTGTATGTTTCACATAACATTTTCATCTCTAGACAATAGGAAGGGGTTGGCATACGGAGGTTTTGATTCCTATCAATTTTTATGGTGAAGGCCTTACTTTTTGGAGGTTTTGATTGCTATCAATTTTTTTTTTTTTTTTGTCTTTTGATCAACCATTTTTTTCTTCTTTTGGAAATCACATTTATTCCTGCTAAGTCATTATATGTCTTGAATATATGGCTTGGGTTAAAAAGCAGTGATTAAGTGTGAGGTGAAGGGAAAATATGAATGAAGTGAAATAGATGACGGAAATACAAGTGCCGACTTGGTTTGCATGGGTTTCATGTCGTAATCTATTAATTCACGGTATTTGTTATAAATTCCAGGGTTTTACGACATATGCGGAGAGGAGGATTGTTGAGGCTGTGCAAGGGGAAGACATAGCGACATTGAACATTGGAATTGGTTGGAGGGGTTTAATGGAAGAAATGGAGAGATTCAAGGACAATGTGGAGTTCACGAAGCTCAAAACAAATCAGGAAGGAGTTGATCCAGATGACGTATATTCTCAAGTTCCTTATGAAAAAGGCTTCCAGTTTTTATGGCGCATTGAACGACAGGTATGTTGGTTTTATTACAGTTTGGGCTTTGGATGTTTCTTTATAGTGAAAAGCATGATTGGATTTGTTTTTCCATACATACTCAGATCGGAAGGCCTGCATTTGATGAATTCCTGAAGAAATATATTGCCACATTCAAGTTCCAATCCATTGACACTGAAATGTTTCTCAATTTCCTTAAAGCAAATGTACCTGGAATAGAGAATGAGGTTGACTTGCAAGTGTGGACCGAGGGTACTGGCATCCCGTCAGATGCCATGGAGCCAGTTTCCAATATATATTCAAAGATTGTATCACTGGCGAATGAGTTTAAGCTTGGTCGGATGCCAAGGGAGGATGAAGTTGCTGATTGGCAAGGACAGGAGTGGGAGCTTTACTTGGAGAACTTGCCTAAATCTGTTGAGGCTTCACAGGTTACATTTTATGTTCCTTCTCTGCTATCGATGACTTTATTATTGATGGTTGAACAACTAGATTCATATTTCTCTATGTAATCTCTGGTATCAGGTTTCATGCGAGTTACACTCCTAACAATTTTAGGAGTGTGTACTTACTACTTATCATGAATTTAATTTTGTAGATTTGCTCTTGAATCAACAACAATAACAGAACCCATCTAGTCCCCAATCATTAGGGGTATGGGCGGGGATGATTGGAGACGGACCTAACCTTTGGCAATATGCACAAAGTGGTTGCTCTTAGAATACCACTGAAATAGTGGCCCCCCCCTAAACCTCCAAGAACTGAGGAGCTATAGGGACGATTTGCTGCAAAACCATACCCCCAAATTAAAGCCGAAAGGCATAAGTGGGGTAGGCCTAGAGACCCAAATCAACTTTTGTGCTCATTACTATGCTTCCTTCATTCATGGTCCAGAGCATCTCACTAATGAGCGTACAGGTTTGCTCTTGAATGCTGCTAGAAAATAAAAATAATGCTATTAACCTTGGTAGCTATAGTTTATCCCCTGTTCAAACGTATATGATAGGAAATGATTTGGAGTGAATATTATCTTCGTACTGGATTAAATTGTGAGCCATTTCATTCCTTATGAAATTTGAGCTGTAGGAGCATGTTTTTCATTTCCTTCAATTATTGGAATGAAAATTAGCTTGGTTTGCGAAACCTATTGGTTCACTTTGTCTCACTGCCTCGGCAGTCAAGCCAAGTTTGGTATATTGACAGTATTCAGATTACTTGTTTTTTCTTCATGAAGGAGAATATTGTAAGATTTAAGATGGGGTTTGGAGGGTTACAAGCATTAGAATGCTAGCAATGGGTGCATGTGCAGCTGGGTGCCGGTGCAGGATAATTATCTTTACATTTGGCAATGTGGACTGGGGTCCTATTACATCCACACTATGGAGTATGGACATTTTGTCCAAAATATACTGGATTAGTAGGACTATGATCTACCAGATGGCATAGCATTTGGCTTACCTTTTGTGGAAAGAAACTTGTCTGGTTGGTTGTATAACAGGTTATTGAATCCTCTACCCTTCAAACCAAATACCTTTTATGTATATACAGTTTTGATTTATGCCCATGAAAATAAAAACTCAGAGAGTCATCCTTGAACTAAAAGCACAACATGAAGCACCCTGTCATATAAGGGCATAAAAGTTTAGACCTCTGTCTAAAAATCAGGCTCTTCCTCATCATCCTCGTCAGACATATCTTGGTTCTGTCTTGGGATAGGGTTGTGTCTCCATTCATCGTTCATGTCTACTGAGGTATCATTAAAATCTGTCTCCAGGATATCCAGTAAACCTGACCAATGACCATGACGTCTCTTTACATTTCTTGCCCCTCTTCCTTTACTTTAAATAGTATATGACATAGATGTTCGGGCCTGTCCTCATGGGAAAAGGGTATATGGATTTTTAATCCTCCAATTTCTGAAACCAAAGACATTGTAATAATTTCTTTTTAGGCGCATAATGGTTTGATTTAAGCTGGCATGGGTTGTCTTGAGTCAAATTCTAGGTTTTCTGTTACAGGATTGCAAGAAGAGGTCTGCTCTAGTTTTTCTGTAACATGTGTTTTGTGATGCAGCTCTCAGCCTTGGATGCACGCTATGCGCTGGCAGAATCAAAAGATTATGAAGTCAAGGTCGCATTCCTCCAACTGGCCATTACATCTAGGTGCAGAGATTACCACAGTGAGGTGGAGAAAACACTGAAGGAAGTTGGTAGGATGAAGTACCTTCGTCCACTCTATACTGCTCTTGTGCAAAGCATTGGAAATGAGGAAGAGAAGGTTTTCGCGAAAAGGGTTTTCTCAGAGGCTCGTGACAGTTATCACCCAATCGCGCAAGGCGTTGTCGAGTCCATCCTCTCTAAACACTTGTAAAATCTCGTATGTGGAATCCTCGAAACTAAAATAATTGGGTCTTATTTTTCTGACTAATGCGTCTAACTTCTTGTTTTGGTTATTGTATGTGGTCCTGTGGGTGCTGTGTTAACATGAATCAATTATGTTAAATGAAAATCCTTTTTGCTGAACGGAGCGATTCTTTTCCTCTGTTGCATTGTGATATGAAGGTTCTGTTTGATTAGCAACTCTTATGAAGGTTCTGTTTGATTATCAACTCTATTTTTTTTTTTGGGTATAGAATGGCAATAATAAGTTCAATATACTCAAAATCTAATGAACACCCCATTATATGCAGCGATTATGCTACCAGATCACAAATAACCTATTGCCTTCAAATATGCAAGGTACCTTGGACACCCCATTGGACTGCTATGCTTCATTGAGTTGTGTGACCTACCACAAATGAGTGTATCCCAGTGAGTTGAGTGCTTGTGCTCCAGACTTTCTAAAGAGTGGAGGTGATATGTAGTGGGGGAATCTTGTGAGGAATAGCTGAGGGGGTTTGGGTCCGTAGTGATAGTAATAGAAGTGGTGAGGTTCCAAGGGAGTTGAAGGGTGAGCCATTAAATTTAGGATCTCAGAATTTCATTATATGCTTTTCATGTGCTGTGCACCTGCTTTAGATCGGTTGATCTTGCATTATTGTGGACTGCCATAGCCTGGGCAGAGCTGTTACTTCATTGTTCACTGCTCAGTTGGCTGCCTCTGTACAGTAGGCAGTGGGTAGATTGCATGGAATCCCTTGATTTCAGATTGCAGTTTGCATTGCCCAGTGTACAGTAGGCAGTGTGCAGTTTGCTCATTAGTCTGGGCAAAGATACTGGATTGCATCATACTTAATTGTTCTTGCCCTGTGGCAAATTTGATAGTCATCCTCAGTGCTAGCTAGCTGGAATCTGTTTGATTCAATCAACTATTGTCTCAGATGTTGTCTGCTATAGTTGCATTCCAGATGTTCTACTAGTGTGGGCATTGAATCCATTTGGATTGCTACCTTGTTTACAGAGATTATCAGTGTTCTATCATGTTCCACTGTGGTGGATGTTTCGAATAACTAGCAGGTATTCAGAAGTAAAGCATTCCCCTTGGAATTTGAGGTGTTGGCTTTTTCACATCATAGGCCTATCCTTGGGGGGCTGTCCCTTGGAATTTGATATCCCTTTGGGAGGGGGATGTCCTCCCACTTAGGTAGTCAAGTTTTGTTTAAGGATGCTGCGGCCATTTTGGTTTTGAAAGTGGTCGGTTCAGTTGGAAACAACAATAATCACCAGCAGGTGGACCAAGTTCCTGGATGTATCCATCAGCCATGAAACATCCACTTTTCTCAGCGCATGCATGTCAAGTGCCAAGCCGTTTGAAGTCTAGTTTGAAGTCAAGTTTTAGCATTAAGGAAGTTCAAATCAGTTGCATTTTGGGAGAGTTTCTGGTCCTTCTCTCTAGATGGTTTAGAAACTCCTCTGTTTTTGTTGTTTTACCAAGTTCATAGTCCATTAGTGTCCAACCTGACTCATGTGCTGGGTTATCCGTAGTTTTCCTTTCCTTTCTTTTCTTTTTCTTTTGTCCTCCCTGGCATACCCTTTGTAAGTTGTATATCTGTTTAGCCTCTTTTTTATTTCAAGCTTATTTACCCCAAAAAAATATTGTTAATTATTCCGGTTACTGTTGCCTCAAGGGACATAAGCTTTTCGAATTTAAAATCCCCGTGTCATTGGCTTAAGAGGTATTCCTCAAAAATTTTGGATAGAAGTTCTGATTTTCCCCAATTCCGATTCCTCTCGTTGAGACGAACCTATAATCACCAGAAGTTTGACTCAGGAAAAAAAAAAAAAAGGTAAATAAGGACAAAATCAAAAAAATCTTAATTAAGCCAGTGGCACTGGAACAACAATCAAAACCTACATTTGATTAGGAGATTTAATGGATTAATTGTTGTCTATTGAAAAAGTTATGATGGGAATGCAAGTGTAATTAGTCATAATTAGTTCGTCAGCTGCTAGAAATTCAAAAAGGAGTAATGTTTAAATACTGCACGCTAAAGAGTATTCATGTGAAAGCACATGGGTAGTTTGATTTGGCGGGACAAAGCACATGTGTAGTTGAAACCAAGGTTGGTGTCACAGGTTACCCAAGAGCACCTTGTGGCTTGTGATGACTCGAACATGTTTTAGGATCGTGCCTAGTCGACGTGCAGAACGGGTCAAGTTTCAGCGTGTCAATGACTTTAATACCGGGCCAGCTAATGACCCGTGCACTTTTTGTCGTGTCATCTAGGTTCCAAACGGTTATAAACCTATTGTATGTTTGGATCCTAGCTTAGGTGCTTATGGTTTATTGCACTTTGAGTCCTTGTATTTCCATTATGACCTTGTTTGGTTCTTTTACTTCTTTGCAATGGAAAATAATTGCGTGTGAGCGTGCCAGAGAGAGTTTTGAATCTCCTCCCTCAGATTAACTTTGGAAAACCAAATCTAATCAGGCGATTGTGTTTTATTGGTTCAATTACCTCAATTAAGAGGATTTTTCCTTCAAAGTGAAGAAATGCAAACCAATATACTTAGGAAATCAAAGAACAACAAAGAAACAAGATACTTCGATTAATTAATCAAAGGTAAACTTACTTCGAAATTGCCTTCAACTTCAAATACAAGGTAACAAGAACTTCGAACAATTGATTGTTGTAAGAACAAACTGAAATATACTTCCTAATCTACTTCAAACTGAGTCGAAATCCTAATTCTACTTTGCCAATGAACAAACCAAGCATCATTTGTTTGATTGTCGTTTATTGAAGATTTGTCCAAGGGCTTTTCACTCTTTGACTTCTTCTATTTATAGGCACTACTAGTGATTTGAACTTCTCGCTCAAAGAATTTGAACTTAGCTTGCTTCGAACTCCATCGTTACACTTCGAATTTGGCAGTTCTTCCCTTCACCACGTCTGAATTTGAATTCCTCTAAACTTCCTTCAGAAGTTTTAATTTGAATCTGCCTGGTTGCTAAAATAACTCAAATGATTACACGTTAAGGAAATAACTGTCTTGCATGATGTACTCCACGTGTCTTAACTGTCAACTACCTTGTTTCATACGTTTACACGTGGAGTTCATGCATTTAACAGTTGAAATCAAGGCTTCGAAGTCAATTTATTATATCAGTTTGACTTGTAACTGCCAATAATGACTTTTCAAATATGAATATGAATACGACATCGTATTAATCCATCTTTATATCAATAATCCAGTGTATCTTCATTGACACATATTTGCCAACGTTTGGCATTCTTGATTACGTGTCAATTAATTATTGGATTTGTTAATTTTATATGTAAACATACCCCCCACATTAACATCGTTATTATTCAAGATATTTGAATGCGTGTTAATGTGCTTTTACCACTTCGAATTCTCGTAAACTTCTAAAGTGGAAGTTATTGGCAGTTCTTGTCACTTCCAATGAAAAAATTTCGATCAAGTCTTACGTTTCCCATGAGGGATTTATGGATAATGGGCAGTTAATCCACACATTTTCCACTCACAAGAATTTGAATCGTTTCAAACTCAGAATTCCATCTATAAATGAACTTAATTACTAGTAAAATCAATCACCAATTCTCGTTCCAAACTTCATCTTTTCAAACCAAAATAACAATGGATGATGTTACTGTCACTCAAAACGCTTTCAAGAATATGAATCTCAATGGTTTCACTCCTGTTGAAACTGAAAATGCTGTCAAACCCATTGTTGGCGAAATTCGAAGGGATCGCTCTTATGTTGTGGTTCAAATGGAAGAGCAAACACCAGTTGATCCATGGAACCCTCCTATCCCTTCTGCTCCAAAACCATTTCTATGGGGTTTGCCATCTGAAATAGTGATGGTCAAGAAGGATGACCCTGCTGGTTTTAAAGGTTGGAGTAAATATCGCTCATTGGCTATGAGTAGGTGCTTGTCTCCTTTTATTAGAGATGATCCTAACATTATGCTGCTTGACAACCTCATTGCTTCTTGTCTCACTCCTCCATTCTTTAAAGTGTGTGAGACAGAAAGGTCTGGCTTTGCTGGTTATGGTGAACTTAAGAATCAAGCCACTAAGCAATACATTTCTTAGTTAAATGAGGTTCGAAAGGCCTCAATTTGGTGCAAACTTTATTGATCATGCTGATCCTCCTCTTCGAGCTCTTCCTGAGAATCCAAACTGGTTTGAAGAGTTGAAGACTATCAAATTTGATCCTACCATTATTCATGCTGACATTTCTTACTATCTTTATCCACAATCTGACTCTATTAAGGCCAAGGAATTATTGGCTGCTTTTGCTTTTCTAGATATAGAGATTCTTGAAGAAGAAATCCCTTATAAAAACTTCTGTAGACACCTGATTTTGACCCGAGAAACTTGTCAAGCATCCCCGAGGATGAAAATGCCCAATAAGAGCACACGAGGCTTGCTTGTGAACTTGAAAACCCCTCCTAAACCTCTCCAAAATAAACCCAATCTTGCACCACCTTCTAGTACATTCAAAATCCTCTTTTTTGATATATAATATGTCCGAATCCATTTTGAAATGAGGGAGATATGCCCGTTTTACCAAAACGACGTGTTTTCTTGACCTTCTGAGGGTAAAATGGTCATAGATTTTGATGTAAAAATCATCTTGGGTTCAAACCACTTGGGTTAGAAAATAGACATGACAAGCTTTCCAACGCTTCAAACCATGCGCAAAACGGAGTTTGGTAGCACCCAGAATGGCCCCACGAAGTTTGGATTGTTGTGCAGTCTCCCAGTCCAGGCGCCTGGATAACCCTAATCCAGGCGCCCGGACTCAATCCAGGCGCCTGGATTCCCCAATTCCAGGCGCCTGGAACTACTTCCAGTGGGCAATCTGCAGCTGGTTTTGATTGAAACCATGGACTCCCCCCTTCATTGTCCCACGTTTTCTTCATTCCAAAATGCCGCCAACAGATTATCCCTCCACAAATTTGAGTTCAAATTGCCATTTCCCTCTAAAACTCACCCAAAACTCCCTCATTCTCTCTCTATATATACCCCCTCCCCTCCTCCATTTGAAGAGGATCAGCTCTCCCTCTCTTCCTTACTGTTATTCTACCAAAATCACACCAAAATTTCCATCCCTAACTAATCCCTTTCAATTCCATCCATTTTCAACCATCAAAATCTAATTTTCCCCATCCTAACTCCACACACTCACTTGATTCTACCCATTTTTCATCATCCACAATCAAAACCCCAATCAAACCACCTACAATCAGCCCTTTACACCTCCAGAAACAAAAGTCCAGCCCATTCACTTACCAAAAATCCCTAAAAAAATCAAACCAAAGTTCATCAATCAAGCTTGTCAAGGTAGTTATCTACCAAATTTTCTCAAAAAAGGCCCTGAGGGGACATCAACCAAGCTCTAGCTAGTCTTCTATACTGGCTTAGAGTTTGGGAAAGGTCTTAAACATCACAAGAAGAGATTTCATTTTGTGTTCCAGTACCAGATCCAGGCGCCTTGATTAACTCTTTCCAGGCGCATGCATTGAGTCTAGGCGCCTGGATTCTCTCAATGTAGGCGCCTGGATTCCCCTCCCCTTGCTGTGTTTTGCTGCTTTATTTACTCTATTTTGGTCATTTGAAGCATTAACAGGTCATTTGTGCATGCATTCATCACAATGTGATCATGAGAATCATTTTAAGGCATGGTAAACGACATTTTGGTAGCAAAATCATGATAAAAATGGGGTTTTAAGTTTGCTATTTGGTAGGCCATCCAGGCGCCTGGATTGCCCAATTCCAGGCGCCTGGATCTGCCTAATCCAGGTGTTCAAGATGCTTCCTGGGTGTGGTTCATACAACGTTTGTGGCTAAGTTTTGGTACCTTTTCTGTACAGTTTGAGCAGGATTCATCATAGTTTAAGTGTTTTGTGCATCATTCTTCGTCATTCATATCACAAACACATGCATCCACTTTCATTCCATTGATCTTCTTTATGTATTTATATGTTCTCGCACGAGTTAGTGAATCAAGTCCATTCAAACAACATTTTTGAAATCCCTTAAACATTTAGTAGAGACCGGCGGTTTCACCGGGCGCGAGGGGTGCTTTAAATTCCTTCCCCGCGTGTAACCTAGCTCCCGAACCCAAGAAATCTCAATAAAAGCAGACCGGTGAAATGTTTTCCATACCAAGGGCAAAAGAGTCATTTTTCAAAAGGTTTCTCGGGTACGGTCCTTAAACCCGGGTGGCGACAAACCGTTTTCCAAACCGCAATCAATTTCGTGGACATACTCCGCGGGGTGTTCACAACTTCTTATGGGCTTGTGAGACCTTTCAATGTGCTATCTCTGAGCAAACTGGTTCTTTCCTTTACTCTTTTCTGAGTCAACTTCCTCTTCTTCGAATGTGGATGAAGAACAGCAATGCTACCTTCAATCAAGACCCCCATGATTAAGAGATCATTCATGATCAAGTCGTCAGACTTCACAATAAAATAGAAAACCTGAAAGGGAAGTCCTTTGACATGCTTAACAGTGCTTCTAAGAAGCTTCGAAAGAAGTTCAAAAGACACATGAATAGGAATGCCTTTAAGCTGGCCAAGTTCAAAAACAAAGCCAAGAGTTTGGTTTTAAAAATCAGACCACTGATTGAGAAGAAACTCAAACTGGATGAAGAAAACAAAATTAGAATGAAGGAGAAGGAATTCTTCAGTTTCACTTGGGCAAGGTTTCATGCTTTGGTGACTTGGAGCTTCCCTCATTATTTTCAAATCATTCCAACTCCAACTGCTTCCTCATCACCAGTTGATGCTTAAATTTCCTCTTCAATGTAATAGGACTTTCTTTATGTAGTTTGTAATTTTCTTATGTTAATGCAATCTTGTTCTTGTAATGGTTTATTTTTTATTTTATGATGCCTTTCAAAGCACCCTTAAATACTCTAAACCAATTAAAACCTAAGATCAACAAGACGTAATAAGATGTACTTCATAAATTCTAAACCAATAAAATGGTTTGAAATATACAATAATCCCACAATTAAATCCAAATGCTATTTGAGGATTTAATTTCCGATTTGGGCCAAAATAATATGTAGGCCCATTTATCCTTTACCTAACACTTGACCCGAATCGATATATCGTTTCATCGCAACGCATAAATCTAGGGCTTAGAGCGTTTTCATTTACGCGTTCAAACTTTCAAACACTTCAAACACCCTCCTCCACTCTCAAATTCTTACAACCATGGCTTCTTAAACTTTTGACCCATCTGGTATCCCTTCCTTTGCCATCAGAAAACTAGTTAATGAAGCAAAGTCAAAACCTAAAGATGGATCATTACACAACCAGATCTTCATTGTGAACCCTGATAAAACCGATACCCACATTTTAGGCCCTGCATTTTTTTTACTTTCCTCTCAAATTCAAGCCATGTTACCCTATTTTGGAGGAAAGTAATCTTATCAAAGGTCAAGCTTTAAACTTCGCGAATTGGCCCAAAAAGAATTTTGTATGCTGGCCAGTTCAAGATGAAGGGTGGAATGAATGGACTGAAGCATATCTTGAAGTATAAGAAGAAAGAGTTGGAGCAAACTGGACTTTCACATATTATTTCTCTACTTCAATATGGTATACCACAAAACCCTGTTCTTATACACGTTTCCCTAGCTTTTTGGGATCTATCATTCAACTACTTCCGTTTTAACTGTGGAATGATGGCTCCCACAGTTTTAGATGTGATTTTCCTTACTGGACTTCCTCCATTTGGTCCAATATTTGACATTTCTAGGTCTATAAATGTTCTGCCTTTAAAGGAAATGAGAACCACTGGTTCATATGCATCATATGGGAATTTTTTACATGCTGAATCAAAATTCGATGATAAAGTTTCTGACAGGGAGTTCTTTGCATATCTTCTATATACTTTATGCAAAATGATTTTTTGCCATGGTGGTAAGAAGATTGTGCATGAATTTTCCCCTTTGGCATATTCCCTTTCTAAGGGTGAGAAGTTTGACTTAGCCTCATATTTTCTGGGCTATGTGTACAAGATAGGATCTGATAGCCAATCAAAGCCTCTTATGTCAAGCTTAGGAGGTCCTCTCTGGTTTCTACAGCTCTGGCTACTAGCATATTTTCCTACTTTTAAAGTTGCTGTTACAGAACCTGTCAATGTCTATGGGGACAAGTTCAGAATTCTGGCTTCGAACCCTCTCACATTAACTGAATATTTGCAATATTTCTTCAACATGAGAGAGGATAAAGGAGAAGCAGAATTTTGTCCTTTCACTAATTGGAACATTGGACCACCCTGGATAAAAGAGATGATGAATAACAAGGGTTCAAAATCTTTTGCCGATGCTTGGGGAAGCATTCTCCTTCCAAGGGAAATCTTTATAGGAGGGATTATTGGTGGTTGTGAACAATCTCATGCTGAAACATATTGTCCAGCCCAATTTGCTAGACAATTTGGTATGGTGCAAGCCATCCCATGCCCTTTTTCCTAGAGAAACGAATGTTCCCCTTTATGATAGGAAAAAGGTTGATAAGAACCATCTGTCACGCCTCAATGTGGAATTTAGGAGATCTAGGGCAGCTTTCACACCCTTAGAATTTGCCATTGATAGTCCCATTTTTACTAGATTCTCAAGATGGTGGCACAATCTTATTGGGCTATACAATCAAACTGCTTCAGTTCAAGAATTTGAAAATCATATTGGATACCTTGGCATAGCTGAGGGTGAAGGTCAATCCAGTTCACTTTCTGTATCAAATAATGGAATTGGTATTGAGAAGAAAAACAAAGCTCAAAGGGAACAAAGAGAGAAAACACCAGAAGTACAATCTTCTGCCTTGATTCTATTTGCTTTGAATGTTAAACACCCCCAAGCTGTCCAAGCTGAGCCTCATATAGAGACTAGAGCTCAGAAACAAAAGGCTAGTCCTCCTTCTCCATCAGGTAATCATATATTTCTTATGAATTTTATCTTCAAGGCACGTTTGTTTCTCACTTATGATTCCAATATGTAGAATTTACTCCCAAAAAAAGAGATAGGAAAGAGAAAGAACCTGCTCAAGCCTCTATTCCTCCTATTGCAAAACCAGGTAACTCTTTACTCCATAAGTCTACAATGACCTCTAAATCCTTTATGAGACTTATTCTCACCTTCTCTCTTCTTTCTACAGCCAGTAAAAGAAAAGATACCACAGGACAAGAACAAGGAACTAGCCCAGATGAAACCAAATTTGCCAAGGTCTATGAGGCTTCCAAGAGGGGGAGGAAAATATTAATTGAAGAACAAGAAGAAGAAGAGATAGAAGACTTTCTCAAAGGCCAAATTTGTGAAGGGTAACTTTCAATACCTTAGTCTCTTTTTTGGCCTTCGAATCGAATGTCATATCTACTTACTCTTAGTTCTTATTCTCCTCAGATCAAAAGGCAAAATCCAAGTATGCTAAGGCTTCGAAATCTGCTTCAGAGCCAACCAAACAAGCATATGTTGAGACTCAAGAGCAAATTGATCCTTCTATTCCTGAAGTAATTACAATTTCAAAGTCTGGTGCAATTGCCGAACAAAGAGTTGCCTCTTCCATAATTGAGAAGATTGTTGAGAAAACTGAAGCTCTTAAATCTCAACCAGAAGTTATCCTACAAGGCATGTCTCCTCCTGCTATCAGTACTGTTGCTAGGGCTCTAGTTTCAGAAGGTGTTCAGAGGGAACCCATCGAAGCACCAATACCAACTAATGCAAGTCTTGCTGCAGAATTCTTCATTCCTAAAGAAGGTGTTGATTTACTAAAAGAGGTGTTGCCCCGTAAACCCTTCCCAGAGATCTTTGAACAACCTGAGGTAATAATAGAGAAGCAAACTCCTGCAGGGACTTCAAGTAAAGAGCCTTTGCAAAGGCAAGTATCTGAAACTGAGGTGACACTTGAACAGGGCATTCTGGATCAACCTCAAATGAAAACTATGGAAACTATGATTGAAATTCATATTCCTGTTCCAGTTAGTGTTGACCCTTTTATTTCTAAGGATGACATGAGTTTGTTTCTCGAGATTTTTCCCAACACTAAACAAGCTGAAGTGATAGTTGAGAGAATTGCTCTTGATCCACCACCAAGAATTGAAATTTTCACAAAGCAAATTCAACTGGAACAAATCCATCCAACTGAGGTATTGTGCTTTATTTCATCTAGACTTGTGGCTATAATGTTCCATTAAAGGATTAAGTCTAAATGTGAATATATATTTCTCTTAACGGGAACCCAATGCTCATCTTGGTGCTGCTGTTAGCACTACTGTTGGTGGTCTTTCTTCATTGGAGCAATTCAAATTGAAACTAAGTGATTTCTGTCAAAGGGTCACAAATCCAAGGGCTCCAACTTATCCTCCTAAATCTCCCATAAGTTAGCTCAAATCTCGACGCAGTTCACATCTGCCTGAGTTGGTCAAACCTATTTTTTTCACAAGAAGAGATCCAGGAATTGAAAGAAATTCTCCAGCAATTTTTAGAGTTGGATTTTGAAGCACTGGCTGAAGGAGATCTGAAAGTGCACTTGGAGATTTGCTGTCAAGCTGCCTGGGTATTGAAACCTGCCTAACAAGATTTGCACAAACAGATTTTGACTAACGCTTCTGAGTTTCAAGCAAAAGCCTATTAGCTTTGTGAAGTTCAAGAAATACATCTTCGAAGACAAAGCTTAAGGCAGCACTGTCAAGTGCAGATGATGAGGCCCAAAGTGTGATTTCTTCTTATGATCAGGATGCTATTAGACTACATTAGTTGAAGGAAGAGGAAGCTCGTTGGGAAGAGGCTCTACTTAATGTCAGGGGAGAGATTAGCTCAAACAACTTCCAATATGCAGGCTTCTTTGAACAGAGCTTCTTCAGCAGTGGCAAATATGAGAAACCTTGAAGATCAACTGCAACGAACCACTGATCAAGAAGAAATCTATGAATTTGTTTGTAACAAAGGTGCTCATGTATTGAGTAATCTAAAATATACAATTGTACAGTTTTTAACACGATGAATGAAATGTTATTGTTGTTTCAATCTCACATATGCTTGAATTGCTTGAAATGTTGATCACATTACTTAAATTATGAGCTTCAACCATTAAACTTGCTTGTTTCTATGATTATTCTTTGAACAGCACAAGCAAACAAAAGACAAACTATCTTTAGATTCATCTTTTGCTAAAAGATTCCCAAATAGTTGGGACATAGGCCTTTAGATACCTGCCATTAATTTTTCTTCTAGACATAGCCATTTAAGTCTCTTAGATGATATGCCCTTCTTTTGAGCACTCTGTATACTTGGAAAGGTCCCTCCCAATTTGGAGCCCATTTCCCAAGTCATTGCTTTCTTTCTTTGATAGGCAACACTACTTTCCAAACTAGATCACCTAATCCCTGTGCTAGTCCTTTTGGTGGTTCGATATGCCCATAATACATTTGAAAGCATACTTGGCCATTCTTCTAGATTTTATCAACCATTCTTTGAATACCTCTTTTGATTATCTTATTGGTTGACTCTGCTTGGCCATTTGATTGACATAATAAGGAGTTGAATTGATTAAAGTAACTCCATGAGTTGCTGCGAAAGCTTTTACTGCTCTACCTTAAAAAATAGATCCATTATCCACTGTTATGGTTTCTAGAGATCCAAACCAATAGATGATATTCTTAATGAATTCAATTACTTGTTTTTGAGACACACTTTCAAAAGCTTGAGCCTCCACCCATTTAGTGAAATAATCAGTGGCAACTAAAATAAATTTATCCCCACTTCTAGAAGAAGGATAGATCATGTCAATCATGTCCATTGTCCAACCTCTATATGGCCAAGGCTTAACTACATATTGTAGTTCAGTGACTAGGTAATCGCTTAAGAGGTCCTGTCTTTTGACAAGCTTGGCATCCCTTTGCATAATCAATACAATCCTTAAGGATAGTAGGCCAATAGTATTCATGCCTTCGAATCAACCATCTCATTTTGATACCTGCTTGATGAGCTCCACAAATACCTTCATGAACTTCTGCCATAACTTTGAAGGCATCAACCTTATTTAAGCATTTAAGCAACAAACCATCTGCTCCTCTTTTAAATAGCTCTCCATTATACATAATATAATTAACAGATCTTAGCCTTGTTGCTCTGTCTGTTTTGGCATCAGGTTTTGTTAAATAATCGATCAATGGTTGTCTCCAGTCATTTGGATTAGAAGAAACAGTTATTTCATCTACTTCGAAGTCAACATTTGATAAGCCCCCAAAAGTGTTAATAATGTGGCTTATCCCGCTCAATTTGATCACACACACGCGCATATTATTGCTTTAAACTATTAATTTCGCGCAAGGTTGCTTTTTGTAGTTTCAGGAAAAAAATGGAGAACTAAGGCGTGTTTTGACGCCATTGTTAAACCAACAGATGCCCGAGCACCGGAGGCCACATGGCACCCCGCCACCGAGTCCCGGGAGTCAAGGAATGAAGTGTTGATCAAGACTCGGGAAGCCTAGAGGTCATGATGACAAGCCGGAAGGTCAAGGGATCAAGCCATAGAAAATTCTCAATTTTTACATGTTCAACCGGTAGAGCACTTTTGCTCAACCGGTAGAAGAGAACCAGTGAGTTCTTCAACCGGTAGAGCACTTTTGTTCTACCGGTTGAAGCTGCACTTTTCTGCAACTTTTGAACCCGATCAAGAAATATTTAGTGGCATATTTGTAATAACTTAGCACGACTTTTGGAGCCTATAAAGGGTCCCCAACCTCAGATTTTTAGGGTGAAGCTATTATTTTTCACCTTCTCTCTTCCTCCCTTAGTTTGTACTTAGATTTGCTCTACCTTCTCTCTAGGATTTGAAGCTCTTCCATTTAGTTTCAAGGTAATTCTTCTTCTATAATGTTGTAGTACATGTTGAGACCTTCATATAAATCTAGTTTGTTTCCGTTTTTATTGGTTAATTCGTTTTCTTGTTTTTCTAGCTATTTCCTTTGAAAACTCTTGTTCTTATTAGTTGTTTGATTAATTCTCAAGTGTTAATGTCATAGGCAAACCTAAGATTAATCATAAAAATCAGTTTTTAGGGTTATTAAACATGTTTTTAGTTTTCTTCCAATTCATAGGCTTAATTTCTAGCATAATGTGTGAGTAGTTTTAATAGGCTTAGTCATGGGGTGATTAACACTCCATGACTTGGGTTTAATCCGTCCATCTCGTGTATAAGGCATATATCGCTTGTTTATTGAAAATTTGAGGTTTCACTTTTATGTACCAAAGAGTGGGTTTGTTAATCCTTTTGATCACCCGTAGCCAAGAGCTTGGCTACTTGGCACGTGTGATGCTTAGGGCGATGTCAACCCATCCGTTTGCAAAATGTACCGGGAACCCCTAATCTTTGGTAAACACATTTTCTTGTAAATGGTTTTAAAATCTAAATCTTCCGTTCAGGGCCATTTAACGATACCCCGAGCCGGTTATCAAGAGGGGATGGATTAACCCGAGTCACGGTAGTTAAATACCCCTAGACTTCGCCTTAGTTTAGATTTGTCATTTTTGAATCTCCGAGTCATTCTCGAAGTCGAGAGAAGTCCACCAATCAAACTCCAAAAGCCAAGTTTGCTGCTTTAAGGCTAAACCATCATTCGCGAATCAACCATCACGCGCGGTGCATTCAGTATCTGTGGATTTGACCCGGTCTTACTGGTTTTGATGCTACGCGACACCTAAACCCTACGCTTGGGGAAACAACATTTGATATACAATCCAAGGTCGCAAGCAACATTCCTATCCTTGGGCATAGGCAATGATTTCCTTAGAGTTAATTGACAAAATTCTTTGCTCTCATCAGTGATAAATTTAAACCCTGATGCTCTTTGAGCCACTGCATCTGTTTCTTCATTAAAGAATCTTGGAACATAAGTGAATGTAATCATGTGAAATTGCTTAATTAAAAGCTTTTCATATTGATGGTAAGGCTTAAACTAATACTATGACAACTGAATTCTCCATTCACTTGATTTATAACCAATTGAGAATCTCCAAAAACTTCAACTATATCCACTTTTAAAGTGAGTAGAAGTTCCAAACCCATAATTAGGGCTTCATATTTTGCTTGATTGTTTGTACATTCCCCTTTATTTATCTGAAATCCAAATTTGGTTTTCAAATCTTGAGGAGACTCTAAAACAATTCCAATTCCAGCCATTTGAGATGTTTTCGAACCATCGAACCACATTTTCCATGGCTTGATTGTTACTGTATCAATATCTCCTATTTCTGGAGTTTCAATTCCGTTTGGATGGTCAGCCAAAAAGTTAGCCAAAGCTTGTCCTTTTACTGATTTTTGGGGAACATACACCAGGTTGAATTCAATCGAAGAAACAATCCATTTCCCAATTCTGCCACTAAGAACAGGTTGATATAATAGATACTTCATAACATTAGTTTGAGAAATTACATAAGTTACTCTAGGCATCATATAGTACCTAAGTTTCTTCGAACCAAAGAACAAAGTTAAACATAACTTTTCTACTGCAGAATACCTACTTTCACAATCATTAAGAAACCTACTTAAATAATAGATAGCTTGTTCATTGCCTTCATCATTGTCTTGAGCTAACAAAACTCCAATTGAGTCATGGTTTGCTGCTAAATACAACTTTACAGGTTTCCCTTTGTCAAGTGAAACTAGAACTGGAGGATTGATCAAATACTCTTTGATGGCCTTGAAAGCATCATCATGCTCCTTTGTCCATTCGAAGTCTTCTCCATCCTTCAATTTCAACAAAGAAGAAAATATTTTAGTTTTCCCTGCAGTATTAGATATAAACCTTCGAAGAAAATTCAATTGACCAAGAAGTTTTTGCAGTTCTTTCTTGTTCGAAGGAGGTTTAGCCTGAATAATAGCTTTACCTTTATTTTTTCAACTTGAATACCTTTGCTATAAACCAAATATCCCAAAAAATTTCCTGCCATGACCCCAAAAGCACACTTAGGAGGATTCAATTTCAGTTGATAATGCTTCATTTTTTAGAAGGCTGTCTTCAGGTGTTGTATATGATCTTCCATTGATTCTGATTTGACAATGATATCATCAATATAACACTTCAAAAAACCTCCAATTATCTCATGAAAAATAGTGTTCATTACTCTCTGATAAGTAGCACCTGCATTTTTTAGCCCAAATAGCATTTTGATCCACTCAAAGGACCCAAGATTACCAGGGGATCTAAATGCAATTTTATGAACATCTTCCTTAGCGATACAAATTTGATTATACCCTGAATGACCATCCATAATAGACATAATCTTGTGACCTGCAGAACTATCCATAAGCATGTCTACTACAGGCATTGGGTATTCATCTTTAGGAGTTGCAGTATTTAGATTTCTAAAATCAATGCAAACCCTAATTTTTCCATTTTTCTTAACAACGGGAACAATATTTGATAACCACTCTACATATCTTGCTGTTCGAATGAAATCAGCATTTAAAAGATTTTGAATTTCTTTCTTAACCAATATTATAGTTTCAGGAGACATCTTTCTTGAAAGTTGTTTAAAAGGTTTGCAATTAGGTTTGATAGGCAATCTATGTTCAACCAAATCCCTACTCAAACCTGTTAATTCTTTGTAACTCTAAGCAAAGCATTCATTGTTCTCTTTAAGCACTGCAATCAACTCGGCTTTTGAAATAACATCAAGCTCTTTATTGATATGCACAGCGTTTGGAACAATTCCATCTCCCAATTCCACTTCTTCAAAAGGATTTGGGGAATCCACATAGCCTACAAAGGCTTCTTTGAACACACTTGGCCTCAACCCCCAGTCAGATTTTTCAGCCAATGACTCTTCCCAATCATTTGCTTCCTGTAACTTCTGCTCAATCTCTAGAGCCATAAATTTAACCAAAGCCAAAGAGGTGGCCTCTTCAAATTCTGCCTTGGATTTACATCCAAGCAGTCTCATCTAGTGGGTTGTCTGATTCATAATCATCTGCTTGTTTTAGCCTTGATTTTAACTCTTCCAATTCTCTAACTTCCAATATACTGGATAGAGTGGTGACAGGTGGTGCTATTTCACTTAGAGGGATGATTTCAGTTTGTACATTTCAGCCTCTGCACAATTTGCTAAAGTACTAAATGGATGAGGGTCTGCCTTAACTTCTTCAACCCCCACTCCTTTTCCATTTTCATACTTCACAATCATTAAGGCTTGATGCATTGAAGAAGGGATACAACCATTCACATGAATCCAATCCCTTCCAAGCAAAGCATTATATTTACTTGTGAAAGTATCTACAACAAAGAATGATGTATCAGTTTCCACCTGACCAACTTTTAAACGTATGGAAACAATTCGTTTAGGACTTTTACTTTCACTAGTAAATCCAGCAATGGATGTACTTTGTTGGGATCAATCAAGCCTTTTCTTTACCCAATTTCTTCAAAGTCCTGCATGGCAAAATATTCACTGCCGCACCATTATTAACCAGCACCCTGTTTAACATAATTCCGTCAAATGAAGCAGAGATATATAAGGGCTTCAAATGATGTCTCATATCACTGGATGGTGGCCTAAAAGGATAAGAAACGTCAGCACAATTCAAATCCACAATCAGAGAAAACTCAGGGTCTGAATCTGTGTCTAGAACAAAAACTGCTCTATTTGGAAGTAACTTCTGGTTTCTCCATTACATTAGCCATGATCATAAGTTCTTCTTCTTCTTCCTCCTTTTGAATTTTTGAAATTATTGCTCTCCATCCTTCATTCCAACCGTTATCGTATGTTAAGTCATATTCATCATTACTGGAAACATCAATGATCTCCACAGAAGCAACTTCTGATTGTAAAGCCCTTCGAACTGGTGAGCAATTTGGACCAAAGGATCCAAAGTTCATGTATGATGGAGAAACCAGATTGATTTGAACTTCAGGCAAAGTTCCAAATTGAATAGTCTTCTCTTCCAATAATTATTGCTCTGATTCATTTTCTCCAGTATCAACCTTATCAATGGATCCCATTGTAGAAATTTCCATATATAGGAGAAAATGTTTCAATAGGAGAGGAACTTGTTCCCCCACCTTCTTCCTGTTCCACTATCATGGCTTCCAACAAACCAGATTGATAGCTTGCCAAGGAGTGAGGAGAAACTGGACTACTCTCATGCATTTCATTATCCATTCTAGCAGCCAAACTCTCCAATGTTTCCTTTTCAGATTGTGTAAATCCCTTTTGAAGAGAATCCTCTAAATCCTCTCTTTGGAATCTGTTAAACCTTGGATTGAACTTACTACCCCCATTAGAATTCTCTTTTGAGGCATATCCTTCCATTTGAAAACTAGTGTATCTCCTTTGCAATTTCCTCTTTTGAGTTCTTATCAACATAGGAACCATTTGAGGTGTCTTGGTCTTTGGATCTCTAATTACAACCCATTGACCAGTAGTAGTATTCGGAGGTTTAAACATTTTATTTCCAATATTGGCAGGGGCTTTGTAACCTTGGAAGAGTTCTCGTTTTATTTTCTTCAAAAACCAATCAGGAACCCCCTTTCCGAAAGTAAATTGTTCCTTTTGAACTTCATTTCTTTGATCCATTGGTGCCTCTCTAGTGTTAACCTTCTTCGAAGGAGGATATTCCCTCTTTGAAGCTGATGGAACTGGACTAGAAGACACATTTCTTTTAGAAACCAACCAAGGTTTCTCATTTCTTCCTTGATTTGGACTTATCCAAGGCTTCCTTTCATTATTTTGATCTAAAGCCTTTCTTTCCATCCTTTTTGGAAAGAAACCAACCCACTGCCTGTCTAAGTCTTTGAAAATCAAGTAATTGGCTCTGCATTCCATGCACAGACATTCCAAAAAGGATGCTTCAAGCATAGGAAGATGGGATTGCTTAAAACCTTTCTGAGAAGAACTTTCTGATGCATATTTGTGTTTGGCAGCTTTTCCAATACCACTTCGATGTTGACCAATTTCTAGTCTTCCTCTTCTAAATTGCACAGAGTTCATCCTAATATGCACTTGCTTATTCTGCCACACTTCTCGAACTATTTTGGCCAATGATGTTGGCACATTTGTGTTAGCAGTCACTTCCTCTATCTTTGGAAATAGATCTGTGTCTATACCCATAGGCTCTTCTGGAAACATGATCTTTCCTTTCTTAATATGCTCTTGAATCCTGTCACGAAAAACATTGCAGTTTTTAGTTGAATGAGTCCAAGAAGCATGCTATTTGTAATACTTTTTTCCTTGCATTTCTTCCAATGTTGGAAGTTTAACATAGGAAGTTAAATAAACTTTTTCTTTAACAAATAATAAAAGATTTCATCTACCTTTTACACTTCGAATTTGGCAGTTCTTCCACCACGTCTGAATTTGAATTCCTCTAAACTTCCTTCAAAAGTTTTAATTTGAATATGCATGGTTGCTAAAATAACTCAAATGATTACACATTAAGGAAATAACTGCCTTGCATGATGTACTCCACGTGTCTTAACTGTCAACTACCTTGTTTCATACGTTTACACGTGGAGTTTATGCATTTAACAGTTGAAATCAAGACTTCGAAGTCAATTTATTATATCAGTTTGACTTGTAACTGCCAATAACAGCTTTTCAAATATGAATACGAATACGACATCGTATTAATCCATCTTTATATTAATAATCTAGTGTATCTTCATTGACACATATTTGCCAACGTTTGGCATTCTTGATTATGTGTCAATTAATTATTGGATTTGTTAATTTTATATGTAAACAGATCTAGGGGTGAGCATGGACCGGATTGGTCCGGTTTTGTAGTAAACCAAAAACCAAACCACTACTTACGGATTATGAGTTTGGAAAACCAAACCAACCCATAAAATTAATACATCCAAACCAATCTAAACTATTAAAATATGGTTCGGTTTCGGTTGTGAATCACGATTTGTTAGAAATTGAGATATTGTCTTCATAAATTATTTATGAGATATCATTTTTGCAACTCAGTTAATGAAATTAATATTGCATAGATAACCTAAACCAACAATACTTATATTAAAACTATTTCTATTAAAATCATCAAAACTCACAAACGTCAACTAACTAAAACAAAGTATAATACCAGTAATTGGTTTAGGAATAGAGTATTATTTATATTAGAAAATTAGTTATTGAGGGAAAAGTTTAGGAAATCAATTAACTATGTTATAGTCTTGTAGTGTATTGAAATTGGAGTATATAATTAACTTGTCATATGTAGAAGTTTATGGAACTAAACTTAAAAGTGAAGGACTATAGTGGTGGAATGCAGTACAAGAGTATGAAATTAGTTGACTATTGAAAAAAGTGTTTATTCAATCTATCTAAATCTAATCTCTCTCTCTCTCTCTCTCTCACACACACACAATAAATTTATGTGCGGGGTTCGGATCGATTTGCAAACCATAACTGTTAACGTAAATCTACAGACCAAACCATTTAATACGGTTTCTATTATTTTAAACTGGGACCAAACCATAGTGCTAAAAAACTGAGTCAACCCATTTTGTTTGGAGTGGTTTGCAATAGATTTGCGAGTTGACGATGTTTTCTTCGTGCCACATGTTAGTTTTGCTATAATATAGGAGTATTCATGTTTAGTGGAGCTTCCTTCCCATCGATCTATGCCAAATATAGTGTCTTGTGCTTATTTTTCTAGTCATGTATTTTTTGGTTTGATTTCTAGTGATCAATGAAATATATTTCCTTTGAGTTGCTTCACTGTCGTTCATCTTGAAATATATTTTGAGTTGCTTCATAGTGTTACTAGACCAGAGACTGTGTCATAGTACTGTTTGAAGACCGAAAAAACAAAAGAGAGTAGCTTTAATTGGCTAAAAATAAACAGGGATTTTGGGACAGACAGGACAGCTGTCCTTGAAGGCGCTTTTGATTCTTTCACACCAAGAAACCTTGAAAATAGGGCATTAATCTTCAAAAGTCATGTATTCACACTGTGTGAATCCTGTTGACTGGAAGTTTATTCCCCTCTACACCCACACCCACACCCACACATCTACTCCTATATCATCTATTCTCTCTCTTCTAAGTATACATAGAGAAAATAGGTAGAGCATTTGGCAGTAAGTGGCATCTCCCTCCCCAGTAGTCTTTTTTGTTGTCCTTCCAAACAAGCTTTCTGTCTGTCTGTCACACTTAATTGTCAAGAACACGAGTAAAATTTTCTTGTGTTTCTCCTTCTAGACTCTCTGTTTTGGCACCACTTAATTGATTCCTACTTCTGCTACCCCTAAAAATGGGAACTCATGAATCCAAGAAGACTGTAGAGGAAAAGAATGTGGTTCAATTGCCTCCAAGGAGAGGTCGGGTCAAAGAAAAGATATTTGGTGAATTGGCAAAGAAGGTGATCAGTGCAGTGGGAAGAGAGAACAATTCAGAGGGGAAAAGTAAAGGAGGGGTTGATAGTGGAAGCTCAGCCTCCTCAATAACCCATCCCTTAATCTCCTCCTCCTCCTATATTCCAGAGGGAAAAAAAGGAATCTGATTTCTGACCTACTACTGTTTGTTTGTTCGTTTGTTTGTACATAGGAGTATATAATCTTGCTTGTAACTAGGGGTCAACAACAATTGCATTGGGGTGGTATCTGATATCTTTTCTTCTTGCTTTGCCTTCCTTGAATTCATTCCCATGTAGTAGTCCAGTAATTTGGCAATAAAAAAGGGAAGTTGTACTCTATGATACAAGGAGAAATAGATTAGCTGGTGCTTTTGTTGTCACTGTTCTTCCCTTTGTTTGGTGGCGTTGGGATATTTACAGTGTTATTCAGCTTAACATCAATAGTACTACAGTTAAAAACAAAGTGTAGGATTTCAAAAGCCACGTTTAACCTCAAATGACTTGGAGTAGACATTAAATGCAATGATGCGACTATTGCCAGCGACCAATAGAAAGTTCCAAACAAAGTACGTACACATTAGACTTTAAATCCTCACACTTAATCACCGATTTCACAAAAATCCATGTTGTTGTCCGAGGTTCTGCATGGCACTCGTAGAACCTAATAATTTTAGAATCCAAGCACATGATAAAGCGCCTAAAACAACATGGCACCATAAATTTGCAGCATGATTGAAATCTGAACGAAAGCAACTTCAATGTCTAAATCCAGAGTGCGCAGGCTTAGAAATATTACTAAGCAAAGAAAGGCGAGGCAAGGGCCATTTCCAAAGAGAGGAATCGGAAATTCAAGTCATCAGATAGTTAGAAAATAAACTGGGACCGTCGTAAAAACAAAGTACTCTTGTAAGTTACCATGTTCACGGGAGGATTTGGCTTTTACAAGACGGGCAAAAACCTGAATCATAGTATAGATTCTGCTTCATACAAACAAAGCAATCCACCACATTGCAATGAGCTGCAAAGTGCACATCAGAGATCAAAATTAGGATTGTTTGCCCAGCTCTCTCTCTCTCTCTCTCTCTCTCAAGTTGAAGTGTCTATACTGGGCTCTCTGATTTGAATAGATGTCCTTGACAAACTAGCTTCAAGCTCTTCTAATTCGTCCAAATCCAGTTCATCGTCGTCGTCAATATCAGGCCCATCCTCTTCAGAATCGGCAACTGCACTTGTTGAAGTGCTTGGACCACCACCTGGATTTTCCTGTGCCTGAAATTGAACATCATTACATATTCCGAGTTATTTCATGCTAAAATGGTTTTCGCATATCTATGCCATACACAAAGATCATGTGAATGTGCCACAATAAGTGGGTCTCTTCCATGAAACTTCAACATGCCATATAGGTCTTTCTACAGATTAAAGATCTTGAATAGTTTCAGACGCGCTATTGGCGCTGTAAATGAAGGGTTTTCTTTGAGCTATTTAGCCTCTTTTGGCTAAAAATACCATTTTGGTTTTTTCGTTTGTCCTTATTCAATTTTTTTTGAATTTGTCAGTTTTACGTCGATTTTTTGTAGTTTCTTGGCTCCTCTCATCGAGAGGAATCTAAAATGTATAAAATTATTAACCAAATTTAAAGTTTTGTGAATAAAGACAAAAAATAATCCAAAAACCGGTTTTTTGGTTTATTTTTTGTCTTTATTCACAAAACTTTAAGTTTGGCTAATAATTTTATACTTTTTAGATTCCTCTCGTCGAGACGAACCAAGAAACCACAAAAAAATCGACCGAAAACTAACAAATGCAAAAGAAAAGTGAACAAGGACAAAACAAAAAACCATTTTGGTTTTTTCACCCAAAGGAAGCTTAGTTTCAATCCCTTAAGAAGCATCACAAGAAATGCTATTACATATTTGCTCAAATAGGATGGCGCAACGTTGGTTAAGATAATATGATCCATGATCAACACGGTATTCAGCTCATAAACCAAGAAATTTATGAACTCAAATGTGAACGCCGCGATGTTTCAATTGGACAGTCTTCTAGAGAGAGTCTGACAAAAGGTCCATCACGTTAACGTATCTTAATTGCAAACAAACTAATTTCTGTCTGTTATGACTAAATGAAAGAGACAGCCATAAAAGCAAATCCACCTGTGTAGGAGAATGAATGACTAAACAACCAAATGGTGCTACTGCTGTACACGTCCCTGTGTATGAAAACGGTACATCTCCAGAATCTGGTTAAGAGTGGAGAGATTACACACTCCCAACTATGCAAAAGAATGAGAAAAAAGCTCTGCCGTCTGTGCATAGATCTCTCTAAAACATCAAAAAGTTTGAGACTTCTATCCAGTCAAATAAACAAAGTGGAACAAAGGTACCAAACAGCATATCTTACTAAAGGACCCACACCATACCAAACAAACAGTGATTCGCTTTAGTTACCAACCATTGACAATGCTTTCCCTTTTTTTTTTTTTTTTTTAGGGGGGCGGGGAGTTGAGGTTATGGTCTGCATAGTTTGTCTTTAGGGAAAGTAGGAGTGGGTAATCAAAAAACAATGGAGACAACGCATAGGAGCTGCAACTCTTTGGCACTTAGCACTAACATAACAAGCCTAAAAGATCCTAAGAATTCAAAAAATAACTTTTTCCATTTCCCCAAGGAGTGCTTAGGACCACAAGCTTTCTGAGATGGAGAAGGCATGCATCTACCAGAACAATAGCCACACAATGAAAGTCTGCACCTTTTTACTGTTGTATAACTTCATCAAGCTTCCAAATGTCATAATCAGCAAATTTTCTCTTCCTATTTTTAATTGCCGGCATTCAAATTAACATCACGGGAAACAAGTCTGTAAATTCAATACACGAAATGCTGCAATTAAGCAGAAACATCTCAAAATTATCATCAGAGTACCTCCAGCAAAATCATGGCATTTACAGTTGTATCAAATATCAAACTGAGAGCACAATTCAGAGAGATTTATTCAAGCATATCATCCTCAAAACAAAATTTTCAGCCACAGTTTCAAATGGAACTTATTTAGTGTTAGGACAATTATAGCAATATGTCGAAGTACTAAGAACTAGAGACTTAAAACACGGTAAACATTGGAAACACATTGTGTAAGGAAAAAAAAAAAAAAGAGCATGACTACCTTCTGCTCCGTAGTATTGGGTTGTTCATCTCTATTGTACTTTTCATAAGCCTCGGCATCATCCACAAACAAGCTAGCATCTGAAAGGAACAACTCGCGGCCACTGAAGAGAGGAGAATTGGATCAATGATACAGTCCAGTGAAGCATATCAAACAGGAATTTTATCATAAAGAAGAAGAATACCTCATGCGATCATTCTTAGCCCTGTCAGCTCGCTGGGCAGCCAAGCCTGCTTCTCTTTCTTCCATCTTTTTATTCTTCCATTGAAAGAACAACTCAGGAGTCATTGGAGTTGTAGTTGTCACTTTTGCACGCTGAAATAATTAAAACACAAAATCACCAGACATATCCAAAAACAAAGAGGGACCAGACAAAAAAACAAAAGAAATAGAGTGGTTGCTACTAGCAGTAGTGCTACTATTTCTATTCTCTAAAACATGACATGTATTTGGGAATGAGCGCCAATTTATGGTCAAAGCGCACAAATGAAAACACCTTTTTTGTCAAAATTAGGGCCCTTAATTTTAAGAACAGCTTTGCAAAATTACACCCAAAAATTTAAAGCATATTCCTTCTGTCCTGTGCTTACAAAAACAACAAATCGTGAACCGAAGTGATACCAAGGGTTTGGGTTCAATAATTATGAGACCCGAAAATTATCAAAGGGGAAACTAGGAAATATTGAAGTTGTGCGGGGAATCTCCAACTGAACAAGGATTCTTCAGATTCACTATTGAAGCATGGTCAATAATCAATACAACAGGTAATATGTGATCACCTGATTTTCGATCTCTTCCTCAATAGGTATCTTTTCAGCCTCTTCCTCCAAAAGTGTCTTCATCTGAGACTTCAACACATACCCTGGAGGTAGAGCATGCCTGTAGTGACATTCTTTGCCGCCGTTTGGGCAAACCCAAAACCAACCATATTGTTTCTTCTCCACTGCGTCAAGAAAGTACTTGCAAACCTACACACCGGTAGATAACAGTCAATTGATACAGAACATACAAGGAAAAATACAGTTAAAGCAAGAACTTACGAGTTAAAAATGTAGCAAAAACTCAAGCAAACTAAAAGGTTTTCAACTAACAGTAGATACAAGCCTACATCTTACAATATCCATGGACCATCCACGCATCAAATGTGTTGATTATGGGGATTACCTTAAAAACAGCCTCTTTTTCATAAGTGTCCACGATATAGCCATTACACCAACCATATGTTTCCGCAAACTAAACCTTTGGATTTCATCCTATACCAGAACCATAGTCTAACTTCACCAAACCATCTTAGCCTTATGATTTTTAAATTTCCTCTGCTCCCAAAAACTTGATCCAGAAAGGCATCGCGGTCATCACCTCTCAACTAAGCCCAGAACAGCCTCAAACCTCTTCCTTCCTGCCTCTAGTCTTAAAAACCATGTTGGATCATAGCAGACCAACCTACACAGGGCCCGTTCTATGGCAATTAAGATGTCGAATGCTATTAACTACAAAAATGCTATGATATGCACATTTTCTAATGTTTGCTCTGCAACACGTATGTTTTCTCTAACATACTTATTCTAACTATGTTAACTATGTATGCACATTTCCGAAGTACCCAAAATAAGAATAATATAATTAAATAACTTTTCCCATACATACCATATAGGTCATGGCCTAAAAATACAATTGAACATTGCACAGCAGAAAGTGACCATGAGATAAGAAAGCAGTACTATCTCTGTTGGTTTGTTCTGGTTGTACTCTGTCCTTTTAGACTCCACAACCTTCTCTAGTGTCTCTTGATCCCAATCCTCCATGGTATCTTAGGAGTCGAGCCAACATGAAACCATCGTAAAATTAGACAATGAGAAAATATCAACACCAACCAGAAGATTAAAACAAACAAAGAATAAATCAACAAATCTACTGAATTACCTTCGTCACGCTTGTCACTGTAAATGTCAATCTTCTCACCCTTCCTCTGCACATTCAAATCGTGCGAAAACTTGCATTTAAAACCCTTTGCACACTGACCCACCTTGAAAAACTCGCATACAATAGACTTGGGATCAACACCTAACCAAAACCTCAATTTTTGTTACAACCTAACCAACCAATATGCAGGAAAAGAGCTGTAATAATTGTGCTGCAAGTCATGAATTGTAAATCTAAGGGTTTGTATAAGAGACAGGCAATAGCAAGATTCGTGCAGTACGCTGCACAGGTAAATACATCATTTATAGCAGATATAATTAACCTAGATTTCATTTTCTTTGGGAGGAAAACAAAGGCGATACAACTTAGATTGGGTAACTGAACTGAGATCCTTCATTTTTTTTCCATGACTCACAAAATTATTGAGATGTATGTATTGTGGTACTAGACAAGGTATATAGATGGTAAACCCAGACATCAGGTGTTTTTCCCACCCGGTAAATTAGCCATTCATTGAAAGCAAACAAACCAAAATCACAGGGAGTTCCAACCAGTAAAACAAACCAAAACATGCCTAACTACCAAGGAAGGTAGTGTAGGTAAAGCAACAAGAAGCAAACAAGGCAGAATTCACAGAGCTGAAATTGTAAAAAAAATCTGGGGTTAAGGTTCCAGGCATTAGCCAAGAGCCTATTCCCATGTATATAAACCAGTATACATATGTTTATACATCTTTGTTCTATTCCACACCTTCAATCTTATTCTTTTCGTAGAGTTAACTAGGGAATTCAGATTGGCTTCAGGAAGCTAACAGAAAATTTTTCACCTATTCATCAAACGTGATCACCTAATAGGCTACATACCGACTGGTACTTTGGGTTGAACAACAGCAATCTTGAACAAGTCATTCAATTCCTTTTCTCTGGCCTTCTCTTCATCCTTCTTCTTCTGCACAAGAAACCCAATTGCACACAACGAATCAAATTTAAGTATCCATAAAACTCAGCAATTAAATTGCAATATTCACAAAACCCAGCGACCCAAATTACAATATCCACAAAACCGAGCAATTAAATTGAAATAGCTACAAAACCCAGCAGTCAAAAATCAAATACAATATCCACATACCTTGGCGGCGGTTTTAGATGGGTCGGCCTTGGGTTGTACGGACTGTTGGAGGCTCTGCACGTATTTCTGGACATTTTTGCTCTTGTTCTTGTTCTTAAGCCCAAAGGTCTTGTCTTCTACGACTTTCTGCTTCTTAGCTAAATCGGTTTTCGATGCTTGCTTCGGAGGCATGGTTAGATTTGCTTCGAAGCAGATATTTTGATCTGTGATTTCCCAAGTGCAATATTCAGATTTCTATTTTTCGACGTGTTATAGTGACTGGAGAGATGATGATCTATGAATCTGTGAGGCGACGAGCTAGGGTTTTAGGTGGATTTGATGAACAATTGGCGACCCTTTTTCACTCTCTTGTTGAATGCTGATAGTGGCAGAGTTAAGTACCGAAGTGACCCTATTTTTTAAACAATTTCGAGATATACCACACTTTTGGAAGGTATCCAAAAAATAGTCCTTCGGGCATGACACCAACCAAAAAATAGTCCTTTGGGCCGTGGCGGCCCCAATCATATAGGGGCAAGGGAATTAAGCGGCTCCGCTGAACTGAAATTTTTTACTATTGTGTATATATAATTTTGGTAATTTTACCCCTATATCTTATATATTATTTTCTAATCTTGCCTCAAGTAATAAAAAATAAATATAATTATGCCCAAATAATTTTTCCGGATCACCTCCAATCTTTTCTTTTTTTTGGTGGTCCCAAAACTTTTTAACTTTCTCTATGATTGGGGTATCCACACCCAATTATTTCTTTGTTTTACACCCATTGATTTTGCCTTTTAACTGGTCTCTCTATACACGGTCATAAATATGCAACTCCAAGAGCTTAACAATCGTTTTAATGAAGGTGAACACTGAGTTGCTTATTTGTGTTAATCCATCCAACTCATTTGCAAGTTTTGATAAGCAAAGGTTGAAAATCGCTCAGCTAAATTTTATCTTAAAGACTTCACGAATTCGATCATTTAATGAATGTTATATTCCATCATAAAGCAGAGCACAACCACATAGATAATTTTCTTTTTTGTGTTCCCATTATTCTTTAACTCCTCTCTCTCTCTCTCTCTCTCTCTCTCTCTCTCTCTCTCTCTCTCTCTCCCAAGTAATACGACATACTACTTTTTGGTTGAATAGATCTCTTTTCGTTTAGCATTCTAATGTACTCCCTTCGTCCTATTTTGATAGATCCCTACGAAAAAATGTGCAATTTTCAAATAAAAACTAAAGTATTCATTCAGTTCATAATTTTAAATTTTTCTCACCAAATTAAAGAACTAATCGAGTTCTTTAATTTAGTACAAAGAAACTCGAAAAATCAAGTGCAAAAAATACTTTAAACTTTTATCTGAAAAATTAACATACTTTCGAGGGACCATCAAAATTGAATGAAGGAGTATATGCTATAGATTTTGACCCCGCTGATGGTAAATCTTGCGTCCGCCCCTGCCTTCGGGCATGATCAAAATGAGTCATAAACGTTAACTGCCATGTGACAAGCCAGCTCAACGTATACGTTAACCGTATCTATACAATAATCACGCGTATGAAGAATGCACAATAATTAAAATTATAACGCATTTGTAAGGTGCGCAACAGTTTAAATTAAAACCCATCTTCATTTTTACAATAACGCAAATGGGTTATGCGTTGTAGTTACCTCCATCCCCTCCACCCCATGCCCAATTTTCCATCTTTTAACAAAGGAATCAAATTCAATTTTTAACGCATATCCATTATGCAGTATCATTAATATGTCCAATCCGTATGCCAATTCCTTTTGTTAACAGTCAAAATCCATACGCCAATTCCTTCTGTTAACAATCAAATCAATTGCATTTTTACAATAACGCACATGGGTTGTGCAATGTGGTAACTCCATCCAATCCCAATATTCCAGCTTTTAACAGTTAGTAGAATTTAGTTTTATGACACTAATGCATATGGGTTATGCGTTGTACTTCAGAGCACGACACATGGCAGATGAGGGGTTTTGCCACGTGTCGAGTCAGGGGAAGGCATGGGCTTGGTATGTTATATGGTTATAAAAAGACCAGTGGCACATTACCTATTTGCACGATACGATTAAAACAATAGAGCATTAAGTAAATGCGCAAGGGTTACATCCTTACTGGCTAGGGGTGAAAAATAAAAGATTTTTACTCAACTTTGGATGTGGATAACGCAATCAAATTTTATCCATTTTTGGTGATTGTTATATAAATAATATAGTACTTTATACCTTCTACAACTTTGTTTAACAAACCATAGCCTAAAAAGTAACGTAAATAAATAAATAAATAATTGTCATAAAAAAAGGTACTTGACATGGTTATAAAAGACCAGTGGCGCATCACCTATATGCGCTACGCTAATAAAACCCTAGCATGTTATGTAAATGCGCTAAGACTACTAACGTACTGCCTTATGGTGAAACATGAGAGATTTTTACTCAAATTTGGACAATGATAACACAAGCAAATTTTATCCATTTTTAGTGATTGTTATATCAAAATTAAAGTACTCAATACCTTCTATAATTTTCTTTAACCAACCATAGCCTAAAAAATAATGTAAATAGGTAAAAAATTGTCATAAAAGAGGTACGTGATATGGTTATAAAAAAACAGGTTGCACATATCCAAAATGTGCCATAAGACGTATGACTTATCTGACAACGTGTCCTATATATATTTGGATTTCGGTACGAAAATGGGCAAACGAGCCCGGATTGCGGCCCGGGTTGGTCCAATAGGTCACACCCGGCCACGCAGACCAATGGACCAAGCCACGAGGCAATCCGGGCTCGTTTGGAGGAGCTTGCTGGAAAATATAGTGGCTACTTGCTTGCCACATGGAAGATGGGGTAGTGCTTTGGAGGAGCCTATACTCTACATACTACCTATATGTATATACACAAATAGTGCATGGAGAGAAAGACTTACAAATCATGGTGGGTAGGTAATGTACGGTGGAGATGGGGAGAGAGAGAGAGAGTGTGTGTGTGTGTGGAGATCGTGGGTGGAGATCGTGGTTGGAGATCACGAGTTCTAATCCCGCATGACCTCCCATATCACGTAGTAAGGAGGAGGAGAGAAAGGGAGGCTGATAGCGCAGGGGAAGGGTTTATTTGGTTTAAACCTGTTGTGGATTCTGCATATGCGTTATAATTAAACCTTATTGCACATTCTTCGTACGAGCGACTAGGGTATACATATGGTTAGCATATACGTTGAGCTGGCATGCCACATGGCAGTTAACGTTTATAACGCATTTTGATCATACGTGAAAGGCTATTTTCACAATACGGTTCAAAAGTGTGGCATATCTCGATAGTGGCACATGAGTTGATGATGGGGCGAGAGCAAACCCAATAGTAGCCTAGGTCAAAAATGAGGAAAAACAACTGATCAACAGCGCACATTTTCAGGGGTGTTTCCTAAGTGATAAAATCCGAATAAAATCAAAATTTAATACTGAGAGAAAGAGTTTTGATAAAATCAAGTGTTTTAAAGTCAAGTGTTGATTTTATCAAATTTTGATTTTATCATTAGAGAAATACCCCATTACTTTTAACAACGCACATTTTTTACTTTAACTATTGACGTCTCTTTACTATCTATTTTACCTATCATCTGCTACTAATAAGTGCAATAGAGAGAGAAGAGATGGGAGAAAAGCAATAAAATAATTAAAACGAATGAATATTACCTCAACAAAATGAAGAGATTTGTTGAGGCATTGCAGTAATATGTAAATTGTTGTGGTGTTTATTTAGGCGGTTGTGGGAGGTTTTGGAGATTTTGACTAGGTATAATTCTAGTGGGTTTAACTAGGCTTGTTGGGGATGCCCAATAGTCCTCTCACGTCTTTTTTTTTTTTAATTCTCTATGGTTGGGTTAGAATTTTGTGTGAAGAAATAGTCACAAGACTCACAACCCGTTTGGAAGATACTATTATTTGCATATTGCATCGTGGATTGTGAATTGGAGTATTGGTTTTTGGATTAAGTCGAATAAATCATTAATTTATATGGTGTTATGGACAATTTGCAACAAATTAGTATTTGGGACTAATCTTAATTCGGTTGGTAGTTTTGAGATAAATTTTTAAGATAATAAGTTTCATATAGAGCTGCGTAATTTTTTGTATTTAGGGGCATTTCCCAAATGATAAAATCAGAATTTGATAAAATCAGTTTTGATGATAAAATCAACTGATTTATCCAAATTTTATCATTTGAGAAACACCCCCTTAGTCAATTTTTCTAACATTTTACTCCCTCCATCCCTTTTTAAATGATACATTTGGGAAATGTGTATTTTTGTAGCTGTTAAAAAATGCACGTCCGTAGCATGTTTTTAATTTTTTTTTGCACCAAATTAAAGTACTCAATCAGAACTTTAATTTGATACAAAAAATTCTAAAAAAAGAAATATGTTTTTTTGGGGTTTAAAATTGCACGTATTTCGATAGGGATCACTTAAAAAGGGACGGAGGGAGTAGCAATTTTTTTACTTTTTGAATTAGAGGTATGCAATATAACATCCAAACAATAGTGAAAGCAAAAAAAAAAAAATACGGATGACGAAATAGTGAAGCACATAAATTTTCTAAAACGACAACAAACAACTTTAAGATTGGTATATTTTACACCAGTGGATTAAATCTTCATGGGTGACGACCGTTGGATCCTAAACATGAAGAAGGGAGAGTCTTCCTGCACTTCCAACGCTCACTTCTCTCTATCAGATTTTGAATTTAACTGAACCCGCCACTCTCTCCTCATAACAAGATTTCTCCTTCTCTCTCTCATGCGATGATACAAAATTTGTTTTGTATGAAATCTCGACACGGCAATCTAGTCTAGGGATCTTTAGAGTCTCGTCATGGGTGCTTCCATTGTCGTCAATTTTCTCAAGTTCCTTTTTGTTCTTCTTTGTGAAAAAGAATAAATCTCGTCGGTGAATGCCATTCTCTATTCTAATCATGGGTTTCAGTCATCGGTCATAAATCCCATATAAACTCTAGATTTCCATCTGAATGAGACATATCCTAGCGTTTTAGGGTTTCACATTCTCTCGTTTCATTTTGAATCGTCACCAAAATTGGGGGTTCAGATTGTGGATTCACCTGATTCCTTCTTCATGAAAAAAATAGTAATTCAACATCAATCCCTCTTGGGATTTCCCTTAAGTCTTTAGATTTGAAGTCTTGATTTCCCTTTAAATCTTGTGTTTTAAGGTTTAACTGTTCCTTGTTTGATTTGATTCAGCTATAAAAATAGGTTTCAATCATTAACCCTTTATGTAGCAATTCAACATCAATCCCTCTTGGGATTTCCCTTAAGTCTTTAGATTTGAAGTCTTGATTTCCCTTTAAATCTTGTGTTTTAGGGTTTAATTGTTCCTTGTTTGATTTGATTCAGCTATAAAAATAGGTTTCAATCATTAACCCCTTATGGCATTCGCTTTTCAAATTTTTATTTCTTTTAATTTTTTACAGACGAACCCTAGCCTAGTTTGATGTTGAGAAAAGGGTATAGAACCCAAAGTAATTAAGAGGTAGGATAATAGCTTCTTGTATTGTGACCTAGACCCCCAGCCTCCTTCCTTTTAACCCGTCCTAACCTAGGAAGCACGGGTACGGGTATGCGATACGGCAAAAACCTTAAAAAATAGGGCACGGGTACGGTTGGGTATGTAAGTGTAAATTCCCCCCCCCCCCCCCCCCCCCCCCCCCCCCAATTTTACCAACAAAAAGCAATGGGCATAGAGAGTTCCTCAACCAGACCTTCTCCTTCACTTCGTGACTATAGATTTGTAGAGAGGAGCGGAGGAGGAAATAGATTAATAGACTGATTTAGTGGGCAATGGGCATAGATAGAGAGAGAGAGACTAACCAGGAGATGAGAGCTTCAGCTACTAGTATGGTTGTTGTTCGAACAGTCGAATGGTTGCTGCTTCTCAAATGAGAAGCCCTAACTGATGAAAGTTAGAAACACATCTGTTGTGTTAAAAGGGCTGTCAAAATTGCACATGAACCCCTGAAGTTTCTATAATTTTTATTTGGACCCTTTAAAGTTTTAAAATTTTTACAAATAAGCCAAATGTATCCAACAAAGTACCCATCGGAGTACCCAAGAGTACCAAACCCGTACCCGAACAATGCAAAAGTACCTGGTACGTTTTTGCCATACCCGGCACGTATTTTGCCGTACCCATACCCTTACCAGTACCCGTGCTTCATAGCTCCTAACGTAGTTGAAACCTCACTCGAAAGGATTTTGTAGAGCTGTTTTACCATAGGCGAATCATGGAAAAGCGCATGAGAGAAAGAACTACGTTTCTCTCACTACGTGAAGATTTGATCACATAGGTTGCTTGGATTGGAAAAGAGGTCCGGGTTCAGTCAATCAACCTGGTCAGAGAAAGAAGTTAATGATGGCATGGTTGATCTTATCCCTTTCTATCCTAGAGGACATAGTCAACCTCTTACTATAGCTAATAGGAAAGGGTGGAAGGTTTCTTGCAGTTAATTGGCGGGTTTGTAGCTATTTTCTATGATGAGAAGTTTAGGGGATCCGAGCATTACTTTGCCGAAGCAGTACGGTGTTAAAAATCTAAAATCTACTGCGGGGCCAACTAAGTTTGAATTACAGAGAACGATAAAATTGGAGAAGGTTTCTTTACTTGTAGTGTCATGTTATTTTTGTGGATTTGGGTTAGCAGATAGATATTCTTGGTCTGAGATTTTGTATACAAGTTTTTGTTTATTACTTGGAAAAATCTACAATACACACCCCTTTTAAGTGTGTATGATATGCACCCATTGTGTGGTTCATATTGCGCCACCTCATAAAAAATGACCTGTAAAACCTGTAACGCCCCGAAAATTCGGTTTGTTAATTAAAGGATTTTAAAGATCTTTGAGCTGTATTATATTTTTTTTAAAAGTTAAATTAGAGAAACACAGCCCATTTATTACAAACATTGTTTAAATATTACAATACTGAATAAAGTTGAAAGTGATTTATTACAAACTTCTACACATGAAGTACTAGGATAAAATATGTCTTTATTACAACTTGAAATCTTAATAAAATACTTAAAAGCACAGAGTCAACAACTAAACTGCTGGTTTAGCCACGGCTCGGTCAATTCAGCATCTTCTTCAACGGCTACAGGATTATCTTCTGAATACCCCATATTGTCGCCTGTACCTGGCGTCAAATACCATGGTAACGTAGTACCGTGAGTGGTGACACTCAGTAGAACAACGTAAAACTACCCTTACCCCAATGTATGAATA
The DNA here is from genome assembly GCA_020921065.1 of Vaccinium darrowii. Taxonomy (NCBI): domain Eukaryota; kingdom Viridiplantae; phylum Streptophyta; class Magnoliopsida; order Ericales; family Ericaceae; genus Vaccinium; species Vaccinium darrowii. The sequence continues at coordinate 21,730,207 of CM037161.1, forward strand.
ATTTCCATAATCAAATAACCACATATAAAATTAACCAACAGAACCCACTTATTTTACACACAAGTTTTATCAGCGTAGTCAATCATATGATGTTCCCGTTCACCAAGTTCCCATACACTGTGTTCATTAACATGGTCGATTCTACGATGTTCCCGTTCACCATGTTCCCATACACCATTGTTCCCATACACTGTGTTCCCATACACCTATGCTCCCATACGTTATGTTCCCGTACGCCACTTTGGACACGGCTCAAGACATAACACGGCTCAAGACATGGCACGGCTCAAGACACAGCACGGCTCAAGACAAGGCACGGCTCAAGACAAGGCACGGCTCAAGACATCCCTATCATTGGTTCCCGTTCGTTATGTTCCCATACACCATTGTTCCCATACACTGTGTTCCCATACACCTATGTTCCCATACATTATGTTCCCGTACGCTACTTTGGACACGGCTCAAGACATAACACGGCTCAAGACATGGCACGGCTCAAGACACAGCACGGCTCAAGACAAGGCACGGCTCAAGACATAACACGGCTCAAGACCAACCCGTCACCACATACCCAATCTCATCTTTTCCACAAACTATACTCCTTTGGTTCCCGTTCGTTATGTTCCCATACACCAACTTCGGCACGGCTCAAGACATAACACGGCTCAAGACCAACTCGTCACCACATTCCTTAATCTCATCTTTTCCACAACCATACTCCACCCAATTTCTCATCATCACACCCAATCTCGTCTATCCAACCATTATTTCAATCAAGAGGTACAAACCCAATTTCATCAAATGCGGAAATTAATCGATAATACCACAACAGCAATTCAACAAGGCACATAAAACCCGAAATTACCGGTTACTATCAGTTTACAATCATAACAAAATGACGTACCAATACTTCACCAAAAGTTATGAAATTCAACAGAGTAATAGTTCTCTGTCTTAGGAACAACTCCCGCGTTTATAACTAAGGCCGAATCTGCTCCTAAGCTGGGTAAAAGTGCGTACGAACAGAACGTGTCAAATCTGCCACAGTTTACTAGAATTCCAATTCCCGAAGATCTAACCGTTGGATTTGGTCCGTTCACGTGTCACTACGTAGCTAAGACGTCAAACTGTCTTTCTACCAAGTTTCATTGTAATCCTACAACTCGATCGTAACCTACGGGTTTCCAAAGTTTCTGCCCGAATAGAGGAAAATTGTTTGAAACAGCAGTTTCGGACAGCCTTAGTATTTCAGTCATAACTCTTTACACCGAACTCCGTTTGAGTCGAATTATATATCAAAACGTAGGTAATTTGAAGAGCTACAACTTGGTAGTTTTACACTTTTCCTAATTTTAGCTCTATGTGGCCCGAAACGAGTGAACAGTGTCCGGCAGTGTGTTTACTGTAGTTCAGTCCGTGTATACTCGTTTTTGGTGTCGAGAGACGTTTTTCTCACCTTCTATCGATCCGTAAACTGATCGGTCCGTACAATCAACTTAATATAATGTTACCAACAACCCTTACTCCCTAAATCAAGCATCGGGTCAAGATTTTACAAAAATCATCATACAGAAGGTTAAAGCAAGTTTACCGAAATCCTACCTTAATTCCTGCAGATTAAGCGTGTGGATGAACGATCCGCACCGTTGGGAACGTCCGGAACCCGTCAATCACCCTAGGCTAAAAAGGGTGTTACTAACGTGTGACCTGAGAGGGTCGATCTTGAGACGAAAGAGCATGTAGATACTTGAGAGAGAGAGAAGGAGGGGATAATTATCAGAGGAAGGGAGGGAGAGGCGTAATCTGAGAGAGGGAGAACATTGCTCTGATTATAAGGAAAAGAAAGAAGACAAAGGGGAACAACCACATGTGTAAGAAAGAAAAGAAAGGAAAAGAAAGAATCATGGGAGACAAATGAATGTGGTGGCAAAAGAGAAAAGAAGAAAGTAAAAGGGAAAGTAAGGGAAGTAGGTGGGATGAGTAGTTGGCAGCAAACGTGGGAAATGGGTGAGCGCGAAGCACGACGTGATAGAATGCAGTACAATTTACTCCGGGCAATGTTCGAACTGTCCAGGCTTCGATTTCAGAAAAATACCAAAATATTCGTACTGACTTAGAAAATCGTGGGCAACGTCACTGTGTGCTCGGAATCGTTTGGAAAAATCTCAAAAGTTGGGTAAAAATCAAATTACGAAAATTAGTATTTACAAATATCACAAATTTATATTTTTAAAAATTTGGGATATTACAATCTATCCCCCTTAAAACAATTTCGTCCTCGAAATTTAAAATAGTGTAGCCAAAGTAATTTCTAACGAAAATTTAATTAGAGCATATTACATTTACAAAATTTATCGCAAAACTCATTTTAAGAAAATACGGGTTATCACAATCTACCCAACTTACAAAGATTTCGTCCTCGAAATTTGTAAAACAAAACTTTTTTTTTTTAACAAAATATTAAATCCACGCTTACGCTGCGCACTCTGATAAAACACAACATATAATAAGAGAAGAATCGGCCGAAAATGCAGAAACATGCCAACGGAAATCAGGGAGGTTATACTTTGTGTAAAAATCAAGATAAGAAGAATGGATCAAATGTGTTGATTACGAAATTGAGAGATAGGTATACATGCTGGGATGAATGGCATAAGAAAAAAGAGAAAGAATGAATATACTAGAGGATGATGAAGTTTGTGGTGGCATGTGATGACATGAAAAAAAAATAATAATAATAATAAAAAAATAAAGTAAGTACAGTGGTTGGTCATAACACTGAGGAAGAAAGGAAGTGCTGATTTCATAACACTGAGGAAGAAAGGAAGTGCTGATTTGTTTCCTTTTCAATAAGAAAACAAAAGGAAAGGCAGAAGCAGAAACAAAGAAGACTAAAGATAGTACTGTTTGAACATAGGTTGGTAGAGAAGTAAAAATAGAGATACAATATGAATCACTCTCATAAACTTCTAGTACTTCTATAGCCTCCAACGTCAATTCCTACTAGCTTCCCTTTCTGAACATCACACCTAAATTATAACCCAATGTCCTATAACTCCAAATACTGTCAACAAAGCTTCCGGGTAACTCACAGAAATCTAGCCCAAGGTCCCTAAAACTCCAAATGCTAACTAGGATTCAAACGAGCCGACTCTCAAACCTATTTAATATCATGTAATCTCATACACGCCTCCTCACATTATCACCAATTCGTCCGTATATAACCGCTGTCCACTTAGTGCTCCATCTCACTATGTTGACCTAGAAGAAAATAGCCCATCACAACTTTTTAACACAGCCATATAAGACTTCATTTCATCCTACATTTCCACTTGAGTCTTAAAAAAAAAAACATCTTCTAGTCGTACATCATGTTATAACCAATTAGGAAATCTTAAATTGCACACACCCAGTCCACTTACTGTCTCACACATTTGTATACTACACATCCATACAATCAAATTCCCAAACAGTTCTAATCTCAGTTATGCCTCACACCAGAGAATCAAACTCCAACATGAATCTGGACCACTGTCCTAAACACCAACCATCAACGATTTACAAAAATATACACACTTGAATTAAAGCCCAATGTCCCTCAAGAAGTATATCTTCACTTTAGGATAAACTACAACTCATAAAATCATCATCCGAACTCGAGACTGTGGAACAACAAATACAACCAAGTTCAACCCAAACCATGCTAACTAAGATGTTTTCAACTTCTACAACTCTCGTTACCTCCTCTAGTGTCTTTAAGTGCCAGTTTCCATTTTCTATCTCCTTAGTTCTCCTAGATATACACCTGTTTGCCCTTCGTCCCATTATTCAATAAATTTCCTCTGGTTCCCCAGTTCCAATCAACTGTTTTAACCCAAATACAACATTAGCCACTAATCAAGCCCTCTTGTCCCTTTTGTATGGCCCTATATTGAACCACAGCATCAAACCCAATTTCCTCGATATATTCTCATCAAATCCAATTATCCCAAGTGGAGCGCAAACAAACATCAAACAATTTTAAAGGTAAACAAAAGTAATTCCATTCGTGTCATCTAGAAAGGCAGAATCCTAGATTCCTTGTGTACTCACCTATAACCTTTTGTTAAACACCACAACCGCTGTCTATATTTTGTCCCCACTACGATATCAATTTAGCAAATCCCTAGCTGTCATCCTCAATTACGCATAATTTGTATCACAACCTCAAGTTATCAATTTGTTTCACAACCGTTAGACTAACTCTGTACGGCACTCCCACTTCATATAATATCCTCCATCATAGTCCCAACATCACCCTTCTGCCTAGTTTCCCAAGTATGCAATAGCCCATATCACCCCTTACACGACGCCTAACAAATCCCATCTCACCGGTTACTCAACACTTTGTACTTCCATCATTTCCACAACCACATGGTAGCATTACGAATTTACACCCAAAATCTCACCGCGACATCTCATGCTTCTACTTAACTATCATGTAGGCATAACATAGCCACAAATTAAATTATCCATCTATATGAATCAAAGACAACCCAAACGCTCACATCCTAACACATCAGGATCATAGCTAATGCCCTGAGCCAAAACTACCAACAATACAAAACTCATTTGCTTATAACCATACCATCAACACCCAGTAAACTACACAACAAGCCGACCTGGCCAATACAACAGTGAATACACCTCTTTTATTTAATTGTCCAAACAAGTGAACCTTATCAAATCTTCCAATAAAACTCTCATGTACATTACCCCCCTTTTTTAAAAAAAATCCCTACTAATACCAATGATCACACTCTCATTATGATACCGAACCTATGGATATCTCATCACCAATAAAAATGATTTGCGACTCTCAGGTAGTTACAGAAAAACCCAAGTACCAAGACCAACGGATACAACATGCCAAAGTTTACCAAGTCGAACCTCAATAACTGAACATAAACTCCTTTCCTAAACTTATTCCCGAATGAAATATAAAATTTACCTCATGCCAAGGACACGTACTCTTGAACTCGGAACAGAGTAACATATGGTTCGGAGGTGGTGGCGTATTATCACCATTCCCTTTATTGGTGTTGTTACTATTGCAGCGGATAACGGTGGTAACTCTAGCAGTTAACTAACGTGAAAATTAGCTAATGTTGAAAATGTCTTACACTTGACACGACTTGTTAAAAATAAAAATACCTAGCGAAAATAACACCACGTATATAAATAAACTATATATCGCATCAGATACGCCAAGTAACACACATCACAATCATGTACAAAGCAATACTAGATGCAATATTATATGAACGCCCAATCCACCTAATCGAAGAAATAATTATTATTTTTTTTTCGTAATAACAAAATTGTAGCTTAAAAGAACTTAATATAGCGTTATCTACCCAAGTTTAACCCACGAAACCTGCTATTACCCAATACCCACGGACACGAGAAATCTTAAACCTAAGCTCTGATACCAACTGTAACGCCCCGAAAATTCGGTTTGTTAATTAAAGGATTTTAAAGATCTTTGAGCTGTATTATATTTTTTTTAAAAGTTAAATTAGAGAAACACAGCCCATTTATTACAAACATTGTTTAAATATTACAATACTGAATAAAGTTGAAAGTGATTTATTACAAACTTCTACACATGAAGTACTAGGATAAAATATGTCTTTATTACAACTTGAAATCTTAATAAAATACTTAAAAGCACAGAGCCAACAACTAAACTGCTGGTTTAGCCACGGCTCGGTCAATTCAGCATCTTCTTCAACGGCTACAGGATTATCTTCTGAATACCCCATATTGTCGCCTGTACCTGGCGTCAAATACCATGGTAACGTAGTACCGTGAGTGGTGACACTCAGTAGAACAACGTAAAACTACCCTTACCCCAATGTATGAATAATTTCCATAATCAAATAACCACATATAAAATTAACCAACAGAACCCACTTATTTTACACACAAGTTTTATCAGCGTAGTCAATCATATGATGTTCCCGTTCACCAAGTTCCCATACACTGTGTTCATTAACATGGTCGATTCTACGATGTTCCCGTTCACCATGTTCCCATACACCATTGTTCCCATACACTGTGTTCCCATACACCTATGCTCCCATACGTTATGTTCCCGTACGCCACTTTGGACACGGCTCAAGACATAACACGGCTCAAGACATGGCACGGCTCAAGACACAGGCACGGCTCAAGACAAGGCACGGCTCAAGACATCCCTATCATTGGTTCCCGTTCGTTATGTTCCCATACACCATTGTTCCCATACACTGTGTTCCCATACACCTATGTTCCCATACATTATGTTCCCGTACGCCACTTTGGACACGGCTCAAGACATAACACGGCTCAAGACATGGCACGGCTCAAGACACAGCACGGCTCAAGACAAGGCACGGCTCAAGACATAACACGGCTCAAGACCAACCCGTCACCACATACCCAATCTCATCTTTTCCACAAACTATACTCCTTTGGTTCCCGTTCGTTATGTTCCCATACACCAACTTCGGCACGGCTCAAGACATAACACGGCTCAAGACCAACTCGTCACCACATTCCTTAATCTCATCTTTTCCACAACCATACTCCACCCAATTTCTCATCATCACACCCAATCTCGTCTATCCAACCATTATTTCAATCAAGAGGTACAAACCCAATTTCATCAAATGCGGAAATTAATCGATAATACCACAACAGCAATTCAACAAGGCACATAAAACCCGAAATTACCGGTTACTATCAGTTTACAATCATAACAAAATGACGTACCAATACTTCACCAAAAGTTATGAAATTCAACAGAGTAATAGTTCTCTGTCTTAGGAACAACTCCCGCGTTTATAACTAAGGCCGAATCTGCTCCTAAGCTGGGTAAAAGTGCGTACGAACAGAACGTGTCAAATCTGCCACAGTTTACTAGAATTCCAATTCCCGAAGATCTAACCGTTGGATTTGGTCCGTTCACGTGTCACTACGTAGCTAAGACGTCAAACTGTCTTTCTACCAAGTTTCATTGTAATCCTACAACTCGATCGTAACCTACGGGTTTCCAAAGTTTCTGCCCGAATAGAGGAAAATTGTTTGAAACAGCAGTTTCGGACAGCCTTAGTATTTCAGTCATAACTCTTTACACCGAACTCCGTTTGAGTCGAATTATATATCAAAACGTAGGTAATTTGAAGAGCTACAACTTGGTAGTTTTACACTTTGCCTAATTTTAGCTCTATGTGGCCCGAAACGAGCGAACAGTGTCCGGCAGTGTGTTTACTGTAGTTCAGTCCGTGTATACTCGTTTTTGGTGTCGAGAGACGTTTTTCTCACCTTCTATCGATCCGTAAACTGATCGGTCCGTACAATCAACTTAATATAATGTTACCAACAACCCTTACTCCCTAAATCAAGCATCGGGTCAAGATTTTACAAAAATCATCATACAGAAGGTTAAAGCAAGTTTACCGAAATCCTACCTTAATTCCTGCAGATTAAGCGTGTGGATGAACGATCCGCACCGTTGGGAACGTCCGGAACCCGTCAATCACCCTAGGCTAAAAAGGGTGTTACTAACGTGTGACCTGAGAGGGTCGATCTTGAGACGAAAGAGCATGTAGATACTTGAGAGAGAGAGAAGGAGGGGATAATTATCAGAGGAAGGGAGGGAGAGGCGTAATCTGAGAGAGGGAGAACATTGCTCTGATTATAAGGAAAAGAAAGAAGACAAAGGGGAACAACCACATGTGTAAGAAAGAAAAGAAAGGAAAAGAAAGAATCATGGGAGACAAATGAATGTGGTGGCAAAAGAGAAAAGAAGAAAGTAAAAGGGAAAGTAAGGGAAGTAGGTGGGATGAGTAGTTGGCAGCAAACGTGGGAAATGGGTGAGCGCGAAGCACGACAGTGATAGAATGCAGTACAATTTACTCCGGGCAGTATTCGAACTGTCCAGGCTTCGATTTCAGAAAAATACCAAAATATTCGTACTGACTTAGAAAATCGTGGGCAACGTCACTGTGTGCTCGGAATCGTTTGGAAAAATCTCAAAAGTTGGGTAAAAATCAAATTACGAAAATTAGTATTTACAAATATCACAAATTTATATTTTTAAAAATTTGGGATATTACAAAACCGGTCATTCGTAACATTTTTGTTTGTTTCGTAACTTTTATACTAAGAATTCGTAACTTTTAGATAATATGGTTTGTAACTTTTCGAGTGTTTCGTAACTTTTCGTAGGTTTCATAACTTTGAGATAAAAAATTATAACTTTTCTCAAATATGATTTGTAACATTTTTGTATGATTCGTAACTTTTTTACTAAGCATTCGTAATTTTTAGACAACATGATTCGTAACATTTTCTTTTGTTTCGTAACTTTTCGTGTGTTTCATAACTAATTGTGGGTCTCGTAACTTTGAGAAAAAAATTATAACTTTTCTCAAATATGAATCGTAACAATTTTGTAACTAATCGTGTGTTTCGTAACTTTTTGTGGGTTTCGTAACTTTAATTTGTTAGGTCACTTGTTGCTCAGGTTAACAAGTTACCGATTCGTAACTTTTTGTTATTGATTCGTAACTTTTAACGATCCAACGGTAGATAGCTTGGGTGCATATGATACACAACCAAAAAGGGGTGTGTATTGTAGCCTCTTCCTTATTACTTGTATCAAGTTTTTTTTTCTTGCGGAATTGTGTAGCCAGATTGACGTTCTTGGACTAAGTTTTTGTATGCTAGTATTTGCTAATGTTGGGTTGTACGAAAGCAAGGAGGAAGGTGCCAAGAGAGGAAGTTCTTTGTTGTATGAAGGAGGTAATTGAGCATCTAAATTTCGTTTGACCATTCACCTGAAATAGGAGCGTGACTAACCATTATTTTGTATAGTCATGGGATTTGTATGTGAAGCGAAGTCCCATACACCTTGATACCAAAGTAATATGAAGTATGTAAGTGTGAGGGCACTCTCACTTCATGAGCTAGCTTTTAGGGTTGAGTTTTACTCAAGAGTCAAGACCGTGTACATGGTATCAGAGCGGGTGCGCATCTCTCTCCTGCACGCAGCAGGTGCTGTCGAGTAAGCACATTGTGCTTGAGGGAGGGTGTGAAGCAAAATCCTACATCGCCACAATTCCATGCAATAGACATATACAGATTTTGGGGTTGAGTTTTACCTAAAATTGTGTAACATTGTAAACACGAAATTTATTACGTACTACTAGGATTGTATGGTACTAATCATTCTTATGTTACTTAGGTTGTGAAAGATTGGGTGAAGCAACTTACACGCTTCAGAGGTTACACTGATCAGATGGTGGAGGAGACAAATGCTGCTATTTCAACTTTTGGTTCCTATTGACTTGAGGTAAACATGTTTATGTTACCTTTTTTTGTATCTTTGGTGTTGTATTGAGGTTATGTTTTGGTTTTTGTGTTGTTGCAAATTAATAGCAGTTGGTAGAATCCACATGGAATGCACTTCAAGATTAGATATTAACATGTTGAAATGTGGGTGGATGGGGTTCAGGATTGTATGAAGATGTGTTGGAGTCTCGGATTACTTGTTTGTAACACATTATTATAAAATTGGCGGCGGGGGTAGAAGCTTGCCAACTTTTTATTCTTGTCCAATATTTGTCTTCTTTTTATTGTTTTGCATAATCCTCATCTAATTTTTGTTTTCTTGAAAAACTGGAAGTCAATCTTGTATAGCTAAAATTTTCTCTCGCAAAACATAAGGTAAAAAACGTGTAGAAAAACTGGAATGGGAGTTCAAAATGTTGGTGGAGAACCTTAGAGATTCGAGCAGGATACCTATTGTTTTGACAGGAAGCCTAGTTGTCTGGGCTTTTGTAGGACGGGAGGGATAATAGCTAGCGTTCAAAACCATGCAAGCTTTTTGCCTAAATATCTTCTAATTTTCTACAAATTAATTGTTTTGTTTAGTTTTAAGTGTCCACTGTTGTCACGCCATTGATTTTCAACATTAATAAATATACATTTCTCAATATAATAAACCCATGACTTCATTCATTAACATTCCAAAGTCTCATCACTTCGTCTCAAATTCATTACACATATTTTCTATCCAAATACCCATATCCCATGATGAATACATAAGTTCAAAGTATTTAAGTCATTACATTAGTCCAATGTCAAAAGGAAAATGAAATAATAGAGCTACATATTTATATTCCAAAAATAAAGTTCATGAGATAAAATGGTAACTCCTCAATGCATCCTCATCAAATCCATTCAAGCATCCCAATCAATCAACTCATGCTCCATGCGTTGTACCTGAAATTATTAGAATGAGCTTCACTAACCCAGTAAAGATATATCTACAAACTATATATGAATGTGCATGAGATGAGCATGATAGATATGGTTACCTATATGAACAAAAGGTAATTGTCACCAAGGTATTTCTCATATAAGGATTCAGGTATCACTACTAGAGAGAATAAACACGAGGGAGAGTGGATCAATGCCTTGGTTGAGTGATGGAGGCGAATTTGTGGGTGATTTGGTGAGATTTTTAGAGAGAGAGAGGGAGGAAGGAAAAGAGGGGGCCGGCTACGGTGGGACTACGGCTGCAAACGAACCGAGCCGAACCGAGCTTTACTGTGCTCAAGCTTGTTTATTAACTTTTTAACGAACTCGAGCTTAGTGAAAATTTAACGAGCCGAGCTGGCTTAGGCTTGACTCGAGCTCGAGCTTGTTCATGAGCCTTAACGAACCACCGAAAAAATATATTTACATACTCACATAGGCTTAAACAACAAAGAAAGTTTACTTGCGCATATATATATGGTTATATTTATATACTCCATAGGAAAATAGTCTCAATTTCAAAATAATACTGAAATTTAATAAGTTTTTGAAAAGATAGTGCATTAGGATATCAAATTGGAATAAGAAGTTATATTATTTTATTCATCTAAAATGTAAACGAGTCTTATCGAGCCGAGCCGAGCTTTGCCAGGCTCAGGCTTATTTGTTAAGGTTTTAACGAACTCGAGCTCAAGTCGAGCCTCAATAAAAACTTAACGAACGGAGTTCAAACGAGCTCTTTTCGAGCTGAACTGAGCCGAGCTCACTAACGGCTTGGTTCATTTGCAGCCCTAGTTGGGAGGGAGAGAAATGAAATTCTCTCTCTCTCTCTCTCTCTCTCTCTCATCCCTTATACTATACCACTAATTTAAATAATTACACTACACACCCTTGCATAAACATGTGTGTTAGCATTTGGCCCAATTTCAACTCATATTACACATTAACCCACTCTCAAATCTTTAAATGTAATTTCATAAAAAGCCTAACTTATCTAGATGATGAAATCAAGTACCAAAAATTGAGATACTCTTGGCTTAAACATTGTCAAGTGATTTTGGGTGGGTTTGGACCCACTTTGAGGAGTGAATCTTCTTTAGTTTTTTTGGGGTTTAATTTTTTATTAATTACAAATTGGACCGGGTTGTGAGTTCTTGGGTTGGGCTGTTATTTTAGACCAATATTAGGAATGGTTTGGGCTGAAAATTTTGGGATGGGCTAAAACTTGTTGGGTCTCAATTATAATTTTTTTTTTTCTTTTTTGGGTTCTTGCAAGTCTACCACAGCCCACCTCAGCCCAAGTATGCCTCCGCCCTTGGGTCATTGTCTTGGTTCGAGACTCATCAGTATCTTACGAGGAAGGACGGAGAATCAGTACTGCTGCAACCTGCTGCTATATGGAAGCGTGGGCTTAACCTCGAATTAATTCAACAAGAGAATTGAACTAACTAGTTAAAATATACTACTCCATGTTGTAAGTTGTAACCGGGACCGGTTCAAGGGTTTGGAGTGTCATAGGCCTAATATAAAAATTGTGCCCTAAGTTTATAACACAAATAATTTTTCCAGGAATGAGTATTAAGGGCAAGTTTGGCTTAAAAAGTTTTTGCTATTTGTGGCTTTTTTGGGTTTAAAAAAGCCCAGAAAAGATGGAAGGTTTGGCTTAAAAAGTTTCCAAAAGAAAAGTCATTTTTAGGCCAAACTAGCAAACTTTTGGGAACTTTTTAGGCCAAAAAAATAACTGAAATTCATAAGAAAAAAGAAAAGCCCATTTCAGGCCAAACTAGCAAACTTTTTGTTTATGGCTTTTTCTCTCAAATAAGCAAAAAGTTAGAAGTAGCATGAACTACTTTAGCCAAACCCCACCTAAAAAAAAGTACGAATTATAACCTCAATGGCCAGCAAAAGATATTAAAGAATCAACAATCTCAAAAAAACCCAAATGTCATATAACACTCACTCTGTGTTTGTAATAGTTAGGTTTTTTCCTACACAAATGTAACATAAAAAGAATATATAACATTTATTTTAGACAAAAGCCCACTAAGATTTTTTTTTTTAATTTCATATAACCCAAATTGTCACAGCTATCACAAAGAAACAATAGAGGACTTAAAGAGGAAGGAATTACAAACCAACAAATGCATGCGATCTTTTGCTAATCCAAGTAAAATTCAAATGCAATTCAAAAAAAAAAAAAAATTACCGTAAAATACATCAAATTAATCAATCTAACACTGACTAACAGACACTGAATCTACTATGAATTTAATCAATATATTAAGAGTAAGAGTGGGAATATAATAGTATATATGTAAGAATATGCCCTAAATTAACTTTGAGAATGAAAGAAACATAAATGTTAGAAGTGGACAAATAAAGACTCCTTTACCTATTTACACTTAGTAAATGACGACAACCAGCAACGATCGACCAGCGGCACTGGATGTCAACCAGCAGCTTGCCTTCGTCGACATCAACGAAATCTGATGGAGCTCTTGAAGCTCTGTTCTCTTCGACCAAAGACCCCAGGTATATAAAACCGAAGCTCTGTTTTCTTTAAAACTAAATTTGTTTTTGGATAGGGGGGTTTTATTTATTTAGTTTAAAGGCCCAATGTTGCTGAATGATGATTTGGCTAATTTGAAAAAAAAAACTGGTTTTTTGGTTTTTTTTTCGTTTTATTTTTATTCAATTTTTTTTTGCATTTGTTAGTTTTGCGTCAAGATTTCGTGGTTTCTGGATTTATCTTGTCGAGACAAATCCAAAGAGTATAAAATTATGTTCAAAAGTAATAAATTTTTGAATAAAGCCGAAAATAAACCAGTTTTTTGGATTTTTTTTGTCTTTATTCGCAAAACGTTAAGGTTGACTAATAATTTTATACTTTTTCGATTCCTCTCATCGAGACAAATCAAGAAACCATAAAAAATTGACCGAAAATTAACAAATGCGAAAAAAAAAAAAATTTAATAAGGACAAAACGAAAAAAATCACTTTTTTCAAATTAGCCAAATGAGCAAAAACAAATGAAGACCCGATCCTCGTTACAATTGTTTTAGGCCTTTTTATTTTCTTATTGGACCTTTTTGTTTTCTCATTGCGCTATAAAAGACTCCTACTCATGCATACTACTAAAAATTATGGGAGTACTCCAATTTTAGGAGGTTTGGGCCTAGCCTGGTTGTAATTGTTTTGGATTAGCTAGCTAGGGGTGGTTGTATTTTTTGAGAACGCTGCTACGGGTACCCCATGTTTTGCACCGAAAATGCACACCGCGCCTTTCGGGGACCCGTTTTTGGGTCCCACATGAGTGATCCGAACCGTTCATTGTTCTTAAAGCATTTTTCCGAGGGGGCCCACAAAAAATCAGCTCAATCGGACGGTTAGAAGTTCTTGAACCAAAGTTTCACCGTTTTCAAATCAAACTTGAAACTGTCCGATTGAGCTGATTTTTTGTGGGCCCCCTCGGAAAAATGTTTTAAGAACAATAAACGGTTCGGATCACTCATGTGGGACCCAAAAGCGGGTCCCCGAAGGCGCGGTGTGTATTTTCGGTGCAAAATATGGGGTACCCCCAGGTTTTCCGATTTTTTGAGTCCAAAAATCTGCTGGGACTTTAAGCGGCTGCCTCGCTGGCCTGCCCAATGAGAAGCAAATGGTCACGTTAAGAGAGAGAGAGAGAGAGAGAGGGAGAGAGAGAAGAGGCAGGTCACAGGTGCAAAAACGAGTAGCTTTTTATTGACAACTCACACAAAGCAGGGGTTACAGGCTTACAGCTAAACCCACTACCATGATGAAACCCCCTTCCCACGCCACTCAGTCAGTTCTCGTATGATTTCTCCTTTATTGGGGATTATTATTAATGCCAAATTGCCTATCGGCCACCACCGCCCCCACTGGCTACACACAACAACGACAACACAAATGACAGGAAATAGATGCAGGTTTTATTTCTCTCTCTCTCTCGGTCAAACCCAATTGACCAATCCTTTTTTTCTTTTTCTTTTTTCTAATCCAAAACCCCCCCGCTGCTCTACAGCTGGCCACGTTACATTCCCATTTGGAACATCGATCTTCTCTGCTTGCCTGCCCATCCTCACGTGGCCTATGTTCTTTTCGACAACAATAATTGCTCTGTCCTCATATATACTATATCAATAATCATACATATATAACAAAAGTCTCCAATACATTTATATGTTGTGTGGAGTCCACACACATTTCACATTTAAGTCTGTGTGGGCTCCACACACTATGTGAGTGTATTGGAGACTTGTTGGAACTAGTTGTTATACATCAATCATTTTTGATACTCTATAATGAGTATAATCGTAAATTGGACCAAACACTTCGTGCAGAAATGAGAGTACCGAAAATGTACAGATGGCCTGCGAAACCCACTTTTAGATTTTACACGAATGATTCGAATTGTTCAACAATTTTTTGAGTCCTACAAAAATTCGGCTCAACTGGATATGCGTAAGTGGGCGATCCACACTTCAAATTTCATTAGGAATTCAAAATCCTAAATTCTAAATGAGAATTTAGAATATCGGATCACTCATTTATACATATTTACGCATATTCAATTGAACTGACTTTTTACAGCGGTACTCTAAACATTATTTTAAAATTATTTAAAGGTTTGGGATCATTTGTAAGGAACTCAAAAGTGAGCCCCGCAAATCATTAGTACATTTTCGATACCCGTCTTTTCTATACCCTTAGGTTTTTTGAAATAGATCAGGTTTGTATCCAATTTACTTATTTGTTTATTTGTTAAATAATGATGTCAAAACTGTTTTTGTTATGCGAGTTGACATTGAGGCATTAGCAAAAACAATTTTGCCATTACATTATCCTTTGTTGTTTGGGGGGAATTTTTGTAGATTCCGTCAGTATAATTTTTCTATCTTTTCAGTTTTTATAGGATGAATCGGAGGTAAATAAAATACAAAAAAAAAAAATTAAATGCACAACTAGACCAAAAAACTAAAAAAATCCAGATTCAACCTTGATCAGAACATCTTCAATGCAGTACCTAAAATTGGCTTCGAAGATAACTCCTAAAATTGACACGTAAGTAAAAGTGGGGTCCTATTTTATTGATAAGAATTTGCTAATTTAGGAGTGAGAGGGTCCTTCAACGGGCTCTCCAGAATTAGTTTCTAAATTTTGTCCTAGATTTTATGTATGAATAAAAAATATAAGTGGGTCCCTCATTTCCCAATCTCCCTTCACGTTCTCTCTCTTATTCTCATTCCCAACTAGGGGTCCAGATACACCGGGCTGGGCCTGCTTCTGTCCAAACTTATACTGATAATATCGGAATTTGTGCAAGTCCAGGCCCGACCCATCGATTGGCTTCATTTAATATGGTCAAGACCAACCCAATTAAAATATTATTTTCTCAAGCCCGTCCAACAAGCTCATTTAAATTTCTAAAGCGTATCACAAAAATAAACTAATCAACCATAACAATCACAAATTAGAATTCACAAGTGTAATAATTATAGTTGAAGTTCCAAGTTTTCACAAATTTATCCCATCAATTTTCGATAAAACTATACATGTAAAGTTTTTGTCGAAAACTGCTCAGATAAAACCCTTTCCGATCATTTTTTATGATACTTGCACAGATCCTAAAAACACGTTTTAAATACATTGAACGGTTCGGATCATTGAAAATTTAATCGGAAAAGGTGAGTCCTACACTTTAGCAAAGTGTGAGATTTCTCATAAGAATGGGCCATTACACACACACACACACACACAAGAAATTTCAGGTGAGAGCTCCCTTAAACTGATACGGTTTAGGATTTTTGGTTCCAGACTGAAATTTGACGATCCGAATGGTTAGATGTGTTTAAAACATGTTTTCAAGGTCTAGGCGAGAGGGAAAGAAAAACCCAAAATTGCTTGATCCGAGCAGTTTTCGATAAAATGTGTATATGTACATTTTTATAGAAAACCGCTTAGATCAAGCCCTTCAGGGTTTTTTTTTTTTTTTATATTTTTTTTACGAATCCTCATTAGACTTTAAAAATACGTTTTAAACACATCTAACATGTAATAACCCGAAATTTCGTAAATAAAAATTTCGATTTATTAATTCGATTATTTATTTTTAATATCGCTAAATAAATATAATTTATTATTTGGTTTAATTAATTTGAACGAATTAGATTTAATTTGTTTATTTCTTTTATTTATACTTTCCGCGCCGTAAATCAACGCGTGCACACCTGGTATTTCACCACATCGCGTTCGGAAGCCCTACTAATTCCCCCAACTCCTATTTCGTCCTATTATGACTAGCCTTATCCTATTTAAAACCTAAATTAGGCCTATTTCTATTTTTGGAAAAACCCTAATTAGGCATGTGCTCAATTTTGACTTTTCTACCAATTTTGACTTTACTTTTACTAAACCTAATTTGTACTTTTGTGAGTAAATGAGAAGAAGGAAGGAGGGAGGAAGTTTCTTGGTAAACTTGTTCACTAAGGAAAGGAAAGGGGAGAGTAATTGCTTCCCTCGCCGTATAATTTTACGGGCATATATCTGTACGCGCATTCGTGCACATTTCGGCGCCGTTTTTCTTTTAAATCCCGAAGCATTTTATTTTTGGATTCTCTTAAGACTATCTAGGAACTTCCTATCATACTTACTTAAAATTAGTAGTTCTTTAATTATTATTCGCAGTACACTAGTTAGTATTTTTGGCGCACAAAACCAATCTTGCAGGAGCATTTTTCGTCCCAACGGTGGGGAACTTATCTCCCAATTAATAGGGGGACAATTTTTATCCTATGTATCTAGCCACATAAGGCTATAAGTATATAGGTTTACTTTTTCTATAAAGTGCATATGTGTATATATGTATAGATGTATATATATAACACCCCGTGGCTAATTTCGTGTGTATAACTAGTACCAAAAACTACCCATTTACCCTCCAACCTAACGAACCTAGACATATTACGTCATATCCTATGTATCTAGAAACCCTTACTTGGTCTCCAAGTCAATAAAACCTAGCAAATTATCTTTATCCTAAAACTAGCCATTAAAAGCCTACAATTTTACTTTTACAAAAGGTTGTTTGGACACTTGTGGGGAGAGTATATGGCTGGTTATTTTGAGGGAGAGGGAGCTCATTGCTTTCACTATAAATAGCTCACTCACCTTGCTTCATTTCTCACACCAAAACCTCCCAACTTCTCCACTTTGTGCTTTCTAGTGTTCTTGAGTGAGTCCTTGAGTGTTCTTCCATATTCAACCTTCCACCACCACACTCCACCATCCTCGACCACCCTTAAATCTTAGAAAGGTAGAATAAGTTAGCTAGAAAGCGTTTGAGCGGAGGTCGACTAGTCGTTACGCCGCCGGAATTCAACTAGCTTATCGGCTTCCGACTAATCATCGGAATTAAGGTAGATACTTTATCTTAACTTTAGATTAGTATTTACTAGTTCATATTAATTATGTTATTATTTTTCTTAAACGTGCTTAATTATGATTGAACGTGATTATGTTGGTGATTAGTGATTTTATGAATAATTAGACTTTGAAAAACACACTTAGTCGTTACTATGCACGATTTGAGATTGACTTATCAAAATGCACTGTTATAATGCCCGATTGACTTTCGAAAACCTAAAATGTCCAGTTATAATGCCCGAATAGAAATCGACTTTTCAAAATTTACGCAGTTATAATGCCTGACTGATTTTCTGAACAAAAGAGCTTTTCAAATGAAACGAGATTTTCCGGGATTATTGAATTAATATTTTTAATCTATTTAGACTGACAAATGGAATCTATGACTAGCATGTCTAGTCAGGCTTTTTCTTGGTTTAGCCCAAACCAAGTGGCAATCCGAAGAACGGATCTTAAAACACGCCAAACGGATTCAACTACTAGAGTTTCTAGTAGGGTACTTTCTTGGTTTAGTCAGACCAAGTGGCGATTCGACGAACGAATCTTAAAATACACCAACAAAAATCTAAAAGCGAGCATAACTCCTAGTTTTGTTTTAAATTCTCGGAAGAAAGAATTTTTGTCTTTAAGTAACATGGTTTTTGTGAAATGATTTTCAAACGGAAAGATTATCGAGAAACGAATTTAAACGGAGAGTTTTTATGAAATTATGGCATGTGCACGTTTTCCGAGACAATACGACACGACATGTTTTTCGAGAAAATGATCGATTATTTTCACAAGAAGAAATAGAGATGAGAATGAAAATGATGATGTGATGGAAATTGAGACAATATTGCCATTAGAGTCCCACCTCAGTTCCCCGGGGTGAACTGGTGGTCAAAGCTCAATGGAACTATACGGTAGTGCTGTTTAAAGTTTCTCCTCAAATTCCGCGGGGTGAATTTGACGGTCAGAACTTACTCAGTACAACACACAGTAAACGGATCTTATAAACAGGCTGTTAAGTTCGGTGCTATAAGAAAATCGGGACTATGTCGTGTGAGACGCGGGGTTAGCGGACCTCATAACTGCGGGTAGTCAGTATATGGGTGGCCGACCCTTCGAACGGAAAGGTTGGTGACCATTAGAACGGGGTTGTATAACGGGCCAATAACTTTCGAGAGATGTGAGATGTTGATATGTTTGAAATTTGAAGAAGAATGCTGTTATGAGAAATTGATGCAAGATACTGATTTTATTAAAGCTGCACTCTGATTTGAAAAGAAACAAGATACTGATTTTATTAAAGCTGCACTCTGATTTGAAAAGAAACGGGATACTGATTCCATTAAAGCGACACTCTGATTTGATTTGATACTGATGCATTGACACGCATGAACTTACTGTTTGATAAATGATTTTCAACTATTTACCTGCCAACTTTATTGTTCTAGAATTGCTAGTTTAAGGTTGGGGTAGGGTATCTATTGAGCGTCCTCGCTCACGGTGTTGCACTTGTGTAACCCTGACATAATATAACGATGTTGCTTCGCGACTCCGACGTATTATGTTAGACTATGTCAACGAACAGGAGTTCATAATATAGCGCCGGAGGAGCTGCCGACATGGAGCATGATCAGATCAAGGAACGTACGGAGCCATAGAGTCCACTCGGTTTACCTTTTTGTAATCTGTGAAGGATAGATTATCTATATGTATTTCTGGTTATTATTATTACTGTTTAAGACCGACTTTAAATTGTAACAATAATCCATAACGCTTTTCCCAAAAATGTGGGGCGTTACATAACAGTTCGGATCGTCAAAATTCGATCCGAAACTAAAAATCTTGCACCGTAGAAGTTTAAGGGAGTAGAAACGCCTCCTACATATATATACATATCCTATTAAAGTAAAAATATTATTTTAATCTTAACCCAGCCCAGTCCCATGAGCCTAAATATTTATTCCGAATCCTTAAAAAAACACACGTTGGGATGGGTGGGCTTTTGGGCCGATCTGCACCTCTACTCCAAACTCCCTTCCTATACTTAACACGCCAACCTTGAGAGCCTACCCTGGATTTCTCGTTCTAAAAATTTAGTATTGACGAGTTACAGTGATTACACCTATTACAGCAATTAAAAGAATTATTGAAATAAGCTCAAATGGCAGAAAAAAACCTGTTGATAAATGAAAACCAATTTGTTGACTATTACTTATCAAATCTTGCTCTAGAATCTAGTTGGATCCGGGCGGATGACTCTCCTCAATCCGAGTCAATCCACCACAGACCCTCTTATTTATTATTATCCTCTCATTTTTAATTACAAAACAAACCAAGTATAACTATTTTATCCCCTTCAGAGTTCGTTTGGATGTTGGATCAGAGGGGTATTAAAGTCCTTCCGTACATTAATTCCGTTATATTGCACTACTGAGGGCTTCTTTAGGCGTTTCCTTCATACGTAGAATCCAAAGACTCGCAATCATTAATCATAATAACGTGCAGCAGTCGTTGTTTAGCTGTCCCCCTTCGCCGATGTCTTTTGAGTTTGATGACCCAACTCCAATGGATAAAAATTAAGAGAATTTAAGTTCAATTTTAGATAAATTAATGAAAAAGAAAAAAAGTATCGAACTGATCACTAAAATTATTAATACTATCGAACGAAACTACCAGGTTTTTGGTATAATTGAATGTCTCACCAAATTTTATACTTTTTCCCTTTCCATCAAAATTTTTTTAATCAATTAATGGAACTTTATTGACGAGAATACTCGGGGACAAAAAGAAAATAAATTAAAAAAGAAAAAAAATAAAGCATTACGAACACTGGCGGCTCCACTAGTAATTCAGGAGGTCAACTGACAACCCAAAAAAAAAAAATTTACCTAGAATATATGTCAAAAAATTTAGGTTAGTCCTCTTTTGAACACTCAAGCGAAATATGGATGAACACCCTAGTCCCATTCTAAATATGAATGAACACTCAGTCTAAAATTAATGACGACTCACACAAAAAAAATTTGCCCACAAAGTGCAAATCAATCTAATTTGAACAACCCAATAGCCTCTAATAAAATAAAAAAACAAAATAACACAATAATAGAAAATGGGGTAAAATGTAATATACTAAAGTAAACTAGGATACTTTACCTTTACGGCTTACCTTTTGCCGACTCCAGTTTCAAAATCAGAAAGGAAAAAGAGAACCTTCTGTTCTCTGTAAAGAACTTGTCTTCTCGATCTCTCTCTCGTGTAAATAGAGGTAGGTCTGGTTCTCAAAAGAAGATTTGGTGTTCAGTACTTCGGTGGTCTCCTCTCTCCCTCTCCCGAGCTCTCCAGTCTCCGGGTCTCTCTCTGTCTCTACACTCTACAGTCTACACATCCATCAAATTTTGCCCTAAAAAGTAAGATTACCACTGAGGCACTAACTCTCTGTCAATCTCTTTATATTTATTGCATGTGGTTAGGTTATGGATCAATTAGTATAATACATGTCTACATTTATCTTGTTTTTTTTTTTGAATGTTTTTTATTATTATATAGGTTAGTTTGATGTTGTTGGATCATGTTTTGCTTATTTAATAATTGGTCTCTTGACTAGATTTTTTTTTATTTGTTACAACATTGGGTATAGGGTATTGAACTAATTTAGTATTCGTAATGCTAATACTTTTTAAATTTTTGTTTGTTAGTTGGAATCATGGACAAATTTCTTATAAGAAAACCAAGAGCGGTCCAAGAGTCATCTCCTCTCGAAAACTTTACTGATAGCAACCCTCCAAACTCTTCGAAGCAAAGCCGTATTGACTTGTCTAGTCTTCCGGCCAATCCTGGGTTACGACAAAAAATCTCTTTATATCATCCTAATGATAGAGATGATATAAGAAGAGCATATCTCCTAAAGGGCCCATGTCAACCCATTCAACACAATTTTCCTCAAACAAATATGAGTGGATTATTGCGTCGGTTTAATCCTGCTTGGTTCAAAGAGTGCAAAAATTGGTTGGAATACAGTATAGATAAGGATGCTGCATTTTGTCTACCTTGTTACCTTTTCCGTCCTGATTCTGGTAAGCACATTGGAGGCGATGCTTTTGTTTCAGAGGGGTTTAGACTTTGGAATAGGAAAGAAAAGTTGCAAATTCTTGTGGGAGGCATCAATAGTGTTCATAATCAAGCTGTGAAGGGTTGCCAAGATCTCATGAATCAACAACAACACATTCAGAGTGCTTTTGATAAGCACACAAATCAAGAAAAACTTGATTATCGAACTCGCTTATATGCAACAGTTGTTTGTGTAAGACACCTTTTGCGACAAGGTCAAGCTTTTCGTGGTCACGATGAATCCGAAGAATTGAGTCATAGAGGGAATTTTCTTGAGCTTTTGAAATTCCTAGCGGATCATAATGAGGCTATCAACAAAGTGGTATTAGGGAATACTCCAAAAAATCACAAACTAACCCACCACGATATCCAAAAGGATGTAGTGAATGCCGCGGCTTGTGAGACTACTCATGCTATCATCAAGGATATGGGCGAAGCATTTTTTTCAATTTTAGTTGATGAGTCTCGTGACATCTCCAACAAAGAACAAATGGCCGTTGTTTTGCGCTATGTTGACAAGAAAGGCCTTGTTATTGAGCGATTTCTTGGAATTGTGCACGTTTCAAGTACAAGTGCTTTATCACTCAAAGCGGCAATTGAGTCATTATTTGCTCAACATGGATTGAGCTTCTCAAGAGTACTTGGGCAAGGGTATGACGGAGCTAGTAATATGCGAGGTGAGTTCAATGGTCTTAAAGCTTTAATTTTGAGAGAGAATCAATCTGCATTTTATGTCCATTGCTTTGCTCATCAACTTCAGTTGACTCTTGTTGCCGTTGCTAAGAAGCATGTTGATGTTGGTGAATTTTTTTTGATAGTTGCTAATATAGTGACTGTTGTTGGAGGCTCTTGCAAAAGACAAGATACTCTTAGAGATGCATAAGTTGCTAAGATTAAAGAAGCATTGGACAATGGTGATCTTAAAAGTGGAAGAGGTCTCAATCAAGTGACTAGTCTAAAACGTGCTTGTGATACACGTTGGGGATCTTATTACAATACACTTGTTAACTTGATCTTGATGTTTTCGTCCGCGATTGAGGTACTTGATATGATTAAAGAGAATGACCAATCAACCGATCATAGAGCTCAAGCTTCTTTTGTTAAGAAATCAATGCTATCTTTCGAATTTGCCTTTAGCTTACACTTGGTAAGAAATGTCATGGGGATCACAAATGAGTTGTCAATAGCATTACATAAGAAGACACAAGATATTGTAAATGCTATGAGACTTGTTGAAATGTCTAAGAAACGGTTGCAAATGATGAGAGATGATGGGTGGGATTCCTTATTGACCGAAGTGTCTTCGTTTTGCAGCAAGCATGATATTCCGTTCCCTGACATGAGTGGAATGTATGTATCTAGTGGTAGGCCACAACGCAAATCCCCACAAATTACGATTTCACATCGTTATCGCGTTGATCTATTCTACACGGTCTTAGATATGCAACTTCATGAGCTTAACAATCGCTTTACAGAGGCGAATACGGAGTTGCTACTTTGCATGGCTTGCTTGAATCCTAAAAATTCATTTTCAGCTTTTGATAGGAAAAAGTTGACCCATCTTGCGGAACTTTACCCGTGTGACTTTTCTGAGGTAGACTTAATGATGTTGGACATTCAACTTCAAAATTTCATTGTAGATGTAAGATCCGATGAAAGATTTTCAGAGCTCGACGGGATTGGTGATCTTGCTAAAAAGTTGGTGAAGATAGAAAAACATGTTATATATGGATTGGTGTATTTGCTTGTGACATTGGTGTTGACTCTTCCTGTCGCAACTGCCTCAGTTGAAAGAAGTTTTTCGGCAATGAAGTACATAAAGGGCAATCTGCGCAATCGAATGGGAGATCAGTGGATGAATGATTGTTTAGTTCCTTACATTGAGAGCGATATATTTAATACCGTTGACAATGAGGCTATTATGCAACGGTTTCAAAACATGAAAAGTCGTCGAGGGCTATTGTAATAGGTATTTGTACTTTGCTATTTTTGGACAACATTGTTGATATGAATATATGAATTTTAGTTTATATATCATTGTAGTTTCTCGAGATAATATACTAGTGTAAGTATTTATGAACACCCTCAGGAAAATTCCTGGAGCCGCCACTGATTACGAATATAGCTTAGGGAAGTGCAGAAGACTCGCCAACCTCACCCTGGGTCAAGAGAGTCAAGAGGAGGCAGCCCATCACTACGTAACTATAGGAGAATTTCATATAGTAAAAGTTTATTCGATATTCATCAGCAACGTAATACACGCTAAGGTCTCCACAATTATCTTGATGTAGTTGTTTTGTTTCACGAATGTTATATACATACCCAACCACCACATTCCTCTCACATTTATGAGGCCCATATAGGATGGACTCTATACATATGTGAGATGGGTGGTGTTTAGTAGATGTGTACCTATCATTTGCGAATTTTTATTCACCGTGCGGATCGCTTTCTAAAAAAATCTATGAATCGTGAATCCGGTCCGAACCGAACGTTTAAATTGGATACATGGATTAATAGTCCGGACACGGATAAAAAAAACTAAAAAAAAACCCTGATATACTGTTCATGGCTCCATGTTGATTTCACTCTGACTCTCTTAGTTGAATTTGGATAAATTTCTGCACTAAGCAAGTCCGTCAATCGCCGATCAACTGGTGCGTTGAGTCTACTGCTAGACTCCTCATCTAGTCTTCTTCCTTACAGACCTGAAATTCTAAACCTTTATGAGTAAAAATAGATAATATCGACTGTTGTTTAGTTTATTACTTATTTGCCCTTCAAATGCTAAAAGTCTGTTTACCTAGGAAGCACGGGTACCGGTATGCGGTACGGGTACGTGATACGGCAAAAACCTAAAACAGTAGGGTATGGGTACGGTTGGGTACATAAGTGTAAGTTTTTTTTTAATAGATTAATAGACTGAAGTACCTGGAAAGTTTTTATCTTCTTTTTTGTATCATGTACATTTTTGGCTTCTGGAGTCTCCCTCCTTATGTTGACAACTGTGGTTTAGAAACACTTTCTCAATTGTTATCATTTACTCTTAGTCAAGTTTGTGTAACATGATACTTTTCAGATGTAAACAGAGCCCTTTAAGCTCTTAGTGGTGAATCATACCCTTTTGGACCATGGGCTCAAAACATAGGCCAGGTTGACTGACTCAAAGCTTATCCCTCCCAAATGTACAACTACACCCAAGTCTACACTTAACCTTTTGCTTACATTGGACCGTAACCATTGGACCGTAACCATTGGGATGGTTCATATCAATTGAAACTTTAAGGGCTGAAGATATACTCTAATTAAAGAGGCGATTGAGTCCACTTGCCGAAGTAATGACAGAAACGTGACTGGAAACCCTAGACAAAGCAAAACCCTAAACACAGAGAATACACACATATAAACTTATCCATACATACATACATGTATGTACACAGAGAGAGAGAGAGAGAGAGAGAGAGTACAGCTGCAGCACGAGAGAGAGAGAGAGTACAGAGAGAGAGAGAGTAACCAGAGAGCTGCTGGCTGCTGCTTGGTCGAACAGGTACAGTAAAATGGCTGCTGAGAAGAGAAGCCCTAACTGATGTTCAAAAGACGTCTGTTGTGTTTAAAGGGGTGCCAAAATTGCACATGAACCCCTGAAGTTTCTACAATTTTCAATCGGACCCCTTAAAGTTTTTAAAATTTTCCAAAAAAACCCAAACGGACCCAACAAAGTACCCATTGGAGTACCCAAGAGTACCATAGCCGTACCCGAACAGTGCAAAAGTACCCGGTACGTTTTTGCCGTACCCGGTACGTATTTTGCTGTACCCAGCTGTACCCGTACCAGTACGGCAGTACCTGGTACGCGTACGGCGACATTTTTGGAGTACCCGTGCTTCATAGCTATTTACAAATAATGCATGCATGTTTCCAAATTCCAAAATCAAGCTAATCGATACTCCCTCTGTTCCAAAATATTTGTTCGGTCCTGAAACGAAGACTTACATTTAATTATAAAAAATTTCAAGAAAATTTGATTTCTTTTTAAATAATTTACTAGATATCAATGAGTTCTTTTAAGTTATATAAAAAGTTTCAAATATTTCTAAACTAAAGTTTTGTTTTTAAGTTCTCGTTTCGTAAACCAGAAAAACATCTCGAGACGGAGAAAGTAGGTTAACTATGTCTGTCTTATGTTCATGGATGATTAAACCATGAAAGTGTATTATTTAAAGTTCACTTAATCTACAACAATGCATTTTTTTTTTTAGTGTTTAGAACATTAGTAGTTTTGGGTGCCACCTCCGACTATAATTCCTGGCTCCGTCCCTGCCTGTATCTCACCTCTCGTCCGCAAGTCCTCCCGCTTGGCCTAGAGCCATTCGAACTACTTGTAAAATCTTTGTTTATTGATTTTAGGGCCAGCTTCAATATGTAACCTCTTTGTATTTCTTTTCATGGAATCCTTAAATGAATATCCGCGAACTTCTATTTTTTGAAGGTCTTAGACTTTCCAAAAGACTATGTAGGCCCGAATATACTTTTTGATTGTGGAACCTTAATATTTATATATTTATTTATTTTTAATCCCACATAGCCAGGGGCTGCTCTACTCTTATACAGATAGGTTGTTGGGTTCGAAAAATGCACTGAAAAAAATAAAATTTAAATTAATTTAATTTAGGATAGGTCAGCGTTGGGTTACTCGTGCATGGTTAAAATAAATGAAATTCAATCTAAATTAAATTGAACCAAAATGTTATAGTCCAACAAAACAAAACAAGCCTAGCCCAATAAGTTATGAACCAATTTTTATTTTTATTTTTTTGTACTATATAACTTTCCATCATAGACATGCTATATAATTTTGTTACTACTTGATGAAAATCCTATTGCGGCCCTTACACACAGTTTCAACATACAAAGTCTATCTGGCTGCCCTTCTGTCCCACTGTTTTCCTTCGTCATTGGTACAACTAGTATTATATATACTAACCATATGTACATACACACAGTCATACATGTATTAATTACCACAATATATTCTCGAAGTGGCCACCCTGTCAATCCCAAGAGTTGGCAAAAGTGGACATGAGAAAGTAATAAGTGTTTAATCACGACGTCGCATATTCGAATCCGATGGAGGCCAGCCATTACAAATGTTTGGACCACTAGGGTTTACGTCCGGTCATTACTATCAGAACCCTAAAACTATTTCAGGTGCGCATAAATTGATCCGGATACCTAGTTATAAAAAAAGAAAAATGCCACCCTGTCACTCTCCCTTCTTATATTCACTCCTCCCCTCCCTTTATTCAAACCCCACTTCAATTCAATTCAAGCCTCCACCCCTTCTCTCTCTCTCTCTCTCTCTCTCTCTCTCTCTCTCTCTCTCACACACACACACACACACACACGGATCGGACTGATACTACTACGTACATTTATAACAGGAACAGTCTGTAAGCCAGCTAGGTAGCTTGCTTTTTTCTACTACAACTAGTAGTTATTCAAGATGACAATGAGTAACAATGTGGGTACTGCTAGTCAGTTCGGAGATACAACGTTGACCAAGGTGTTCGTGGGAGGATTGGCATGGGAAACGCCGAAGGAGGCCATGAGGGACCACTTCGAGAAGTACGGCGAGATCTTAGAGGCCGTCATCATCTCTGATAAGCTCACTGGCAGATCCAAGGGCTACGGCTTCGTAAGTAGTTCTAATTTACTACTATACTAGTAGCAAACATAAGCTGCTGCAGGCCGGCTTTCAAATACGTAACGAGAAATTTTGTATATCTATACAATATGCAGGTTACGTTTAAGGATAGCGAGGCGGCTAAGAAGGCTTGTGAGGACGCCACGCCAATCATCAATGGGCGCCGAGCCAACTGCAATTTGGCTTCGCTCGGAGCTCGACGCCCCAGATCAGCGGCCGCGACCATGCCGCCGCAGCCACCACCTCCTCCTCCACAAGGTATGGAATTGGAACCCGCTATGCATTCGTCCGTCCAACGGTTCTACCGAATTCAATAATTACCACATCGAGATATATCGATCAGTCCCATCTGAGATCGATCGATCGATTCATGTCTGGAGGAAAAACAAATTTATTTTGTTGTTTTAATTTAGTCTTCAAATACTCCAATTTCTAGTAAAAACAGCAGTACTAGTATTAATTAATTAATTAATTAATTAATAAATAATGTTTTGTTTGTGGGGTGTAGGATCCAATGTTGGAGCGAGATCTGTGTCACCTGCGAGTCACGTGCAGTGGTATTACCCGGCTCAGCCTGGGACTACACCCACGCCACCGTTTCGTCACCAGCATCATCAGGCCGTTCCTTTCTACGGGTACGTACGTCCACTTGATTATTATTAACATATATATACAAATATTCTCCTCCTATACTATAAGAATAAGACGCGGCTTAATTATAATTATTTATGCTAATAACTCAATATTTTTTTATTCCTTGTCCACGTACATGCAGGTACTCTCCGACTTACATTACCAGCTCAGATATGAGTTACAATCCTCCTGTGAGTATGCAATTAGAAGTACCTACTGCACTAATCCGCTGCTACCTAATTCTACACTGAAAATGAGAAATTGACAAATGTACCCCTCAGAATTGCAAAATATACCCCTCACAACAGGAAAAATATTTTTCACCTTCACCAAAAGAGAGTGAACAAAACCTTCTTCCTATCATTTTCATATGATTTTTTTTTTTTTAACAATTAGTATCAAAATAAGATTGGATCGTTCAGATGGGACTCTTTTGAGTGCCAAGTCCACGTTGGTGATCAAAACCCGTCTATTTTTTTAAAAACTGGGTTACAAGAATTAAATTGTGTGGTTTATTGCTAGTAATTTTAAGAAAGGAAGAAAAAAAAAATGAATGAGTAATTTATTTTCATAGTATTGATAATATAGTACTCCAATGTGGGGGATGCAGAAAGTAGGGTACACCGGTGGCGGAGGGTCCTATGCGAACGGGGGACAATTCACTCAAGTGTATCCGGGTCAAGCTATGGTGGGTGGTAATTCATTGATGCCCATGTACCCTCTGTATCACTACCACCACCACCACCAATCACAGATCATGGGCCTCCAGGCTCACATTTACTCCCCAACTGCTGCAGCAGGCCCAATGCCCACACTCCCGGCCCTCATCTCAAAGCCCACACCCATGGCTCCTCCTCCTACCACAGGTACTACATTCATTCATACGGAGTAGTAGGTTAATTATGGAGTTGTATTTCTGACAAGAATTACTACAAATAAGTTCCCTTTTTTTTTTCCCCCAAAATAAAATATAATTTCATAATTTACATTCTTATAATTGAGACTGTGATTTGGATCTAGTTGGGTTGGGTGCCAGTTGGGGTTGGCTAACACAGACCCGCATGGTCAAAGGACACAAAATGGGCTTTGCTTGTTTTTAAGGAATAATATGTCAGCTTTTATATTTTTTTATTTTATACTATGTCTGACGGAGAACCTTAACAGAAGGGACAGGGTGTCAAAGATTATTTTCCGGATTCTTTTGGCGAAATCGTTAATTAGATATTTGTATTTCATACGTTCTGCATTGCTAGTATTTTTTTATTTTATTTTTTTTGGGTCCAGCCTATCAAAACATATTTTTTTTGTTATATTTGTGACTCGTTGAGAATAATTAATAATAATTTTCCAAGTGCATTTTTAACGTTCAAGAGAAATACAATCTCAAGTTTATCCCCTCTTTTGAGTTTTAGACTTCTGAGCTCAATACATCATTTTTTGTTAAATCTATGATCATAGATGGACATAAAAATTTCAAAAGTGAGTCCCACAAATAACATAAAGGCATTAGTCACTACACTTTTTTGGGTCGATTCTGTGCCTGAGTTAATGATAATTTTACCTACACAAAAAAAAAAAAAAAAAATGTCAGTGCCAAAAAAATAAAATAAAATAATTCATCCACGTGTTATGTCTCCCATTTTGGTCATCCTCCAATAATAGATGGTGGAAAAGTACTAAAGGAATCTTTGAAGCATGCACATGGGTTATGGGTATTAATTACCGTAATCAGCTGAATATTACTGTATTTGTTTTATATACTGTAGTAGTTTTAAAATTAACTGATATTATTACTATACTATACGTATAGTTTGCTTGCAGGCTGTGGAATAGAGAGGCCAACTGTTGGCACTGGCTAAAGTAAGCGAGGAGCACGCAAATTTTAAAAAACAGAGGAAAGGCAAAAAATAACAAGAGGGGGGTGGTGGCTGCTCAGAACTACATTATTATCTGATCTGTGGTGGCTCTTATTTCCATCAGTTTTTCCTTTTTCTTTTTGGATTATATTCATGTTTTTTTTAGGTGTCTGATTATTTAGATTCATTCATTTTCCCTCTCTCCCTCTATCTAACCTTGTTTGTGATTTGAACAGTGAAAAGAAAATATTGTAACAGTAGTCATGTTTAAGCATTCCCTTGTCTTTTGGGTTTTGCTTTTCGTGGCTCCATTGAACTCTGCAAGTTGCACAAATCCTTCATGTTTAACCAACCGATGCCTCTCTCTCTCACACACACACAAACACACAACTTAGCTAGAGTAGCTATCTTTTATTTTTTCTAAACTACAACCACTTCAATGGTTTATATTGGATACAATTTCCAATTCAATTATAAACATGGTCATACAAAACATATTTTTCCAACAATCCCCCACATGAATAAAAGTGATGAATAAGAATGCAGCAAAATGCAGATGATGAGAGAGTACAATTTAGGAGAAATCCTACATAGGATAGGTAGTTGTTGGTATTGAACCTTTCCTTGTGAAAGACTATCGGATTTACTAGCTAATCAGTTGATGTGATGCCTTGAACTGTTCAGTCGTTGGTGTAAACCAAGACAATCGAATTCACATAGAATAACCCCGACACAATCTGGTTCTCACGGTTGTGTTCATTTTTTGGTCCTGAACAATGCATGGTTAATTCATGAGTGCTCCAGAGATTTTAGCCTTCTCAATCATAGAACCGGCCCAATTCACACTCATATAGGTGATTCTTATTAAGAGTACCTGCTATGCCCCATGTAGGGGAGGTCATCGCGTGACCCCCCGTTGACCAAAGTCAACGTTGACCATCCAACGAAATGATGACAGATATCACGCAGGTGGCGCGGTGTCCGCGCGACACGTGGCCAAACCCCGTGCATGGGGCCACTGGCGCGACACTACCTATTGCTAAGCGCCTTAATGGCACGCATGCTAGGCCCAACAAGGGCAATGATTGGACAACCATGGGTCATCCGAACAGGAGAAAAGTCCATGGCCCAAACGGCTAGCGGGAGTGCGGGACCCAGAGATACGGGTGAGAACGAGAGGAGCTAGTCTAACATAGCCTAGGTAATTAAACTTACTGCGGTCTGAAAGCAGGACCCCTGGGGCCCCCTGAGGCTTGGCTGCGGTATAGGCGTAACCGAACATGTCACGACCTTGCCCTAACGGGAATAAGGGAGATCCAGTGGCTTAGTGGCTATAAAGAACAAGAGGATCGCTGCGCAGGGGATAGCGCGCCACCAGCAGGCCAGCTGTGTGGTGGATGACGTCACCCGTACGGTCAGGTTGTACGGAAATGACACGTGTCACCACATTTTGGGGTGACAGCCTGACACCTAATCATTGGTCCAAGGTGCCTATAAATATGAGACATTCCCTTTCAATACCCAGAGGTTGGTGAAATCTTGGCAGAACACATGTCACCCTAGAGAGAGAAAAGGGTAATCACTGATTGAGAGGAGAACATTCTCTCTGGTGAAATCATTCCCCATCTCCTAGGTCACCAAGGGTATCACACGGATTAGACTGAGAGTAATCCACTGCCATAGTTCTTTTTATATACACCTGCTCTGTTCTTCACCCTTCCCCTAGATCACTCCATTCTCTTTCCTACTGTGCTTTACTGTTGACTATTCTTACCTCTGCAGCTCATCATTTTGGCTGGAAACAAGAACCATCTCCTATATTCAGGCGACTCTGCTAAGGAAGTTGATTAGTTGATGGTAAACATGAGAAGTGGTCTTCAGACTTCAGACATGGCAGCACCAGTGAACCAAGCCAATCTTGTCCTTGATGGTCCACCACTAGTAGAGGATGCTACATCCAGTCAGGCAGGGAATGAATGAGGAGGAAACCAGGGAGCTCCAACCATGGAGATGATTCACACCATACAGGCCAGAATTAACCAGATGCAGACTACACAGACACAGTTGCTTGCTGTTATTGCTGGTCTCACTAAGGTGGTCACGACCGCCTTGCTTAGGGCTCAGCCAGCAACGGTGCCCCAACATATCCATGTTGGGGGAGGATTACAACCACCTGTGATTCTGTGGGTTGAACAAGCCCGTGGGACTCAGGGTATTGCTCTTTTAGTTGGTGGCCCAGGCACCCAGGCTCCTGCTCAACCTCTTATTCCTGTTCATCCTACCTTACCATAGAACCCTGGTCTCCAAACCACAGGAACTAGTTCTGTCCATCGAAGGGCAACTCTTGGCGAAAATGGTGGACCACAGGCGGTGAAACTAGCAGAGGTACAAGCTCTGTTACAGAAGGAAAAAACAAAAACAACTCTCCCCTCCCTCCCAAGCCCAGATATTCAACCACCATACCCTATGGCCATCCTTCAAATGCCATATCTAGAAGGGTACACTCCCCAAAATTTATCAAGTTTGATGGCAAAGAGGGTATGGCATAGGAACACGTGGTGCGCTTCATTGAAACACTGGGAGCCTTTTCTAGCGGCACAAATCTCTGGCTCCGTGAATTTTCTAAGTCCCTTACTAACAGGGCTTACGCATGGTACGTCAACCTCACTCCATACTCTGTAACATCATGGGAAGACATGGTCAGTCGCTTCTACGCCAAGTTCTTCCAGACGCGCGAAAAGATAACTAGCTTATCTCTGGTCAAGGAAACCCAAGGCCCCAGTGAGAACATCATTGATTACATCAAGCGGTTTCAGGACCGCGCGGTTGACTGTTTGGAACTAGTGGAAGAGGAGTACCTTGTAGAGATTTGCACAATTGGCCTCCTGTGCGAATACTAGCCTTTCTTGGTGAATGTGAAGATCCAAATGTTTGTTGCGTTGTTGGAAGCAGCGTATAAGTTGCGCCATACAATCAAACCACCCGTGCGTGAAAGTTGGAAATCAAGAAATCTCACTCTGTGGCCGCAGTAGCGGCGGAAGCGGTAATGGGCGCGGAGGTTGGAAGAAGCAAAAGGTGTACAAGGATGCTACAGGGACCCCAGAGTACCCCTGCAGCATTGAGGAGGTGAAAGTGCTGGTGAAAGAATGGATCGCAGATGGCGAGCTCACCCTACCAGACATAGAGGTCGCGCCCTCTCGCAGACAGAGAAAGCCCCAAATACTGCATGTTCCACCGACACATCAAGCATCCTACTAGTGAGTCCTAGCCCTTGAGGAGAATTTTTTTAAAAAAATTGGATAACAACGAGTTAAGAATTGCAACAAAGGCACAAGATGTGCGCACACACCCCTACTTGGAGCCTGGAACAGCCAATATGGCTGAGTGTTTTGACTTTATGCGTGAGATCGCGGAAGACGATTACGATTATAGTTATGAGACTATGATTATGAGGTGTATATGACGTTTTTTTTACGATGAGCTGGATGATGTCGTTGGATATGACATCCCAACGGTGGCCACTCCCGATCCAGAAAGTGGGGTCAAGATTTTGCAGAACAGCACAAAGTTCAGACAGTTTTATGACGGAATGGGGTTTACACCCGACGCGAGGTTCAGAATGACAAAGACCATTTTGGCTATTGCGCAAGAAGGCCATGAGACGTGCGCTGCGGATGAGGGTTCTATCCCCAGGACGATCAAGGATGAGTCAAATACGATCTCGTTCTTTGACTCTGATAGAAAAGTGTTGCACCAGCACAACAAACCTCTGTATGTCACTGCGCACGTCAACGGCGTGGAGCTAAAGCGAGCTTTTATGGACGGAGTTGCATCCATCAATATCATGCCAATGACTAACTTGCAAAAGGTTGGGATTCTAGAGGAGCGGTTCGTGAAATCATTAATAGGAATCACTGGGTTCCAAGGGGACAAGAAGGAATCGCTGGGGTATGTCATTGTCGATCTCGTAGTCGGCCCAATCTGCACTGCCACGAAGTTTCACATCATTAACGTGCAGACAAATTATCACATTATCTTGGGCCGCAGTTGGATGCATCGCTTCGTGGTGATCCCATCCAGTTACCATCAGTGCTTGAAAGCAATTTGGGCTGGGAAGAAGGTCATCGTCGCGGCGTCTGAGAAGCCGCTCGAAGTAAATGAGGCCCACCTGTCTAACGCAGTATATTTCACCGAAATGGAAGAACGATGAGCGCGATGGTGGCAAGGTCGCGCATAGTAAAGCTACCAAAATGGGAAGATATTAAAGATGAAGGAGAGACCTCCACGAGCAAGCGAGAGACATTTACGGAGAGCACGTCGGGGCTAAGAAAGATTACCAAAGTCAAAGAAGGAGGAAAAACCATGTACTGCCTATGACGGGGCGGCGGGCCAGATGCCCAGACAGGGGCGTCTGACCCGCGGTGCCTAGAGGCAATGGGAGCAAAAGATGAGATAGTGAAGCCCGAGCCCCGAAGTGCATGCAAGATGGTCCTAAGCCCCAACCAGAAGTTCTTGAGGAAGTCAATCTCAGGGAAGGAGAAGGAACTCTGAGGCCCGTTTTCGTTAGTGCGACACTCAAAAGTGGTATGAAGAAACAACTTATTCTACTATTGCAATAGTACAACGATGTATTCGCATGGCATTATGAAGAAATGCCAGGATTAGACACTGAATTGGTGGCACACCATTTGAATGTTTTTCTGAACTCCAAGCCGATCAAGCAAGGTGCGCGCAAGTACCAACCAGAGTTGGAGGAGAAGATAAAAGAAGAAGTTGAGAAACTAAGGAAGGCAGGTTTCATTCAACCCATACAGTACCCGCTATGGCTCGTAAACATTGTGCCAGTAAAGAAGAAGAATGGCCAAATACGCGTATGTGATGACTTCTGCGACCTCAACAAAGCCTGCCCCAAGGATGAATTCCCTTTGCCTCATGTGGATACACTGGTTGGCTCCACGTCAAGGCACTCTATGTTTTCCTCCATGGACTGGTTTCAACGGCTACAACCAGATCAAAATGGTAGCAAAGGACGCGGAGAAAACAGCATTCAGGACACCCCTGGGCAACTTATACTACACCGTCATGCCATTTGGTCTAAAGAATGCTGGCGCAACCTACCAGCGCTCATTGACGACAATCTTTCGCGATATGTTGCATCACATCGTGGAGGATTATGTGGATGACCTTGTGGTAAAGTCGAAAGAAAAGTTTGATCACCTGGACCACTTGGATACAGTATTCAAAAGATGCAGGAAGTTTAACATGAGGATGAACCCACTCAAGCGTGCGCTTGGTGTCACGTCAGGAAAATTCCAGGGGTTTCTGGTCCATAGGCACGGGATTGAGGCAGATGATGCAAAGATAAGATCCATTATTGAAATGTCCCCTCCCCACTCCCTGCGGACCCTCAAAAAGTTCCTTGGTTGAGTTTCCTATCTACGGAGATTCATCCTCGTGCTGGCAGAAATCTCAGCGCCCTTTAGTGGTTTGCTGAAAGGCAAAGCTAAGTTCGAATGGCACGCGGAACACCAACACGCGTTTGAAAGGATCAAAGTTGTGCTGACCTCCCCGCAAACCATGATCGCGCCTCAAAAGGGCAAGCCCTTATCCTGTATTTGACGTCCACCCCGAGATCCATTGGGGCCCTGCTCATGCAGGAAATTGACTGGGCAGAGAGGCCAGTATACTATATCAGCAGAAAGGTGCAAGGCACAGAGGAGCGTTACACCCCGATAGAGCGGCATTGCTCAGCGCTGATTTTACCACGCAAAAGCTCCGCCACTACTTTCTATCCTTCAAAATTCATATCATCACGAAAAGTGGCCCACTGTGGTATTTGTTACCGCGGCCAGCTCTCACGGGGAGAGTGGCCCGCTGGCTACTAGCATTGGCCGAATTTGAAATATCAAGTGTCACTCCCCCCGCGATCAAGTGCTAAGCGCTCGCTGACTTGTTAGCACAATTCCTAGTTGACAGTGCGAGCCAGTTCAGGAAGCATTACTAGGAGATGGTTTCGAAGCATTAGCGGCCGCGTTAGAGGTAGCGGGAATACCTCGCATATAAGGAGATAAAGGTCCTCAAAATCATGGGGGATTCAAAACTTGTTAACCTACAGACAGAAGGCCACTATGCACTCAAGGAACCTACCCTCGCTCCATACCAGGCCACTGTACAGAGATTGATGCAACGGTTTGACAAGGTGGAGATTATTCACAAGCCCAGATCAGGCAATAGCCTGACGCACTCATTACGCTTGGAGCAAAGGTTGAGTTGAATGAAGAAAAGATTGCATTTGAGATCGTAAAAAGAACAAATTCGTCAATAATTAATAAGGTGAACAAAGAACAAGCTGTGGAAGAATGGCAAGAAAAGTTGATAAAGCAGTTAACCACTGGAGAAGGTGATGCACCTGTGTCGGAATTGGCACAATTAACGATGATTGGGAAAAAGTTGTACAACCGCGGGCCTCAGGGGTGACTCACATGGTGCATTGGGCTTGAAGAGGCCAAGGTCAGGTTGCATCAGATCCATGATGTAACTTGTGGAGAAAATGACATATCTTTGTACCAGAGGGTTCAGAGATAGGGCTATTATTGGCCTAACATGAAAGCAGACGCCGCTGAGGTGTTAAGGAAGTGTGAGAGGTTTGCGCTAGCCATCCCGGAACAAGAATGTTGCTTTTCTGTGGAGCAGGATTGAAGGCAGAAATACATTGATTTTCTGCAAGAGGGCGCACTACCAGTGGAGAAGGAGTATAGAAGACAAGTCAAGATGTATGCCGGACGCTTCTTTGTCAAAAATGGAAACCTCTACAGGAGAGCCCTGGACCACATCCCTTTGTGATGTTTGTCCAACAAAGAAGCCGAGGAAGTGTTGTACAAGGCTCATGAGTTGGAACACCAGGGTGGGCGGAAGCTATATGAGCACATCATTCACTTGGGATACTACTGGCCGCGGATGGAATCTGACGCCAAGGCACACATGCGCAGATGACACGCATGCCAGAAATTTGGAAACCTTGTTCACGCGCCAATAGTTAAGCTCCACGCTATCCGCGCGCCTTACCCTTTCCACACTTGGGCAATGGACCTTGTCGGGCCTATCACGCCACACTCGCAGGCATCAGTGGATTTTGGCAGCAACTGAAGTCAGCACTAAGTGGGTGGAGGCAGTACCATTGAAGAACTCAACTGGCGTGGCAGTGGCTCAGTTCATCAAAGAGAACATCATATGCAGATTTAGTATACCTAAGGTGATCTTGTCAAATAACGAGACCCCGTTTGTCAATAAGGATGTGGGCGAGCTACTCCAATCTTACTCTATAGAGCACCAGACTTCAACACCTTATTACCCTTAGGGGAACGGCCAAGCAGAGGCCACAAACAAGTCTTTGGTGCGGATTCTGAGCAAGCTATTGGACGAGAAAGGAGGAACATGGTCAAATCACCTGATCACAGTGCTCTAAGCATATAGAATGGCAAAAAGGAAAGCCACGCGGACCAACCCTTTCAACTTGGTCTATGGTGCGGAGACTATACTCCCAGTAGAACTAAGCGTACCCTCCACGCGACTAGCTTTCTCTACCTGGGGCATTGACGTCATCAACAAAATCACCCCAACTGCTTCAAATAGGAACAAGTTCATCCTAGTTGCTATCGATTATTTCACCAAGTGGGTCGAGGCTGCCTCCTACACTACTCTTACAGCAGTCTAGGTCGCTCATTTCATCAAGCAGAACATTGTCTACCAGTATGGAGTACCTCACGCATTTGTGTCTTACAATGGTGTTCACTTCAAGGGTAGAGCCGCAGAAGTTCTCAGAGACTTTGGGATCCAAGTCCACAAGTCAACCGTCTACCGGCCACAAACCAATGGAGCTGTAGAAGTTGCCAACAAAACCATCAAGTCTATATTGGAAAGAACCATTCATTCTACAAGAAACTGGCATGAACAGCTGTCGTTAGCACTTTGGGGATACTGGACATCTATCCGTACTCCAACAGGGGCAACACCCTATTCTTTGGTTTACGGTATGGAAGCCGTTCTCCCTATTGAACTTGAGGTACCATCTCTAAGGGTCATGATAGAAGCTGACATCGAGGAAGCTGAATGGCAGAGCGCGAGATTCGAAGAACTCATGTTATTTAACGAGAGAAGGCTCAAGGCCTTGTATCATGTTCAAGGGTATCAACGCTGAATCGCGCGCGCTTTTAACAAGAAAGTCAAATCCAGGAATCTGCAAGAAGGAGATATGGTTCTGAAGGAGATCCGGGCTCCAGTTTTCGATCCACGCGGGAAATTTTGGCCAGAGTGGGCAGGGCCATACATCATCAAGAAGATCTTTTCTGGAAACCAAGGTTGCGAATCACGTTTCGTACCGGCCGGTACGTACCGGATTTGTGTAAAACTGGTACCCTAGCACTCAAGTTCCATTCCAGTGTAAATACCGGTTGTTACCGGAGCATACTGCGCTTACAAAAAAATACCGGCCAGTAAGATGGTACCGGAAGTTCCGTCCGAGATTTTGCAGGTCACTCTGAAGAAGATGATGGGACGATCCATGCGAGAATCAGATTGGTGCGAGAAGGATTTTTTGTCGTTGGTTCAAATCTGATGGGATGCTTGAGAGGCAGATCAGAGAGAGAGAGAAAGACCGACCTGATCAAGAAAGACCGACCCATCCAGACCCCATCATCACCATCTCTTTCTTCATGTCTGATTCAATCGGGTAGCAAGATGAAAAACATAAATAAAAAAAAAAAAAAGAAAGCCAAGGTTGAATCAGAAATAAATGTAAGTCAAAAAGGGAAACACAGAAACAAAAATTAAAGAATCAGAAACCTGGTGGGGAGGGTTGATCGGAGAGATTCAAAAAGATGGGGAGGGATTTTATGGCAGGAAGCAGACAGAGGGAGAGTACGTTGTGAAGAGAAAAGAGGAAAGTAGCAAATAGCAATAAATTACTCCTATGAACATAGAACTCTGTGGAGTTGGATTTTTTTATTTTTTATTTTATCCAATTGTCGATCGATGTTTACAATAAAGAAAAAACAATAAGGGGAAAAATTATTTGGTGTGGCATGTGCCTACGGCAATATTTAACATTATTAATAAAAAATTAATATATGAAATTATAAACATGTACTAACATTATAAAAATTATATTTTGTACATAATATATTATAAAAACTGTTAGAAATAACAGAAAATATGTCGTCTCTTTCTCTCTCTAGGCGGAAAAGGCGATTCCATCTGAAACCCTAGATATGGTAGACACAACTGGATCGGCCATGGCAGATGTATACTCAGACATTAGTGCTCTGGGTTCTAAGGTGATTGACTCAAATGAGGTAAGGAAGAAGCAATCCGCACAGTCGGGGGGCATAAACTCCTTCATCGCAACACCGCAACACTACTTAGATCTGGGCGCTGAAGTACCCGACACTCCTCTAATCTCAGCAACAACGAGCAAACCGATCCACAGTAAGCTCTTGACTCCCGGTGCGGTGTTCTCCACACCCACGAAGTTTATTCCTTTCAAACCCCAAGATCTTTACCTGCAACAACAGACATCCCCTACCTGTGGAGTCACAAATCGCGCTCAAAACACCACTCCTAAGAACACCATTCTCAAAAACCCAGATTCACATCCAACCCAGGTCCAAGCCCTAAATCCAAATAGCCATTATACTGAGGACGTTTCCAAGGGTTCCACGATGAAACCAACAACAACCAACGAAGCTCTCTCACGTCAATCACAAGAGG
The DNA here is from genome assembly GCA_020921065.1 of Vaccinium darrowii. Taxonomy (NCBI): domain Eukaryota; kingdom Viridiplantae; phylum Streptophyta; class Magnoliopsida; order Ericales; family Ericaceae; genus Vaccinium; species Vaccinium darrowii. Next base: position 21,770,050 of record CM037161.1, read on the forward strand.
AAGGACCATCTACTACCTCGCAAGTTCTCTACAATGCTGGAGGGACTCCATATGAAGCAGAGGACCCTAATCTGGGTTACCCATCAGATGCAATTCGACTCCGATATAACTCATCCAAGTCAATTTTGACCTCTCAACCAACCCTAAACCTAACTTAGTCCAGTGAGAACAAATCCCCTCGTCAAGAGCAGGTTACTAAACCAAACAACACCGGCACTGCTCCAAAATGGTCTTCGTTGTTCAAAGCACAAGCCCCGTCAAAATCCATGAAGTTAGAACATTATCCAGAAATGCAGCAAGGGAAGGAACCTGTGATTGAGTTGGATGAAGATCATGTTGATACTCACTCTTGGGATAACTGCTTAATAGGGTATTTCTTGGATGGTAGGATGCCCTACAACCTATTGTGTGCCACTGCTCGTGCTATTTGGAAAGAAAATGCTCCAAAGGCCATCAAGCAGGTAGGGGCGTGTTTCTTCTTTGAATTCAGAGATGAGGCTACCAAGATGCAGGTTTTGGAAGGAGGGCCTTATTTCTTTTCCAAGCGCTATTTAGTGCTTACTAATTGGAGAAGAATGTTGGTTCCCACTACGGAACACCCCACCTTAATTCCAGCATGGATTAAGCTTCATAAGCTTCCCCTTGAATGCTGGACAGAATCAGGCTTCAGTCGCATAGCTCGTGCTATTGGAAGACCTATCCATGTAGATGAGGCTACAGCTGGAAAAAAAAGACTGGATTTTGCTAGGATATGCGTTGAAATATCCGCTAAAGATGAACTACCAGATGAGGTGATAGTGAGGTCTAATGGAGAAGCTGTTACAATCAGGGTGGAGTATCAATGGCTCCCCCCCAAATGCTCCGAATGTAATGTATTCGGGCACAAATATTCCGAAGCCAACCTCAGCACCTGCTAATCCTAAAGAGTCATGGCAAGTTGTGGGGAATAAGCCACACATTTCCAATCAGGACCCTATTGTTCAACATCAAGTACAAAAGGCTTTGGAGAAAGGAGGTAGCACGGTTTTAGATTCTGTCACTAATTTGGTGGAGTCCACTTCTTATATCAAAGAGGACGAGGTTGATGATTCTTCTGAGGAAATTGAGGAATTAATAGCAGAGCCTTGTCCCTCCATTAAAGGCCCTCCTTCTAAGAAGGATTCTGAAGTGCTGAGTCCTCCATTCATCAAGCAGTCGGGTGGTTCAACTGTCTTGAACACAGATGCAGCATCCACTCCCTCCCCCTCCTGCCCACAATCAGCAGGAAGTAATACTAAGAAGAACAAGAAGAAGGGGAACTTTGGGAGAGTTAGCTCCTCCAAGAGACACTGACTTTCGTACTGTATCCTTTTGGGCAGTTCTAATACTTTCTATTTATTGCCATCTTGCTTATATTTTGTTTATATCTTGCTTATATTGCTTATATCTTGCTTATATTTTGTTTATATTAAATAATCCCCATGCTTAGTTCACAAACACTAGTGCATTTTGGTTTTTGGAATTTGAGAGGATTAAATGACCCTCTCAAGCAAAAGGCAGCCAAACACCTTTTGAAATCAAATGATTTGTCTCTTTTGGGTTTGATTGAACATAAAATTAAAGAACCTGGCATTAACAAGATTGTGAAATTTGTCTGCCCTCATTGGCAGCATGCTCATAATTCTACTCATGCTCCCATTGGGAGAATCCTTGTATGCTGGAATCCTCGCATCCTAAAAGTGAAGGTTCTTCATATGACTAGCCAGCTTGTCCACTGTGAGGTGCAATCTGTCCAAGACGGGCATGAATTTTTTGCTACGTTTGTGTATGGGGCCAATGATCCCAATGATAGACTTGATCTTTGGAGGGACCTATGCAAACTCAAGAGTATAGAGCCTTGGGTGATTCTTGGGGACTTTAATCCCATTAGGAACCCCAAAGAAAAATATGGTGGGACTGCACATTGGCCCTCCCACATGGATGATCTCAACAAATGCCTCTATTCCTGTGAGGTGGAGGATTTGAGATACTTTGGATGCTTCTATACTTGGTCTAATAGGCAGGACCCACCAAATTACATTTCTACCAAGCTTGACAGAGTTCTTGTCAATGATGTCTGGCTTAGGACTCACACCTCATCTTCAGCTTACTTCAATACGCCAGGGGTCTCTGACCACTCCCCTGTTATTGTGCACATTACTCCTCCCCCTAATCCTCCTAGAAGACCTTTTAGGTTCTTTAATTTCCTTGCTGACCATCCCTCCTTCCTACACACTGTCCAGAAGGTTTGGAGGCAAGTCATACTTGGTAACCCTATGTATTGTCTTACTGAAAAACTTAAGAGATTACAAGTTGAGCTTAAAGAATTAAACCATAAGGAATTTAGTGCCATCTCTGACAGAGTGGCTGTGACTAAAAATCAGCTTGAGACTCTACAGTCCAGCCTTGGAACTGATCCTACTAACCTTGTTGCTCAAAGGAAGAAAAATTGGTCTACAAGCAATTTCTCACTCTCTCTAGAGCAAAGGAAAGTTTAGCTAAGCAGAAATCGAGAATTCAGTGGCTAAAGCTTGGAGACCAATGCACTTCCTTCTTCTTCAAAACTGTCAACAACAATAGAAATAGAAGTAAGATTACTAATCTTGTTTTGGGTGATTCCACCACTACCCATGACACAAATGTAATCAAGGACTTCTTTGTCAACTTCTACTCTAATCTCCTGGGTAAACCTCACACTACTACCTATTCTGGTCTTGATAGAATCAGCCAACTCATTACCAAAAGACTCACAAATGACCAGAGTGTTGGCATGGTTTATGAGGTATCTGACTTAGGGATGGCAATTTCCCCAAACCCGATGGATACCCGCCCCACCTCCGGTTATTTGGAGGCAGATATTATTCGATTTTTCATCCAATAGGAGCGGGTATGGTAGAACTTAAAGAATCCCCGATTAAAAATGGAGCGGGTATGATTTTGTGATACCCGTCTTCGAATACCCGTACCCGCCCCCGTTTCAAATTGTATACATATTTTTTATGAAGAGTGTATGTATATATGCGGGCATATAGTAATATATAAATGTATATGTATGTGTGTATATATATAAGTGTGCATATTGGTATAATTTATGTATATTGTTCCAAATTAAAACTATATATGGTTAAGTGTTAAAAAAAAGTTTAATGATGGTAGATTTAAAATTGTATATAATCTTGGTAGACTATTATTTCTTCGCAACTTTTTATTCTATTTTGTTTTAAATGGTTGTTTTTGTTAGTATAGGACATGTAAGAGGGGAAAAACTCACGAAGTTATTTCCTTGCTCTTATGAGATCAAATCCTCTTTGAATGGAGCGACCTCGATCCTGCAACACGAACGAACTGTCAGAGCACCCCTGCCTCTAGGCGGCAAGGGCCCTCCGATGGCTAAGTTAGTACTAACGAACTGGAGGATCAATGGAACGAGTGTATAAGTGCGAGATTAGGTTTAAGCATACCTCTAGTCTTTAGAAGTCATTTTCTTATATAGGCGATTGGATTGCCTTTACATTCTTTGCAGAATTCTTCTCTGTATGGAATCCTTCCACTATCCCTTTTGGGTATGGAGGTGGGGATGGGGAAGAACTTCATAATTGGGGATCGGGGGTAGAATAGGGTCCCCCGATCCATACCCTACCCGTTGCCATCCCTAATCTGACTCTGAGATTAAAGATACATTCATGAGTTTTAATCCCAGTAAAGCCCCTGGCCCCGATGGGTATAATGCCTGCTTCTTTCAAAAGGCTTGGCCTGTTGTGGGACATGAAGTCACTGCTGCAGTCAGGAACTTCTTCAAATCTGGGAAGCTTTTAACTAAAGCCAATGCCACCATTGTGGCTCTTTTGCCCAAAATCCCTCTAAAGTTGGTGACTTTAGACCAATCTCATGCTGCAACACTGTATACAAATGCATTGCAAAAATATTGGCTAAAAGGCTTCAGTGTGTCCTCCCTACGATTATAGATCCAGTCCAATCTGGATTTGTCAAGGGTAGGAGGATCGCGGATAATATATTCCTTACTCAGGAGATTATGCAAGGTTACCATAGGTCCACTTCATCTTCCAAATGTGCCATGAAAGTGGACATTATGAAAGCCTATGATAATGTCAGATGGGACTTTCTCTGGGATACTCTTACTTGCATGAATTTTCACCCCAGAATGATCACTTGGTTAAAAACCTGCGTCACCACTGCAAACTATACACTGAATATCAACGGCGAGCCCACTGGCAACATTAAGGGGGAAAGAGGCCTCCGACAAGGTGACCCTCTTTCATCTTACCTCTTTGTAATTGTCATGGAGGTTCTCACAGGCATTTTAAAAGAAAAGTCCAATGAGCCTGACTTTAGGTTTCATTGGAGGTGCAGTCAAACTAAAATTATCAATCTGTGTTTTGCAGATGACCTCATGATATTTTGTAATGGTGATGTGAACTCAGTTAGGCATATTCATGATTCACTTTGTGAATTTGAATCCCCATCTGGTTTGTCTCCTAGTCCTGGAAAAAGTTTTGTCTTCTTTTCTGGGGTACAACACAGCACAAGAAAAGAGATTCTTCAGTTGCTGGGTTTCAAAGAAGGCACCTTGCCAGTGAGATACCTTGGAGTTCCTTTGTTGTCCACCAAATTGAAGCATGTTGACTGCAAGCCAATGATAGATAAAATTACCTCAAGAACTAAAACTTGGACTAATAGGGATTTGACGTATGCTGGTAGGGTCCAGCTTATAAAAAATGTGATATTTTCTATGCAAACATATTGGTCCTCCCTCTTTATACTGCCCAAGAAAGTCATCAAGGAAGTTGAGACCATTCTAAGATCCTTTCTCAGGTCTGGTCCTGACCTCAAGAAGTCTGGGGCTAAAGTTGCTTGGGAGCACTAGTGTTGTCCAAAGCAAGAGGGTGGTTTAGGCTTTAAGTCTATATATGTTTGGAATAAGGCGGCCATTGCTAAGCACATCTGGTTCCTTATCTCTGGAGGGGAACAATCTATGTGGTGCCAGTGGGTTAAGTCATATTTGCTCAAGGGGAGAAGTTTTTGGGAGGTTAAAATGCCCAGCTCACCCTCATGGGTTTGGAGAAAGCTTCTCAACATTAGACCTCTTGTGCATCCCCACATTAAAGTTGTCATTGGCAATGGTAGGTCTGCATCTTTATGGTATGATAATTGGCACCCTCTTGGCCCCATAGCAAATAAGTATGGGCATAGAGTCATTTATGATTCTGGGGTCGCCAAGAATGCCAATGTGTCTGCCTTTATTCATGGTTCTGAGTGGCATCTCCCTATTACCCAAACCTTAGAATTCAATGAGCTTAGGAATACTATCACATCTCTCCCCAATCCTAATCAGGATGTTGAGGATCATCATGTATGGTCTCTAAGCTCTAATGGTGAGTTCACAATATCTTCCTTTTGGAATGAACTCAGAATACAATACGCCAAGGTGACTTGGCACACAAGCATTTGGTTCCCTGGTCATATACCCAAATGTAGCATGCTCTCTTGGCTTGCTATCCATAACAGACTCTATACTGGTGACAGATTGGTATTATTTGGTACCATTTCTGTCTCCTGTTGTAGTTTCTGTTCAGGTGTGGAGTCACATGATCACTTGTTTTTCAATTGCCCCTTCACCTCCAAAGTCTGGCTTGAGATACTTAATTATCTCAGTTTAAATTGGCCTTCCAGATCCTGGGCTGATTGGATCAATCATATATCAAGTATTAGAGGCAAAACACTCAAAACCTTGATTATCAAACTTGTGTTCACAACCACAGTTTATCAGATTTGGCTTGAAAGGAATGCTCGTAAATTCCAAAATGCATCATACACTTTGCCCACTGTGGTGAGCAAGATTCACTCACTTGTGAGATATAGACTTCTGTCCTTGGACAAACTTCCTCAAGGGCACCAATCACAAATGTTGTTAGCTAAGTGGGGGATTAACTAAATTATTCATCTATTTTATCCTGTTTATTGCTGTATCTGGTATCTTGCAGGGTATCCCCTTGAGTAGACAGGTTCTACAGATCAGATGTGATAAGTATGGCCAAATTAAAGGAATCAGATATCCAGTGGGCTTGCTGCCGTTACTGCTGTTTGCTGGTAGCAGATTAGTATCACTGCCGTAGGATGTCACACTTAAATGCATTTGCTGTGGTGACCTCAATTCACATGCATGTGACACCTTGGATGCTGAGCTCCACATGGGTATTATCCTGTCTTGTTCAAGATTATGCTCATTTATATTTCTCTTGCTTGCTTGCACTTGAACCTCCATGTTAAACTATAGCAAGGGATGTTGCTATAGATTCTTACTTGATTGCTTGCTTTTGGATTATGCTCATTCAGTGGGTTGCAAGGGCTGTTGCAACCTACATACTTACTTGCTTGCACTTGAACCTTCATATTAATCTATAGCAAGGGTTGTTGCTATAGATACTTACTTGATTATCTGTAATTAGAGAACTTGCCTGTTCCTATGTTGTGTTACTGGTGAGTCTTGTGTACCTCGGGGGATACCAGTTTTCAAAGGAGATGCTGCCCAATTTTCCAGAAATCCAGTGGACTAGCTGCAGCAATGTTAGTCCGGGTAGTGCTATTCTTGTTATTACTTATGGTTTCAAATCTACACATTCTTCATGCGCGAACTGCTTAGAGTTGTTTGGCATCATCTGGACTGCTGTGTGTCTGATTAGCATCCACGATATTAAGATCTCTGGCCTAGCCTTGGGGGGATGTCCCATGGCATGTATTAGTCCCTTCTGGGAGGGGGCCTTTCCTCCCTACTCTAACAAGTTACACCTACTGTTAGCCCAAATCCTGAATGGCTCTATGACATGTTCCAGTCACTAGTCCCTGTCTGCTGTGATACACCCTGTTACTACTATTGCGTTACTCATTTTGCTGTGATACAACCTGATTGTGTTAATCATTACTGCTGCTGCTGCATCATTGTCTGCTGATACAGTCAGGTTACTCTTATATGCTCATGGACTGTTCTGCTATCGTCTACACATGACAAGCCTCAGATGCTGATTCTCTAGTAGTGTCAAAAAACAGCCGAAATGCTGCCCAAATTTAATCATTTTGTTGTATGTTTCTTAATCATCTTAGAAGGTTAGGAAACATTTAGATTACTTACTCCTAGATACTTGTAGCCAGTTGGCGTAGGTCCCCTATCCTATCTTTATATTGTTCTCTCTTTTATTTTCTTTTATTTTATTTTGTCCTCCTGGGGTATGCTCCTTGTAGGCTGTAAATTCGGTTAGCCCCTTTTTATTTCAAGCTTATTTACCTAACAAAATATATATTATCAAAAAATATTTTACATAAAAAAAAGTTATAAAAATATTTTTTTTGTATGAAATATGCTATAAAATATATTTTTATAATTATATATAATGGGAATAGCACTAAATCCAAAACGGTACCGGTACTGCGCCGATACCGGTACCGTGCCATACCAGTAGGAAAACCGGTACCTAAGCCGGTACGAATTCTCTACATTGGTCAACATAGATCAGCTCAAGCGATACTACCCCTAAGAGAAGCTTGTTGGACTGAAAACCGCAAGGGGGGGCTGTGCCAGGCAAAAATTAGAGCAACTCTGCTAAGTCGGAAACCCACATCGGGCGACTTAGGCAAAAATTCAAGACAAGTCAATCAAAAGAGCTCGCTAGACCGAAAACCCAAAAGGGCGGTACTAGGCAAAAATTAGAGCACAAAAGGAGAGTGAAAATACTCGAGCGAACCCTAGCCAAAATTGTATACATGAACTACGTCATGACCTGATTCCTTTTTAATGATACGTAGGCATCCTCACATTGGTGACCAGTCACAATCTTTTGTAACATCTCTTGAACTGATCCAGAGCCGTCATTCGCGTTTACAATCACAATCAACGAGAATCAAAGTGGAAAACTTTCACAGTTCGCTTTTATTCAAACTAATTCCTTCGATTACATGGCTGAGCATGAATCTTTCACAACGAAACAACAAAAAGCAAAACATCGACCCACATGAAACATATCATGGGTCAGCAATTTATTTCGGGCACATTAAGACTAAAGCAAATGTCAATTTTGATTCCCATTTTCTCTTGCTTCAATTTCTTGTACCAACCATCTCTTGTAACCCCCCGGAAGCACAATGCTGGGATGCTGATCTCTGGGAACAGTCACATGCTCCCTCCAAGTTCGCTGATAAGCTTGAATAGTCGCATGGTTGAAATTTGGCACGACAAAGTTTTTAGGATTCACAAGTGGTACTGTCTGACTAACACCAAGCTGACGAAAGATGCGGTAAGGAATGTAAAAGGTCCAGCAAGTCAAGCCCGCTAGAACAATCCTATGGCATCCCATGTTGCTCACTGTCATGGTCGGATGATCCATCCAGTTCAAGCGCCAAGAGATTGTGTTCTTTTTAAGCTGGGAAAGCACCTGAACCCAACCAAGAATACTCCTATGAAATTCCTGGTACTCCCTCTGAGCGAAGCCTTACGTCTCATGGATCCTGTTCCGCGGCATCGCCTCCAAAAGAGCAGCCTTATCACAAAGCCAAATCTACATGAGAGAGAAACAAGTAAGGAGCCATAGAAAGCCTAAACCCGAGTGTTGAGGTAAAACGAGAATGAGAGAATCAACCAGAAAAAGGAGAGCTGAGTGAGAAACCTACATGTAGGAGCAAAGCGCTGCCTTCAAAAACATTGGTACGCCCAGCATGGACTCCATCCAAACCCATCACAGTTTCAGGTAGAACCATCGGAACTACATCTTTGCGCTCCTCAATCTGCTTAGCCACTCCTACCAGTACCGCAGTTGCCTGATTTTTTGAACCAACAAACAGGAAAGCCGCAAGAATAACGAGACATAATGCAAAGCCTTCGGGTCGAAACTGGTTGATCAAACGCAGAATGTTGAGCATGCCTCCCTGGATCATGGACCTTGTCGCGTTTTTACTCAAGCCCAGCTTTGAGGACAGCACATCAGCATAATTCACTCCTTGAAGAGGAATGATGGGAGTCTCCAGGTCAAAACCTCCGAGGTACGCATGGAACTCTTTCACCGTGGGGCACAACTCTTGAAGGCCGAAGCGAAACACATGCACTTTCGAATCCCAGAAACGAACAGCAGCATGAAGCAACTCAGGACGTATAGTTACATCCCGAATGTAGCGCATAGACGCCAACCTGCGATCCCAGAAGTTCAGCCAACCCAGACCATCGAGCTCGTCAAGCCAGGAACGAACCAAAGCTGAGGTACTCACAACCATTTATGAGATATGGAGGGAGATGAAGAATGTGATTTTCGGGATAAATGTGCTATGGAAACAATGCTATTTATAAGCATTCAATGGAGAAAAGTTCAAAAATCTTAGAAAACATGCGCCTCGGGAAGCGTTCCACATTAAAGAACGTGAGGATAAGGCGAAAGTTTTGTGAACTTCCCCAAAATTTGTTTGGTGCAGCATTTAAAGACTTTGGAACATGTAAAATTACGCTAGGAAGACGAATCAAGAAGCCAAAACAGCAGAAAACTGTGTCAGATGTGGGGCATCAAACTTCAGTGTCGTATGGCTCTATGCCTGCGTCGTACGATGCCATTTCTTGCACCGTACGGCATACTTGGTTACTTTTCGATCAAAATTCCAATTTTGACCCTCCGGACCGATTCCGAGCTTCTTTTGGCCACTTTTCTTGCGTAGACAACTCAAAATGAGTCTCAAGGGCTCAATGGAAGAATTATTTGGCACTTTCAAGGATGTCTCGATAGACGGATTAGCTGAATTCCCCGGATACAGAGCTTCGGGTGAAATTTTGCAACTTTTTCACAACTTCTCGAGATATTCGCTTCAAGCAAGGGCGTGTCATGCATTTTCAAACTCAAAAGAGTGTGTCAAGTGTGTTTCATGGATTGGTCGAATCTTCGTTCATTTGGAAAGCTCGGGACTACCGAAAGTCAAGTCCCGGCACACCGAATTATGGTTTTTCGAGATTTACTTGGTTTTGCAAGCATTGTTGTATACATTTAGGATTTGTTGGTCAATCAAGTCAAGACATCTAGCCACGGGGTGTTTCCACTTTAAATTCTCCTCTCTCATCATGTTTTTCAGTTCTTCCTACAAAAAGCCAAAAGTGTCCAATTCTATCAAATCAATCCACATGTCTCTCCCAATTTCAAATACATTTCATTCCCCCACAGTGTCTCGTGTCATACATTCTCAGTGCTAGGTTTGGTTCTTAAGATTCAAGTCTTTATTAATGTAAGTCATTCTACATAACGGAAATGAGAGTTTTTATAAAAACCAAAACAATATCCATGTCATAAGTAAAATGTGCATCTATCCAAGGGCAAAACAGGCCCGACAACATCAAAACTACTACCACGGCACGCAGGCCGTATCCATTAAAAGAAAGAAAAGAACGGGCAAATAGGCGCCCAAATAAAAAAACAGGCACGCAGGCCTGTCCTACCTACTCAAGCACGTGGCCTCTTCCGCGAACGAGGCCTAAGCTCCTCAGACTCAGAAGGACCTGTGTCCTCCTCTTCACTGCTCTCTGCCTCCCTGAAAGACCACCATGACGATGGAGCTGAACTCCCTGGTGCGTTACCTCCTAGTCTCTCAATAGAGGGATGACGACCTCGGAGTACCCTGTCAGAAGGAGGAGTCACGGGACCACCTCCAGCTTGCTTCATCAACGGCCTCCTCCGCTCAGACCTTGGAGGTGGGGACATACTCTATATAAAGCAAAGAAATCCCATCAGTATTCAAGGTTGATATACAAGTTTGAAAGCACACAGTTCAAATAACAAAGCATGAGCATTACCTGAGAGCTCCCTCTGCCAGGAGAAGGGCTACGACCAGCTCTACGCCCTCCTCCTCTGCTGGGTCCACCAGCTCCTCTACTAGCTCCTCTGGCAGCCCTGCCTACACCCGTTCCACCAGCTCCGACCGCACCACCTCTCTTAGCCCCCCGGGCACCTCTGCCTCTGGCACCACCGCCTCTGTCAGGACCTTGGCCTCTGTCAACACCTCTGCCTTTGTCAGCACCTTGGTCTCTCTCAGCACTACCACCACCGCGAGCTCCGCCTCCAGCACCTCGGGCTCCTCTACCACGACTTGGGCCACCTCTACCAGGACCACCCTCTCTGAAGACCACTCCCGGCTCAACTCGAAGGCGCACCTCTGTAACGTCACCTATCATCAGCCGGCGTACTAAAGCCTCCAAGTCCAAGTTCAGCTGATAGGACTCTGACGCCCAGCTGGCAGGAATCTGCAAAACAACGAGAACATTGCACAGGTATTTTCAATAATGTTCAAGAAAATACGAACTGAAAATGTGTTTTCTTTTACAGGTTACCTGAACAGAAGTAAGGTCTAGCTGGGGTGCAACACGAGGGACCTCCAACACTCCCATCATCCCTCTAGGCATCTGCACCTCTATCTCTCTCCTCAGTACTAGCAAAGCTGTCTCCATGGCTGCAATACGAGTCTCCATGTCTAAGAAGCTAGCCAGGTGGCCGACCAGAAAGCTCTCATAGTCTGGAGAACTGCTGAAAGGAAGCACAGTGTCCAGCACAGTGTATCTCTCTATCTCAGCCGGTGTATACTCGTCAGTCCACTGTACACCAGGGGGCATACGCCCTGGTATCCTGAAGTGCGCCAACCTGAGGGACTGACGAGGCACCCTCTCTCCCAAGTACCACTGCCAACCGTACGGGAACTCTAGCAGAATCCGTCCCCGTGTCAACTCCTACTCCGCTCCAAGTACTGGTCAGTCACTGCATCCCAGTCATGCCATCTCACCTGCAAGGAAACTCAATTTCTTTAGGAAAAGTTGAAAGCAGAATAGAAAAGCTCAAGATTGAAAGCAACACAGAGATAAAAAACATACCATACTACCGTCAACCTGGTCCAAGAAACGACGGAAGTCGTTCACTCTCCCTGCGTGTACACTGCCTCCACGGTGCTCTCAGTCCCACTTTGCTGCTTTGGGGATCACCTCCTCATTTTCATGACTATTCGCCGGTGGATACATCCCCAGCACCTCATAAGCCCACACCTGCATGGTTAAAGGGTGTCATCAGCAAGCTAAAATCTACATGGCAATATCTCAAGAATTTGAAAGCAAGAAGCAAGCATATAAAGTTTTACCTCAAGCACTCTCCAGAAGCCACCAAGGCTCATCCCAACCCCATGGCTGACAGAACCCAAGAAACAGTAAAGGGTACAAAGAGCAGCACCTCCAAAGTCCAAGCTTGTCACTCTGCTCAAGTTTGCAAGTGCCGGGAGCCAACCAAGGTGAACCTCACTCCGCCTGTTCGGAAACAGGGACACACCAAACAAGTACAACAAGTAAGCCCTAGCCATCTGAGCTACCTCTGTCGGCGACTCTGGCTTGTGGTCCCACAAGGCCGGCAAGTGGTCACACCTCATCATAGGCTCTCCATCACCTATCTCTCTCCCTAGAAAGTGCCTGATAGCCGCGCTCTCTCTGTATAGCCCTGAGTCAAACGGGACTAGCTCGCCACCTACTCTCAGACCCGTGATCGCCGAGAAGTCCAATGGCGTCACGGTCATCTCAGTAAACCTCAAGTGGAAAGTGTTGGCGGTGTCTCACCAACGCTCAATCGGAGCTCTCAACAACTTGCGGTCTGCCCGTGTCGGCACCAAAAGCCGAATGAACTCCATGAAGCCCGTTCCATCGATAACCCCTCTCACTGCCCCTGACAAACTCTGAAAACGCCCCAAGGAATCTGACGAGCCTCCGTACACAGGCAAGGAGGTGTTTCTCAGTTTAAAAAAAAAACAAAAATAAAAACATAAACATAAACAAGTTTTTCAAGCAATGAACAATAGAAAGCATGCAAATACGGGAATTTAAAACAAGTACAATGATTGAATGCAACAATTAAAATACGCACTAGTGGACGTGCCGAAATATGAGTCTCTGGGTCCCTCAGTAAGGTGGTCTCATCATAGAACAAGTGTACCGGCGAGTACACATCACATCCCAGCGGTATAAAGAAGTGCACCCGTGGCACGTAAGTCTCTGGATCAAACGGAGGCCTCGCCCTCTGAGCCGTCTCCACCTCTGCCACCAGAGACAAAGGCGCTCCCTCTCCGGCAGCCACAGCCTCAGCCTCTCTTTGTCTCTCCTCAAGAAGTATATCCTGAACATGCTCAGGCACCCCCTCCTCAGCTAGAACCTCAGCAAAAGTCGGATCCTCCCGAAGGGTCCGTGCCAAGTCCTCGTCTCTCACCCCCTCCAGCGTATCAGCCATAGTGTAACCTAGAGTTCTAGAAGAACCAACTACAGCAGGAACAACTGGCGAGTCTGAAGCCCCAACCTCCATCTCCTTATGCCCACTGCTCGAGTCTCGAGCCTCCTCCACTATCATTTTCTCCTTCCCCAAGTCCCTCCTGACCACTGGGATGACAACTGACGTCTGCTCTCCCCCCACTGACACCTCAGTAACCAAAGAAACACTCGAAAGGCCGCTAGGTACCAAACTCTCCTGAGAACCAGTACCTAACCCTCTCCGTCGGGTCTCTGCACGACGATCATGTGCACACCTCCAATGTCCATCTCCACCTCCGAAGCTTGTGCACCCATGCCCTATACATCAATCTCCATGGGCCCAGATCCACTCCACCGCCCTGCATGACAATATTATCACTTCCTTCGGACTAGTCATCACCGATACCACTCACCAGAGCATTGCTTGCTGCCACCGTGGTTGAGCCGCTATTGATTGGATCACCCATCACCGCCGCAGCCGCAGCATCACCACTGGGCCTCGCCGTGGATGGCCCTTAACCGCTCGGATCAGCCATTTCCTCCACCGTACGAGGCTGTTCACCTCTAGATGACACCGTACGGGGTGCTTCACCCCCAATCGGCACCGTGCGGTGCTCGGTACTATAAGGGTCCGCCACGGCTGTACCCATTTCAGTCAAGGACGGGTCACCCACAGTTGATTGGGTCGTCGTACTCTCTGCTCCCTGAACCGACGGTAAATGCCCCTCACCGGACGACGACGAAGAAGATCGGCCACTTGAACTCGCCATGGGGTCAAGCCACAAGGAATTTTGATCGAAAATTTCAGGAGGAAGGAGGAAGTTCTAGACAAGGGGAGAAGTCGGTTTTCACTAAAGAGAGTGAATGATCGAAGTATTTTGAACAAAATACATGAAAGTCAAAAAGCTTTGGCGGTTACACAGTCGATCTCGGTCGAAAAATCCACTTACACCGTGCGGCATATCAATGTGCACCGTGCGGTATACATCCTTACGCCGTACGGCTTCCTTGCTATTTTAATTACAAAAATTACACTTTCTCCCTCTCACTTGCTGGTGTTTTCGCGAAAACCTACCAAAAATCGTGTTTTCTAGATGAGTATCAAACCAAATTTTTCTAAGTCCTCTACGCAATTATTTTTCGCAAATTTCTAAAGTCCTCCACGGCAATTAATTTTCACAAATTTTTCTAAAGTCCTCCATGACATTTATTGTTTTCTAAAGTCCTCCACGACAATTAATTTTCACAAATTTTTCTAAGTCCTCCACGGCATTTATTTTCAAATTTTCTAAGTCCTCCACGGCATTTATTTTAAAAAAAATCTAAGTCCTCCGCGGCATTTATTTTCAAATTTTCTGAAAAGTCCTCTATGGCAATTATTTTTCACAAATTTCTAAGTCCTCTACGGCAATTATTTTTCGCAAATTTCTAAGTCCTCTACGGCATTTATTTTTCACAAATTTTTCTAAGTCCTCCACGGCAATTATTTTTCCGCAATCATTGAATTATTTTTAACGGCTTTCAAGGCCTCCTAAATATTTTCAACGACTTTCAGGGCCCTCAAATATTTTTAACGACTGCTTCGAGCCTTCGAAATACTTCTTTCACTTTTTGCAACCATCATTCTTTTTTCCCTCGTTGAAAAATGAGGTGCCAACTTTTTCATGACGGCCCCGATGAACTATGATTGGTTTGATCCTCACAAACGAGGTATGTAGGAAGCTCCGAGCTCGACCAAATTTACTATTTTTCTTGTTTGTTGTCCGCACGGTTATTAAATTGGGATGTCCGAATCTTCAACCTGACTTGCACCAACATAATGGTGACCAAGCCACGTCGAAGAGGGGCAACTGTAGGCACCCCAATTTTGATGACTTGTGCATCCCCAATGATGAGAAGAATGCGCGAAATGTACCTTAGAACAGTTGCTTGAGTCAGATGGATCAAAAGAACCAAGAACCCAAACCCACCTGAACCGTACGGCCTGAAACCCATAACCGTACGGCTTGAAACTTTATTTGCACCGTGTGGTATTGCCATGTACACCATATGGCATACCTTTGACGTCGTACGGCACCCTTGTCCCATCAGTAGGATTCCTAGGTTGCTCCAGCAGCGCAGAACAATGATGATATTCGGCGAATGATGATATTCGGCAATGATGAGAACTTCTTTGCGTATGAACCTTGCCCACCTGCGCCTATAAAATCCAACGCCATCTGGCGGTTTCGAGAGTTCAATCAAAGAGGATACCAAAAGAAAAAAACCCGAGTTCGTCCCGTACAAAACCAGTCAAGAATTTCCAGTAACACCACTACTCCTTCAAAAAGCCCGTCACTATACCTATCCATAGTTCAAGCTTATCCTTCACAAAGAGCCTAAAAATCCAGTATCCGTCTCCTGCAACTGATCAACCCCGATTTAATTCGTTCGATTCTGTTTTCAAGGTACAACATCTATGTTCAAATTGTAACAATCTTCTAAGGGAAGCCTCCATCGGGCTCGAGGAGAGCTCCGTAGCTCTTCCTTAAGTCCAAACGGAGACGTTTCAATAAAGTTCAAGCCTCTCGGGTAGGTATCGCACGACATTATCGATTGTCGCGAGATGTCGTCCCTAAAACGAGGTACATTCACTCAATAAAACCATTTTCCAAACTTGCTTTTATCAACAAATAATGTGGTTTTTGCACAAAAATAGAGCTTGCTTTCAATCAGATGAAATCCGAAATTTTTGAAAATCATAACTTATAGAAGCACTGTACGGCATCCCTCTTGTACCGTACGGTGTGATTTTGGACACCATACAGTGTCACTGGAAAAATCTTTTCTATGCTCTGTTTTTGAAAATCCGATGCTCTGTTTTTTATAACAAAAAAAAAAAAAAACCAGTAGGTCTAATCGCACTTGACCCCCTTTTACTTTCTGTTTTCACACTGATATCCCCTCTTAATTAGTTTTCTCGCATTTATGCGCTTGATTGCATGTTATTCGATTGATGATGATTATTTGTCTCTTTTTAAGCTTGTTATCTCTTGATATACTGTTTATATGAGATAAAGTTTTCAATAAAATATTTTCAAGAACAATCCCACAAAGATTTAGTAAAAACCGAAAAATTTCGGGCACGCGGGGTGCATTTTTTGAACAAAACCTTCCCCGTGGGTAACCTGGCTCCCGAATCCAAATTCCTATTTTTCGCAGATCAAACCCCTTTTTCAGCGGCATAAGAGTCATTATTTTTCTAAACGGTTTCTCGGGTACCTAACATTTTCCAAAATCAAACCCCGGGTGGCGACTCTAAATTTTTCCTTTTTCCCGGATTGCCCTTTTTCACAAATACAACCAAAACGCGTGGGCTCCCCCGAAGTGACGTCCACACCCTCATAGAGTTCTGCCACAACTTTATTTGTTAGCAACCAGAGGCAAAATGGGGAGTAAGAGTAATCTAAGGTATAAAAAGAGACAATGAGAAGGGTCTCACCAGTGCAAGGTCGGTGACAGCCTCGTAGCTCAGAACGTCCGTATCCACCGTTTCTAAAAAATTTTGGTCTGTGGGGAAGCCAAGGCTTTTCACATTCTCAAAACACAGTTTTCTGTTAAGGAAGAGAGATGGACCATCATCCTCCGTTATGGTTGGTTTGGTAGGGGTAGACTGAGTGGAAGGAGTGGGAGTAGTCTTGGCTCTTTTCAAAGCTCTCTCATCTCTCTCTTTCTCTCTTCTCTCTTTTTTTCTCCTTCTCTCTCTCTTCCTCGGTATTCTTGCTCTTAGTGAGGTTAGCAGCAACGAAAGTCTGCACATTAGCCTCAGCGGTAAGCCTCTTCCTGGTAACGACCTGGCCTTGTGAGTGGGTCCCACGAGCAACCCTCAGAGCAGCTAGAAGGGCCTTGTCAGTCTTGGCTTTGCTCATCTCGAATTCTTGGTCAGCTGAGAATTCCCAAAAACACAGTACTCAAAACAATGAATGGAGTATGGATTTTAAATTAGTATATGGGTAACCTTTTTCAAAATCAAGAGTCGTACTTGAAACCTCAGGTCCAAGCAGTGCAGACTCAAGAGCTTTAGAAGTCAGCAGGAGGTCGGAAGAATGGATTTCGTACTTCCTGGCTTGGTCAACCTCCTCCGACCTAGCTTTCGTAAGGGCAAGATGGCATCTACCTGAAAGGGAAAGTAGCATAGACACAGCTCAGGCAGAATCCTGGAATTTGAAAGGTATAATGAAATGAAATTATAATGGATCTCACTCTCTGCAACAGGAATTCCCCACTTGCGTAGAACAGGAGGGGCCCGAATTTCATCCTAACTCGGGAACTCCCAACCAATTCCACCCACAAAGAGGAATTTATCCCTCCACCCTCTGTTTGAAAATCGGGTCTCCATTAGGTTGGGAACCTCATTTTTTTTTGTAAAATAGTACCATCCATAACCACTGGGGGACTCTTTCACATTATATAGATGAATTAATGTTTCTAGATAGAGAAAGGGGTCCGATTGTTTAACATGGCAGCCCACAGAGAGGCACACCCTATCAAGTGTCTCCAAGAATTGGGAACGACCTGGGCTGGAGCGAGTCGGAAATAGAACAGCACATCCCTTACAATCTGGGGAATTGGAAAACGAAGACCGCCCTACAGGGCAGCGATATAGAGGCATATCTCCCTAGGATTTTGAGAGCAAGCTCTTTCATTGGCGGAAGGAGCTCGGAGCTTGACAGAGTTAGGGATTCCAAACTGCGCCCTAAAGGCTGGGATATCTCTTTCCTGGATAGAGGAAGAAAACGAAAGGGCCTTCAGAAAACCTCAGAGAGGAAAAATGCGACCTACTTTCACGACCTAGTAAAGGAGTGGGGTCGAAGTCAGTAGAGGTGTCAAATGGGCAGGGCCGGCACGGGCACGGCACGTTCAGAGGCGGCACGGCACGCTAGAGGAACGATAAAATCCTGGCACGGCACGGAACGACACGGTATAAGTTGGCACGCGGTATGGCACAGGAACGAAAGTGAGCGGGCACGGCACGGGCTAAGGTGGTACGTGGCATGGCACGACACGGTCTTCTACGGGCACGATACGAAGTCAACGGGGCACGAGGCACGACACGACACGACTTTATTCTAGCACGGCACGGGCACGAGCACGGAAGTTGGCCTGGCACGGCACGGCACGTCACGACACGACACGGAAGTATGACGGGCATGGCACGGCACGGGCACGACACAGCACGAGCACGGAAGTTAGCCTGGCACGGCACGACACGGCGGCTCGGCACGGGCACAGCACAAGGCAAAAAAAATGTTAAATAATTTATTTGTATGTATTTTTTGATAATCACAAAAATAAAAAGGAATTATTTTTCGGTTGTGTAACTTGTGTTAGTGAACAGGTTATTAGCAAGACCGTGTTATTATATATAAGCTTTACAGTTAGCTGTTTGGACTTCAAAATATATGTGAGATGGACAAACAACTCTGCTGGTGAAGGCTTTACTTTCAGATTTCAGAAGCTTAATTAGTAGCCCAAAGTATTTTGTCCAATTTGTTGTAGTGCATATAAAGTAGCAGCAACTATCACGCTTCAAGGTATCATGCTTACTATTTCTTTTTAACGACAAAAGAGAAATTATTAAAGAAGTTGACGATGGGTACATTGAGCATAGAGAATTACATACACACAAGCTACATGTATAAAACATGAACATACTACTTGCTGCTGAATGAGAGGTGATTTCGAGTCGGATAGTCATACAGCAACTATACTCGCTAATTTATAATCGACTCTTAAAGCACATAGATACTTGACTTTGAACAGATGAAAAGCCACGCTTCGAAAGACCCCCAATTTGAAGCAACCCAAATTTCAACACGCACCGAAGAAAATGTATAGTAAAACAGGAACAGTCATTAACAAAACCTAAATGTTTTTTTTTTTTTTTAAGTGTAAAAAAAAAACAGATGGGGTCATTGACAAAAAAACTTACATGTTCTTCTTTATGTGTATGGATAACTTCTGTGTTGCCACTTTCAGCAGCAGTACAAGCCTGTTAAGGGAATCACAGATCAGTATAACGCCCAAGCCTAAAGTATATTCGCAAATGTACCTAATATCATAGAGATAAGCTTTAAACAAAGAAGCAAATCTTTATTGTTCCATCCAGCGAACAAGCACTACAACAGATTTCACCAATGCCAACTAAACATTTACTCGGCAAAAGTCGCTTTTTAGTTGTTGAAAACCAATACCGAGTAAATTATTTAGTCGGCATGTTAGTCGGCAAATGACCTTCGGTGAATGTATTTGCCGAGTAAAATAATTCCACAATTCACGCGTTAGTCGGCGAATGACCTTCGACGAATGCATGAAGTCAATAATTCCACAGTTCACTCGTGATAAGCTTAGAACCATAAGTTAACCCAAAAATGCTCACCATAGCTTTGCCCCAGAAACTTTCATAATATAGATCTCATTGCTGCAACACAAATACCATATACATTAATTATTAAACCAAAAAAGGGCAAAAGAAGCCAAATTGAAACAAAGATGAAAAATATAACTCCAAATGAAGTTGCTGGTACTAACTAGAAGCTTCAGCTAGAAGTACAAGTACCATAAAAATAATCAAAGAGTAGAACATAGAGACTTGTATTCATTATAGCAAATCGTGCATGCAAAATAAGTTGTCAAATGTTCTTAATATTGGTTGATGAAACAAAGTATAGAATCTAGAGATATTGGTACAGAATCTTGTAGACACCCCAATCCGGACCCCTGGATTACGCGACTTCCCCAAGGATGAAAGTGCCTAAAGAGAGCTTGCGAGGCTTGATTGGGGACTTGAAAACTCTCATATACCCTCCAAGAACTACCCAAAACACTTCTGAAACCCTACAGAATGACTCGAAACGAACAAATACATGCACCCGGATTGGCTCATTTGCACCTGGATGGCCCTTTTCCAGGCACCTTGGTGGATTCCAGGCGCCTGGATTGATAGGTTCCAGGCGCCCACATTTGATCCAGGCGCCTGGATTGTGCTAGTATGGGCGCCTGGACCACAACCCAGTTTGAGTGTAACTTGAGCGGGAAAGAGATTTTCTGGAGATTGTGTGCAAATTCAGTTAGGGGAAGCGTGAGAGAAATGATGGCACTAGTGAACCTCCTAAGGTAGACCCCTAAGGGTTCAAGTGGCCCCTTTTGACCCTCCCATTTTGCCTATTTATACTCTCATTCTCCACCATTTTGAGGGGGTTCAATCACACTCACTCATTCTACTGTTATGCTGCCAGTTTTCTTCCAAAAATTAATTTCCAGTTAACATCCCCCTCATAATCTCTCTCATTTCTATCCCAAAAGCCCACCCTTACACCGCTTTCACCATCTACAATTCATCTACCTCACTCAAACTCTTATCATCTAACCTTGATCAACCCATATTAGCCCAAAGATATCATTCCAGTAGCTACATTACATCAAATCCATCCAAAAATCTCATTCAAGTCCTTATATCAAGCCTTTTAAAGGTAGTTCTCTACTCCAAATGCTCAAATAGGCCCTGAGGGGACCCTATCAAGCTCTTGCTAGTCTCAAATACTAGTGTAGAGTTTGAGTGAGACATAAATTTCATCTCAAAAACGGGGTCAAACATCTGCATTTGCATGGGGTATGGGCGCTTGGATTGGATCCTTGCAGGCGCCTGTACCTTATCCAGGCGCCTGGATACCCTTAATGCGGGCGCCCGGACTTCATTTATGTTATCATATTTTCTATTTTCTTAACCCTCTCTTTTGATCGTTTGAAGCACCATTAGTCATTTGTCTTCTTATTTTCTTCTTATTATTATAACACTGCATTCAAAAGAGGGAAATGTATTGAGTCATTTACGCCAATCACGTGGTCTTTAAGGTATTTCATGATCTAAATCCATCTTTACTTTCATTCCCCATTTCTTAAATATATAAAAATAGGAGATTCATCGCATATACATGAGAGTATTATGGATATGTAGGATCAATTTGACATGCTGCATTTTAGTCATAAATGTCTTTAAGATCAACATTTCATAAGTGCATATCATGTTGCCAAGTCAACTTTATGGGTTCATATCCCTCGTGTTAATCTATAGTATTACAGTTTTCATGCATGAATGAGTGAGAAGAGTTACACTTGTATTGGTTGTAAGATTCGGAAGAAACAAAAAGTTGGGCGTAATGTGTATTCCAGGCACCCATATTGGGGCTATTCAGGCGCCTGAAGTCATTCCAGGTGCCTGCATTGTCTCTTTCCAAGCGCCTATACTGCTCTCGGGCGCCTGGATTTAGGCAATCCGGGTGTTCAAATTGCCTTCCGGGTGTGGTTCATTCAATGTTTGTGGTTGAGTTTTGGCATCTTTTCAGTACAGTTGGGACATGATTTATCGTAGTTTAAGTACTTTATGCATAATACTCTGTCGTTCATATCATAAGCACAAGCACAAGCACCCACTTTCGTTTCATTGATTTTCTTCATGTATTTACGTGTTCTTACATGAGTTGGTGAGTTAAGTCCATTCAAGCAACATTTTCAGAATCTCTCAAATATTTAGTAGAGATCAGTGGTCGCACTGGGCGAGAGGGGTGCTTTAAGTTCCTTCCCCTCTCGTAACCTAGCTCCCAGACCCGAGAAATCTCATTTTAAAAAGACCAGTGAAACATTTTCCATACCAAGGGTAAAGAGTCATTTTTCAAACGGTATCTCAAGTACGGTCCTCAAACCCGGGTGGCGACTCCGTTCAATCAATCAAAACTATTTTCCAAGACCGCAATCATTTTCGTGGAGCATCCCGCGGGGTGTTCACAAATCTAAAGATAGAGATCAAATAAGGATAGACAATCACAAATTGGAAGTTTGGAGTTGTCCTAATTTAATGAACTCCAATAAACTACTTTTCGTGCATGAATCAAATATTAAGGCACACTCTGATATGGAATCACCACTAACCACATTAACACCATCCTTCAAATTGAAAGAAAACCAAGCCGGGATCTTACTGTCTTCTTCATCGAGAATCTCAGCGAAAGCCTGCATTGAAACCAACGGAAATCAGGACGTGTGATCACTAGAGTCCTAAAAATCCTAACCAATAGGAGGAAAAAAAAAAGTACCTCGGCTTCTAATTTATTTGGAATGGTTTCGCCCATTACTCCAAAAATCTTCGCCCATTACTTGCATTCTACATGTTCGATGAAATGTGAGACACACTCATATGCTTTTTCACTCATATAAATGTCGTTTACAGATTTGAAACTACAGGCATTTCTAACCATTATTGCGGCTTTCTAGGCCCAAACTTCCCATGAAACTACTGGTTGGTTAGTCGGTTAAGGCCCCCATTTTGATTGAGACCTTTCATCGAACACTTGGATTGCTTATGAAAGACGTAAGCAAAACAAAATGACTCCAATGTAAAAAGGAATTCTTAAAATAAAACATGAGAAGTAAAGATGAAGAAATAATAAGAAAACAAGAAACATTACTGACCTTGAGATCATTATAATGCCCAGATGAAGGATTAGTTGTTGCAAGCACAAAGATTCTAGAATTGAGATCAACAGTAGTGTGTGTGTGTGTGTGTGTGTGAGAGAGAGAGAGAGAGAGAGAGAGAGAGAGATTCGTGAAGATGGTGGAGTGGAGAGTGGACGGTGGTGGCAGAGTCTGCAAGGAAGGGAGGAGCCCAGGAGATTTGGGGATTTTAGGTTAGGAGTGATGTGAGGGAGGAGATTTGGGGATTTGGATTTATGGAGGGAATTTCTAATTTTTCACATGAAAAGTTTGGGGAATGGAGGGAGTAAACCGTAAGGTTCCCAATTTCAAATTGGGAGGAAATTATTATAATGAAATCGTGACTTGATCAAGGACCTTTGTAAAATTGCATTACTCGAGGGTCATCAGAGTATTTTTCTTTGAATCGGAACCGTCTACTTTTTACCTGGGATTGATTATATCCTCCGTGCAAAAAATCAAGTAAATTAATTATCATTAGGTACCTAATCGAATGAGACAAAATTTTGGTTTACAATAAATCAACGTCCCGATGAAAGGGCTTTGAATACCCAACAGACTTCAAATTTGGCGAGAGTGATTAAAACAACAATACAAACAAAGTGAACGGTTTGGATCGTCATAATTGTGTTGAGATCACGTGGCTAGCGTACATTATCCTATAGCATAATAGCTTAGTTCATAACCAAGTAAGTTCAATGTATAGGATTAAAAGGCAGGTGCAGAATTGATTTCTCGAATGTTCGATCTAAACCGTTACGATTTCATATATTATCAATTCTATCATTTTCCTCGAAAAACGATGGCGATCAAATGTTGGCAACCACCTGATCGGATCACATTCGATGCATCTAAGAGCAATAATGTCCTATAATGCATGACTCGACAGCCATCAAAGTAGTTTTTTTGAATCGGAACCGCCTAGATTGTTAGTGGGAGTGATTATATCCTCCATACAAAAAATGAAGTGATTTAACTATCGTTACGTACTTGATCGAATGAGACAAACTGTCGGTTGATAATAAATCAACGTCCCCGATGAAAGGGCTTTCAATACCCGATGGACTTCAAATTTGGCGAGGGTGATTAAAATAGCAAGACAAACAAAGTAGACGGTGTGGATCGTCATAATTGTGTTGCGATTGTGTGGCTAGCGCATAATACAATCAAAAGTTTATACATAACAATATAATATATTAATATATTATGTAATTAGAAAAATTCAATTTTGACCTATCAATTCAAAAATAAAAAATTTCATTTTAATTATTCAATTTTTTTAATTTTTTCCTCATTATCAAATAAAATTTAATTTATTTATAAAAATGTTTTTCAAAATTTATATTTTGTTATCAAAATATAATTTTTATTTCCCCCCTAAGTTTTTTCATTTATGTTATTCATAAATTCAATTTTAATTTTCCTCATTTTTTCCCTTATTATGGCATTTGGAAACTCAATTTCAACCCATAAAAATATATTTTTGATTTATTGTGTATTTATTTATTTATGGGAAGTTCATTTATTTAATTAAAATTTATTCAAAAATTTATTTTTATTTTCCCTCATTTTTTTTCTTATTATGGCAAGTCTATTTATTAAATTATAATTATTATTCAAAAATTTATTTTTATTTTCCCTCATTTTTTTTATGGCAAGTCCATTTATTAAATTATAATTATTATTCAAAAAATTATTTTTATTTGTCCTCATTTTTTCCCCTTATTATGGTAAGTCAAAATTCAACTTCTCTCTCTCTCTCTCTCTCTCTCTCTCTCTCTCTCTCTCTCTCTCTCTCTCTCTCCGTGATATATTATGTAATTACAAAAATTTAATTTTCACCTATCAATTCAAAAATCAAAATTTTCATTTTTATTATTCAAATATTCATTTTTCATTTTCCTCATTTTTTTGAAATAAAATTAAATTTGTGCACTTGAAGGGACCAAACTATAACACGATAAGAAGGCACAGTGTCGGCACGACTAAAAAAATGCACAGCACGGCACGGCACGACTAAGGCACAGCACGACACGACAAAAAAGGCACGACACGTCACAACAAAAAGGCACGACACAATAAAAAAAGGAACGGCACGGCACAACACGAGTAAGTCAACGGCACGGCAAGATGAAGTAAATGGGCACGGAACGGCACGACACGTAGCACGGTTGGCACGGCACGCCATGGCACGATGAAGTAAATAGACATGGCACGGCACAAAGCACGGTTGGCACGAAAGTTGAATGACACGGCACGGCACGGCACGCACGTTTGACACCTCTAGGAGTCAGTTTCTTCCTCAGTATCAGCGGGGTAAAATGGAATCAATGTGCGTTCATCATAGTTCATGCCCGCAAGGCAGACTGCTTTGTATTCTAAAGCACAAAAGTAAAAAAGATTTTTGAAAACTCCCTCCTCTACAAAAGAAGAAAGAGGGGCAAAAGGGAGGATTTTGGGATAAACATAGTGGCGGGCTAAGTAGTGTAGCAGCCTAATGAATGTGAACTCCCCAGGTTCTAACCAATTAGGGTCAATGGGGTCTGTAGGGTCTACGGGCTGGTGTGAATCGGGATCGAAAAACATTAACAGAGGAGAGAGGGAAGAAGACGTACCTAAAGGTAAAGCTCTAAGGAGTTCTTCCAATCTCGCGGCTAAAGAATAAAATTCTTTGTGAAAGTTTTCAAAGTATTAGAGAAGGGAAGAAGGGTCTTTAATGAAACCCCTGATTTTAAAAGGAGAAGGTTAATTAGTGGTGGATAAGGGCGGTTACAGTTGATGAATCCTAGCCGTTTAAGACTAAGCACGTTCCACAGACAGTAAGTCGCCACATCGGCCACGAATGACCCTTGTCAATCGCATTTAATACAGCACAACATGCGAAAGGCAGGGATAACCGTCAAAGATTTGAATTCTAGTGTGTTTTCTCTTCTTCATCAGACCTCGGAAACAGGGGAGTAGCTGATAAGGAAGAACTGACCTCTAGGGTAGCTCAGGTTAAACCTAGCTCCCAAGGTAAGGTCGGTTAGCACATGACGAGGCAGGTCACGCACCTTGGGCGATGACCTGAACTGACCTGGAGGTCGGCCCAGTCGTAGATCGTTTATGGATGACATCAGCAGGCTCGGATTGACCTCATTCAGGTCGGCATCTGTCATAAGAGCATGGTCCAAGTGATCAGCTCGTCATGTAGAGTCCTACGTGGACAGGGCTCTAAGGAGTCAGTTATAGCGATAAACCTTGACCGGCCAAAACCTTATTCGGTTAGTTCTAAGATACGATGAGGGCTAAAACACTTATCAAGATAAGAGACCTAGCATAGTAAGGAACTGAAAAGGATAAATACGGTTGGTTGGGAGCCAAAGACTCCAAGTCCTACAAGGACTCAATCATTCTAATGTCTATAAATGCACCAACGCAACCCAAATAAAGGTACATGGTTCCAACACCTGAATCTACAAGTTACAGTTAAATAAACTACACAATTCACAGATTGACTTAGGCATCGGAGGCTGATTGGCTAACACCACACCGGTGTCCCTAGTCATTTACTATTTTGTAGGTCATTTGTCGAGCTGCCTCGAAAACTACTTCATCAGTCATCATACTTGCTTTAATTTTACCAAACAATAAAGTAGTAGTCAAATGATCATCCGTTTCGCGCAAGGAATTTAACGACAGTAAAGCTTTAGTCTCATTCTCAATGGAAACGTCAAGATTTTGTAAATCAAAAAAAATCTTATTGAAATTGTTCAAGTGTTGGTTCATAGTTATACCTTGCGGGCCTCGTTTGATTCGTGGATTAACTATCTGGGATAGGACTAACTGTACCACTTTTTGGCTTATCCCATGTTTGGTTTCCAAATGATGCTCAGGATTGTTAATCCCGGTATTATTTTTATCCCTATATGCGGGGTACTAAATAATCCCAGGGGGAGGTGGGATTGGGTGGGATTGACAAAGATGAGATTGTTTACGAAAATATTCGGATGATATTCGAATTGTTCTCAAAAAGTATTTTTAAAAAATGATTTACGAAAAAAATAAAAAAATTATAAATGAATTTTCAAAATTTGAAATAATATTTTCTATAAAAAAATAATTTTTTAAAAAAATATTAAAAAATGTTTTCCAAAAAAAAAAATTAGATTTTTTTTGGGAAATAATTATTTATCTAAAAAAACTCTAATTATACAAAAAAAGTTTTCCAAAAAAATAAATATATCTAAAAAAATTATTGGGAAATAATATTTTATAAAAGAACTTTTTTGAATAAATTATTTTGGAAATAATAATTTTTTTAAAATAAATTATTTGTTTTAAAAAATGTTTTTTTTAATTTTTTTCAAAATAAATGTGTTTCAAAAACTGTTTTCCACAAGTATTTTTTTTAAAAAGTTTTTTTTCATTTTTTTAAAAAATAATTTTTTTCAAAAAAAAACTTTTTTAACTCTTTTTTTTCAAAAAAAAAAATTGTTTTTGATTAAAAAAATTTATTCCATAAATAATCCCACGCGAATCAAACATGGGATTGGGTAGCTTGGGGATGAAATTAATACCAGGATAAATAATCCGGGACTACCAATCCCAAGATTATTAATCCCACTTATTTCAATCCGCGAATCAAACGAGACCTGTGAGTACTAGAACCGGTAGAGCTTCTTCTTTAGATATAGCCGATTCCCAACACTCTTCGTCATGTACTTGGTCTCCAATTTCTCCCATAGCTCTTTAGCTAGTGTTTCCTTCATCACAAAATACTTCTGATCCTTTGTGAGACATAACCAGATGGTGCAACATGCTTGGCTATTGAGCTTTAACCAATCCTTGTCTGAAATATCACTGGGTCGTGTCTCCAATGTAATATCAAACTCTTGCTGATAGAGAACATCTAAAACTTCGCATTGCCACATGCCGAAGTTATTTGTTCCATTGAACTTCTCCTCCTTGAACTTAGCATTGGAAACCGTATTCCTTTGCCCATAATTGTTCGTAGTGGACAAGGACTCCGAGACACCCTGGGGAGTTGATACTGGAGTGATTACAGGAACTTCTTCTTCTTCGTCGGCCATAGCAAGAACTTACACTCCACCAAAGTTGATTTTCGATGCTTGGAAACATTGAAAACACGTTTTTCACACCAAAAACTCAACTGTTCCTCAACTTCGGGTTAGAATCATGAAAAAATGGAGCACGAGGTTGAATCCGAAACGTCGAGAAAAGTTAGGAACTGGACTAAACCGACCGGATTACGACCTGAATTGGGTTGAACCGGCCTATTGAACAACCTGACCCACTAGAAACCGGTCAGAGCACTTTTTGACCTCTCTGACCAGTGAACTGGGTTGAACCGTGCGGAACCGGTTGGACTAAACTGAACTGCACTGAACCGGGTTGAACTGAACCACCGGTTGAACCGTGCAGTCACTTGGTCAAATCAATTTGACCGTTGACCACGCGCCGGTTGACTGTTGACCACACGTAAACACCACGTGCGCGTACGGCCACACGCCTTCCTCCTCTGAACAGCGCGTGCAATGCACGCCGCGACTGGATCTAAAGCGCGTAACACGCGTCGGGTTCTGGTGGCGCGTGAAGGGGCTACAGACCTCCGATCGAGGTGATTCCGGTGGGTTTTCTTCATCTCTTCACAGGCTACTCGATTCTCTGCTCAAAAAATATTTTTGAGCTCGTTTACGGTACTGTTACTCTTGGACAGAACCTCGGTAAAACAGAGAGAAATAGGTTTTGTGTTTTAGGTACTTCACTACAAAGCTCTGATACCACTTGTAGTGTACAAACGGTACCCACGAAACAAACACACAAACCAAACACAAGCAAACACAGAATATTTACGTGGTTCCCCAAAATCGGGTACGTCCATGGGGGGCAGACGATTCACTATATTGTAGAAGGATTTACAATCACACTCAACTCACAATATAGCCTCTTTATCACTCGTGTATCTCTCTGATTCTTGCTCTCTAACTGATGATGAATACACAGCCCAAAGGGCTCCTTAAATACACAGAAGAGGAGTACACCAGCTATCAACGGTGAAATCCCACTGTGGATATCATTGCTCCATTATCACTCCCTCTAGGAGAATAATGAGCCACTGATGTTTCCCACAAATGCTCTGTCGTCTCCTACTGCTTTGGTGGATGGAGCCACACCTCCATTGTCAACACAATTAACATCTGATTCAAACAAACCTTTTAAGAGAATTAGTTACTAATAAACTGATTACCAATTCCCCCCAAATGAATAATAGTCTCTGAATCTTAAATCACAAACGGCCACGTCTGGCCCAGTTTAGTGCGGCGGCCGCGAGGTATATCAAACAATTTCTACCACTAAAAATCAATGTATTAATATAAATAACTACAACCACTTCGATGGGATACAATTTCCAATTCACTTATAAATACGGTCATACAAACCATATTTTCCTTTTTGCAACACTAGAATCTCAAGTAAAGCAGGCATGGCCAACGTTTAAATGGAACACATACTGTAGAAGAGATGAGCTGCATGAGCGTCTTGTTCGCTCAAAAACCACCAAATATGAAGAAAGCCGAGTCCTTTCCAAAGAGAGATTCCTCCCATTTAATTTGCTCTCCTCCTGAGGACTGAGGATTTAACTAGCTAGTTACTCCCTCCGTCCCAAAATAAATGCCCAAAACCATTATTGACGCCTCTTAAAAAATCTATATTTCGTATTTTGTATAATATTTTTTAAAAACTTTGTTTAATAAAACTAAGCAAGATCTACCAAACAAGATCAATGTTGCATATATAATTCATTATAGCTTAAAAAATTTGAGAGACGTGAATAGTAATTTTAGACATCCATTTCGAGACGGAGGGAGTACTTCCCGAAGGAACTTCTCTTTTAACCAGCTAGTCACTTCCTTCCTTTTTTTTTTTTTATCTCATTAGAACGATCAAGGACACACATACCCGTGTGATATAAAGTTATTACTAGTGCAGGTACCCCACATACAACATAAATACACAAAGCCCACGCGCATACAAACCCAAAAGATGATGACACACCTTGTATGCAAATTTTTCTAACATTAACATTTTCACAATTTAGTACTAGCCACTTAAATTGGTAAATTTTGCCCAACGTAAAAAACGAGTACTTGACTAACTTCTAGAAAGAGAGATGGATCTCACAGCAAACTTCAATTTTGGAGAATAACTTTAGAATATATGGTGAGGCTAAGAGAGATGAAAAAAAAAAAAAATTGAACCGGAAACTTTATTCTCTGGGAACCCATACTGATACAGTGCGGAAAATGAAATGAGTTGTAACGACAATCAGCTCTAGTCCCTTCCATAAAACACACAGTTTGTGTTTATTAGGATAAGTTCGTATAATAACAGAACGAATGACAAGCTTATTGTATCAGCTTATCAACACGGAAGCATCCCACAAAGAAAACAAAATCGCATTCAAAAAGTGAATAAGTCGAGGAAAATAAGAAGAGTGACTGAGAGAGCGACGCCTTCACACAGTGCCAGTATGCCCAGAACTAAAGCACCCTTACCTTGTTGTAGGACTATTAGCATAAGACTGTTTATCATTAAGCTGCAAAAAGCTCAGCAACTCTAATCTCCATTGTTTTGCAAATTGTGTCAGAAACCTCTCCCGCCTCTTCTGGAGTCTATCCTATCGTAAACCAAATGATTCTGCTCCAGTACAGACAAAATTTCTGTCCGCCAATGGAGTCCTTGAATTGGGTATGAACTCAACTGCCCTTTTCTCCATTCCAGTAAATTGACCAATTATGAGATCACAGCAACCCTTCTTCTTCTTCCAACTGAGCTCTATCACGGTGTCCCTGCTGATGTCAATTGCCTCAAAATATCGGCTCAAACTATTAACCTGGTCCTCCAAACTAGATAAGTTTTCCTTTTCCTTTTCCTTTTCATTTTCTGTCTTACTTTGGTTTATTTCTCCTTTACGGTCTAGGTGCTCATCTTTGCTTGGATAGATCGTACTGCCCCTTAAGCGGACACGCTTCTTGCTATCTCTTCTCATTTCATTTTTCAGTATTTGATCTATTCTTTTCCTTCCGTCCTTCAAGCCTATTTTACTCGTGCCACATCCCCCATCACTAACTTCGTTATATTTTGAGCAATTTTCTCTGCAGAACTGAGGAGGCCTATGAATCTGAACTTTTGAAGCTTTCCCTGGGGAATTTCTCATAGTTGCCGAAATGCTGGACACTTGTGGTGAACTTTCCTCTTGCTCTTGACTCTGTGCTGCGTATCTGGCCATTATCACTCCAGTTTGCATAGAACAAGATTTCATATTTCCCTCATCTGCTAACACACTAGCAGGTTGAGTTTTTCCAAAAATTTCACCATTTGTAGTCCCGTTGGTATCAGACGAAACACTCTGTGCTCCAAAATGGAGCTGCAAACCTCCGCTAGCTGACACCACCGGAGATTTTTCCTGCCAAACAAAGAAGCTTTACTTGGTTAAATTCACTGGTTCACAATGCAGTAACCATAGTATACAACTAAATAAACTGAAAATGAGGTAAGCTACCTCATCAAAAAATCCCATCTTAGGTGATGGCATCCGAAGACGTGAAGGTCTGGAATTTTTTCTTAGTTCTGCTGAAGCATTACCAGTTCCTGCGATGTCGTCAATACGTTGGTTTAGCAACTTTCTTTGTTGACTTTCTTGATGGCCAAACAATTCATGTGAGCGATAATGCAAATCTAACTGTTGGCCGGCGACATTGGGTGAACAAGCTCCTCCAAACTTATTTGTACAAAAATTGGCTTCTAAACAGCTAGATCTGTGCTTGGAAGAAGTTGATGACGTTTCTGAGGACCATCCATCGATGGAGCTAACAGCTGACGCATAAGAATGATGGTTTGACAAACCACGATATCCCAAACCGCTTTTGCCTCGTAGCGAGCACCTTAGAGGAGGAGTTTTGGAGGTCGAACCAGTGGCACTAAGTCTAGTTTTTCTGGAATCAATATTTTTCCTCGAGTTCGATGAAACCTTAAAAGAAGGAGAACAAGAAGCTGTTGAATCATTGCTGGCAATGACAGAAACTGAAGAAGACCCCTTAGGAGATATCATGGAGCTAGTGGAGCAACATGAGGTCCCAGAGCCAGATCTCTTCGACACTACCAAACCTTGCCCTGTAAGAGTCACAAAAATTTTGCCGTAAATTAAGAAAGAAACTTTCAGATTATTTGAGAAGAGTCCCTAATTTTGGGGGTTCTTACTAGATCTGGATGTTGCAGTTTTCTTTTCCATGTTGATGGGGTCTGCACCCAAAAGAATCTTTGTTTGTCCTGCTGAAACTGGGTTCATAATGTGAAGTATCTTTGGTGGTTTATGGAAAAATAAGCTGCATTCTCCATTCGTCGCAGCATGCTGTATTGTTTGAATTGGAATGAGTAAGTTATAAGCGATTTCCTACTTGTCTGTTATAAACAGCAATGGGGCTTTTCGGTTTAAGCAATGAGGATAATGCACACTTAGGTAGTTGATACCATTAGTACTGCAATTAAAGAAATTTAAAATCTGTTCAAAAAAAAAAGAAATTTAAAATCTCATTTCTTATACATCTACACATGCCTCTTCAATTTGTTGATGGGCAAAAACTTCTTTAGTTCTTTCCGATCCTTGCATATAGATGCTCTCCCTTGTAGAAATTGGCATGGATTTCACCTGTTATTTAGATACACGAGAACATAAATGCTTAGGAAGTAACAGAACAACAAAAAAAGTACAAAAATCAATAGCACGTACCCTTTTTTGAGAGACGTCCCCCTGTTTCTTCAAGGCTGAAAGGAACCCATAGTTTCTCAAGAACAGATGCACAAAAAAGGGTACTATAAAGCTTTTTCTAGAAGACAAAATGCCAAGGTGCGAACATTCTATTCTAAACAAAAGTAACTCTGTCTGGTTAAGACTGAAATAAGAATTTAAGATGCCTCATTTGCATTAAGAAAACAATTCAATGGCAGTTAATATTACTGCTTCACCCAAGTTGTGGTCCTTATTCTAACCCAGTTAGTCAGGGCACCTGTTCATATTCTATTGTAGAAATTTTAGCTATACTTATCAATTGCCAAAACTTTATCTATCAAGTTTGGGCACCCCTGCAACAATTTCCTGGTTCCTCCATGCTTGAACTGCACCGACGAAGTAACTCACATAAAAAATGAGCAGGCAACAATTGCCTTACCCATTCAGAAAAAAGTCAAACCACACTTACAGAGGACTTTCTGTTTGCGAGCTTGTCCAACTCCTGATTCGCAACCTGACTTGAAGACATTGGACATTATACTGGATCTCTGGATGGATGCTCTTATGTCTTCAAACAGATCACCCTCAATGCTTTGGTTGGTTTCAAAACAGAATCCATCACTGTCTAATGCATATTCTATGTCAACGGATCTCCGTTTACGTTGTTGATCTTGTCGAATCTTATGCACTAGATGAGCTTCAGATTTCTCAAATCCTTGATTCATGATACACAGCTCTTCGGGATCCAGAACTCCTGATTGATGAAGCATTGTTTTTAACTTGCTGCAACTATAAGAAATGGGGCAACATCGATAGTAAGCACTAAATGATACAGAATGCTTATAAAAGCAAACCTGCACCAGTGAAGAAGGCGCTATCCCAAGCGAAACTTTTGCGCACGTCACTTCCTCTTCCAGGTTCCATGGATTCAGAAACTAAGAGCTGCTGCTCCATTTGCTTGGGCATGTTTGCAGCATTTTCAGCTTCTTGAGAATTCATAGTCCGAATAAGCTTTAAATCTTCATTTTCGTCTATATTCTCCAACAACCCTGAATATGAGTCGCAGCAGACATTTGAAAATGAAGAGTATATTTGAGCTAGAAAGTGGAGAATTGTTGCTACTGTTGCCATGTAAACTATGAAATGCTAGTGGATTTACCATGGAGCCAGGGCACATCCAGTATACATAAATGGTAACCAAGCTATGGAAAGGCGAGACACATCAAACTACAAAATGATGCACACATATAGGAATATCAGAAATTCAGACTGCTATCGGGACAGGTGTAAAATCACATTTTGTTCCTCTCCTTGACAATAACTAGGAATTAGCTAGCAAAACATGTCTCTTACCGTGTTTATTACCAGCTCATGTAGAGTCATGATCCGGTAAAAGTGACAAGAAGACATAAGCATTGGAACGACGATTAGAAAAATTAAGCTGATATCGAGTAGGAAACATCATTTGTACTTTGTATACCCAAGGCCACATATTGAGGGTAACAGTAATACCATCAACTCTATAAACTATATTTGATAAATCCAGTGTATTCCTTCTAATTTGGTGATTTTCTCAAATTATGTCTGCAATAAGCAGTTATGGTTGAATGTTGATATTGGGAAAAATGAGTGCCAAATCTGAAGTTAGAAAGAGTCCAGGTCAAATTGGGGAGAGGAAGTTGGGCCAAGATACTGCAATATTCGGAAAACACAGTGCATTTGGTTTCCAGAAAAAGGAAAAAACACCATTTCAGTGTTCCCCAAAGCTTAAGAATCAATAAAATCAGCATTAAAACCCCAATAGTCTGCTTAATTTTTTTTTTTTAATTTCTCAACCACTCTCAACTGCAGTTTTTCCTTAACGATAGCTCTTTTTTTCCTTTTATCCTTGTCCATCTGTTCTCGTCAGCTCTGATCATTTATGAAAAACTGAAGGTTTGCTTTCGTAAGATATTCATAAAACCCCTCGGTTTGTGCACCTTTTTTGTATATAGAAAGAGATTATACTTCTATTCCAATTACACCGGCCGTATTTTCCTAGTTAGTTTAGTTTTGTAACAAACCAAGGGTTCATTTTCCTGATTAATTTTGTAACGCACCAAATGTACAATTTAGACTTTTGACAAGACATGACCATCGTGCATTACCAGCAACTCAACAATACTTCCCCGTTTAGCATCATGGTAGTCACCTGGCAACCTTAGTGGCTCACAAAGTCTTCGGACTGGGTTCGACTCCCACCTGCCACGAGTGCTGTTGGGGCAAACCCGCCAGTAGATAGGTGGATTGGTCACAGACTAGTTGGCTCCATTTGACCAGATACTGAGTTACACAAAGAAACTTAGCACTACATGCCCTATCCCAAACTACATGCCTTATCCCAAACATTTACGAAGTATATAAATCTAATTGAGATTCAGAGAAGTTCTTTTCCATACACAGTGCTCATAGGGAAAATTTCAAAATGGCACCTGAACTTTACACTCAATGTTCCAAAAACACATGAACTTTACACTCAATGTTCCAAAAACACATGAACTTTAGTTAGCGTCAATTAAACACCTGAACTTTCAAAACACCTTTTCTAAGGCACCTGGCCCCATTTTCCGTCCATACTGGACGGAAATTGCTGATGTGGCAATTCTCTTCCGTTAAAAACCTCATCACCACCACCTACAGCCATCACCACCACCTACAGCCTCTGCCGCCGTAATTTTTGAGCCACCACCACTTACAGCCATCGTCTCCACAACCACCAGGTCATCACCAACTGTCATTTCCCCTCCCACTGTCATTTCCCACCGCCGTTTGAACCACGCCATCACCAACCACTGCACCTTCCACCGCTGACTAGGCTTCGCCGCCCATTCTCATCGCCGTCTGCTCGAAATTGTTGAGACGGTTGGAGAAAATTATTGTCCAAATGACAGCGGGAGGGGTTGCCTTGAGCAAATCTGATGTTCAAACGGTGTCGGAAGTAGTTGGTGACAACCTGGTGGTGGTGGAGATGATGGCTGTAAGTGGTGGTGGCTCAAAAATCACGGCGGCAGAGGCTGTAGGTGGTGGTGATGGCTGTAGGTGGTGGTGATAAGGTTTTTAACGGAAGAAAATTGCCACATCAGCAATTTCCGTCCAATATGGACGGAATATGGACGGAAAATGGGGCCAGGTGCCTTAGAAAGGACGTTTTGAAAGTTCAGGTGTTTAATTGACGCTAACTAAAGTTCAGGTGTTTTTGGGACATTGAGTGTAAAGTTCAGGTGCCATTTTGAAATTTTCCCGTGCTCATAAACTGGTTTCATAGTAGTACATACATAATCTACAGCACATCGAAACCAATCAAACCCTAACCAGTAACCTCCGTTCGGTTACTGAGAGAGAGAATGCAAAAGGAAAAATCCAACAAGAGTAATAACATCAACCAGCTTAGCCGAGATTATACAAAAATTAAAGACATGAACCTAATTAGGGGAGTTCTTGAATGAATTATTTGATTTTATCATCTTTGATTTTATCATCATCTTTTATGAATAGATTTTATCATGCTAAATTTTATCAACCATTTTTTAAACTCAGTGGTCCACAACTATTTTATCACCTAGATTTTATCTATTGGGAAAACAAGGTCATTCATCCCTAAAACACCAACTAAAATCAATTTTCCCATTTTATCTCATAAAATCCATTCAAGAACTCCTCTTACAATAGAAAGCTTAAGTCCACATAGATGTATGTTTTGTTTGTATGCGTACCTGAAACTCGAAAATCTTGGAGATTATCGTCCAAATGAGAAGCTATAAGAAAATCATCTTCTGAGGAAATATCAATCAGTTGAAGCTTTTCCATTGCAAGTAGCCCAATATCACGTCAACTTCTTCTACACATGCGAGTAGAATAAATACTCAATCGGGACAGGCAGGAGTATATAAAAAATTGAGAGAGAAGGAGAGGGATGCAGCGGAGCTTCTATAATTTTTGAATTTTGCGGAAGCCTAATTAGATAATTGATTAAGGAAGTAAAGGTGATTTTGGAAACGGCCAAAATAGTTAAGTGTATTATTTTGGAGCGGGAAATCTTGGATTTCGTGTCCCTATTCCATTTTCATCGCGGTAACATACAACAATGGTAGAGACACACCGCTTTATCACACCACCAACCATATAAGCCTACATGGCATTGCATGATTAGTGGTTGCAAAGTAGTTTCAAAGTATTTGTTCTCCTATTACCAATCGTGCAATGCCACGTAGGCTTGTGTGGTAGAGCATCTCTAGTGCACTACCTAAAAATATTTGCTAAAGTGTACACCGAAGCACATGTAGGACCCTATTTTGTGTGCTAAAATTAGTTAGCTAGCTAAGGAGAAATGCATTTTAATGGGACTCCCTAAAACTGTTCATTATCTTTTAGAGTGGGACCCATTTAAGTGGTGAGAGGTGCCAAGTGGTCCCACAGAATTCTCCTCTCCTTCCCTTCTCTCTATCTCTCTCCTCTTTCTCTCTCCTTAAGTCTCTCTCCAAATTTAGGTAGTCACTTAGGGCACTTTAGATAGTGAAGAGTGCCACCTAGGATTTTTTAGGGCATCTCTAGTGCACTACCTAAACTCACTACCTAAAGTGCCCTAACTAGTTAGCTAAGAAAAACCTCAAAAAATGGTCTCTAGTGCACAAAACTTGGCTCCCTAAAATCCTAGGTGGCACCCCTCACTACCTAAAGTGCCCTAAGTGACTACCTAAATTTGGGGAGGGACTTAAGGAGAGAGAAAGAGAAAGAGGAGAGAGAAAATTTAGGGAGTATTTTTAGGGAGCCCCATTAAAGTGAATTTCCACATAGGTTACCACTTAAATGGGTCCCACATACACTTTAGGGAGTATTTTTAGGGAGCCCCATTAAAGTGAATTTCTTCTTAGCTAGCTAACTAAGTTCTTAGCAAACAAAATTGGGTCCCACATGTGCTTAGGTGTACATTTTAGGGAGCATTTTTTAGGTAGTGCACTAGAGATGGCCTAGAGAGTCAATTTTTGTGCACTAGAGACCATTTTTTTGAATTTTTCTTAGCTAACTAGTTAGGGCACTTTAGGAAACTCTTTTAGGTAGTGCACTAGAGATGCCCTAACATTATACTATACGATAACGTATATTTCAATCTTGTCTAAACCCACAAACTTGGACTCAGTTTTGGGATGCTAGA
The DNA here is from genome assembly GCA_020921065.1 of Vaccinium darrowii. Lineage (NCBI taxonomy): Eukaryota > Viridiplantae > Streptophyta > Magnoliopsida > Ericales > Ericaceae > Vaccinium > Vaccinium darrowii. The sequence continues at coordinate 21,807,886 of CM037161.1, forward strand.
TTCTCTATGCCGAAACCCCCCGTGCTGAGGGGTTTTAGGTTGTTGGATTGTGAGTTTTTTTTTTATGTTTTAAAATTTCTGTGTGATCCAACGACTGAAAAACTCTTCGGCACAGGGGTTTTTCAGCACAAAGGATCTTATTCCGAGTTTTTGTGCCAATTATTTAGGTAATCGCTAAAAATACACACTCATTAAAGATATGTACCACATGCACCTATTGTATGGTTCATATTGTAAGAGTAATAACATTTTTAGGGGTGTATAGGTTGAGTGTTGATTGTAGCCTTTCTTAGTAATTTATTCTTGTTATCAATTCTCTCTCTCTCTCTCTCTCTCTCTCTCTCTCTTGCACTTTTGGCCAAAACGTTTTCACAAAAAATATGGATGGGACGGAAGAAAAATAGATTCGAGTCAAATTATTTAGATCAATTGTTCATCCCAACGAGAGGAATCGCAAAAAACGTAAAAACATAAAACCAAAGTTGAAAAAGTTCACTCGAGGGAAAAAAAAAGTGTTGGAAACTCAGTTTAAAAAATATTGAAAATAAACACGAAATAGAAATTAAGAATAAACAGAAATCGTACCAAGCCAACTTAAGTACACCGGAAATTGGCAATAGACGTTTTGAGTCGAGGCAAGTATCAAAATACTCTTTCCTTAAAGCAAATTTGCCCTCCACTACGGTGCTGATGGAAAACTTGGGCGTTTGCTTCCCAAGAATACCTGACTTCCACCAATTGGAAGTATGATAGCAATCTGATCGGTAGGGAAACCAGGAAACTACGCAGAACTCTCAAAAGCTTTAATGCAATAAGTGCAGAATGAATGCAATAAAAAATGTGAATAAATGAGGAAGAGGAGAGTTCTATTTATAGATAAATAGGCACCCGAACGGAAAGGTATGAAACGAAAAGGCACGGTTGTTCAGAATGGATGCAACTTGTCGGAAGTGAACAGTCACATCCAATGAGTGTTCGCGAACAGGCGCACAGGATAGGGAAATATCGACACTGTTTCAGTAAGGAGAAGGAAACAAAATGGACCCAGTTTGACCCAGCCCAGTCCGTGTATAAAATTTTAGTAAAAAGATAAAAAGCTCTTGGGCCCAAACCCAATCTCATCTTTTGACCCAACCCAACCCAACCCGGCTCGGCCTGGTATTTTTTGAAAAACTGCTCGGATCAAGCCCTTCCTGGTATTTTTTTTTTTGGCTTATTTCTGGCGGGGACCCTTAAAAACACCTTTTAAACACATTGGACGGTTCGAATCGTTAAAATTCGATCGGGAACTATGAGGTGTGGACGAAGTCCGGATTTTAAGGGTTTGGATAGGAAGTTTAGTGTTTATGTGTATTACTTAAAATTGATCCACTTTTAATTACAAAATACAAAATAATAAGTATATGAAATAAGATTAGATTAGAACCTTAGCTGCATGAAGAGAAGATACCCATTTTAGGAACCAGCAGCGGGGCACTCCTAAAAAATAAAGCAGCAGACAACAACCCAGAGGTAGTAAAATTCTTAATCAAACAATACAAGATCCAAAGGCTAAAATGTAGAAACTGGCGAAAATTAGCTAATAATGGAATTTGCAAAGGTTTTTCTCGCTAAGAATAATTCCTATAATACCGGTATATTACCTGCAATACTATACCGCATAAAGGAATAGTACATAACTGAGTCCATCCACCTAACCAAATCTATATTGAGATCCCACTCAATGATATTACCCAAAGAAAATCGGTCACCATAATCGTGTTTTGGTTCTTTTTACTTCTTTGCAATGGAAATAATTGTGTGCGAGCGTGCCAGAGAGAGTTTCAATCTCCTCCCTCAGATTAACTTTGGAAAAACCAAATCTAATCAGGCGATTGTGTTTTATTGGTTCAATTACCTCAATTAAGAGGATTTTTTCAACAAGTGAAGAAATGTAAACCAACAAACTTAGGAAATCGAAGAACGAAAAGAAACAAGATACTTCGATTAATAAATCAAAGGTAAACTTACTTCGAAATTGTCTCCAACTTCAGATACAAGAACTTTGAACGGGTGATTGTTACAAGAACAACCGAGATTAATCCTAACTACTTCCTAATCTATTTCCTAAACTACTTCGAACTGAGTTCGAGATCCTAAACTACTTCGAACTGAGTTCGAAATCCTAAACTACTTTTTGCCAATGAACAAACCAAACATCAGTTTTTTTGATAGCTGTTTGTTGAAGATTTGTCCGGGGGCTTTCACTCTTCAATTTCTTCTATTTATAGACGCTGCTTGCAGTTTGAACTTCCCGCTCAATGAATTTGAACATTGGCTTGCTTCGAACTCTAACTTCCACTCTTCGAGTTGGCAGTTGTTTCCTTCTCCACGTCTGAATTTGAATTCTTCTAATTCTTCCTTCAGAAGCTTAAATTTTGAATCTGTACAGTTGTTTAAACAAACTCAAATGATTAAATGTTAAGGTGAATAACTGCCTTTTGACAGGCAATAACTGCCTTTTGACAGGCATTCCACGTGTTATAACTGCCAACTTGTCTTGTTTTCCAAGTTCACACGTGGAATTTATGTGTTTAGCAGTTAACATCATGGCTTCGAAATCAACCTTTATATCAGCAATGACTTGTAACTGCCAATAACCGCTTCTTGTCTTTGAACACAATACGACATCGTGTTTAATCATTTATATTCTTTTAATCCAGCGTATCTTTATCAACAGGTAATTGCCAACGTTTGGTATTTTCAATTACGTGTCAATTAAATATTGGATTTGTTAATTTTATATGTAAACAAATCGTGAACAAAGTTCAAGTAACGTCTATAAACAAGATGGCCCGTCCCCTGTGGACTGCCATAGCAACATTTTTCCTTGCCCCTCCAGCAGTGCACATGTAGTAAAAACATCCATTCTGAAATAAATGACGTGGATGCCTCTCGTAATCCCATCGCACAAACAGAATTTGCAACACACCATCGCACTAATCCCTATAAATTTTATCCCTGTCAAACAGGAAGATACAAATCAAGACACATCTGAAAGCAATATGAGTAACCCATGCAACTCTTAAGCATAAAAAAATAAACTATTTAGAGGGAAATGAAGTCTACCAATGTACGATCGTACTAAAACCTACAAGTTTTAAAATTTGTTATATACATGTAAGTCAAATACAGTGATCACGAAATACATGAAACAATATTAGGAAGGTGTATTTGTCTAGAGTTAAAAGGACTCAAATACAGCCATCACAAAACAAATATAGATATACATGAAACTAACCAAGCCAATTCAACAAGCTCTTAATAGCAACCTAGAACACAAAAATTCAAGCACATCAAGGAAAGAAGTGCAGATAAAGGAGGTAAGTTTGCCTCCAAATTAAATAGACGCTGAAGATTCAAATCAAGAAGCACAAAACTAAACAAGAGCCAAAAACCACTCACCGAAGACCGAAAGATCCTGAAATCTCTAGAAAAGATTTTGCCAAAGCAAACCTAACTCCAGTCACACAACGAGTGAGAAGGAGGAAGAGTGAAAGTACAAAACTGAGTACGATCTCTTTGTAATAAAGCTGATCTCTGTAATATCTGTAATGAAAACTCTCACTTGCCACCAGCCCACCATCCCTTCGGAATAAAAACAATGCACTAAATCCTCTTAAACCTTTCTACATATGTACGCAGTGCATGGCACTAGACCTAATAGAGAATGAAATATCCAAAGAGCCCCCTTAATAAGGACACAGGCAACGCATGAAAGATGATGAAAAAGGGACACAAAGGGAAAATCAACAAAATTTGGAAAGGTATATTGGTCTTTTAACCAAAACAACCCAAAAAACACCACAAGAAAACCAACAGGCTTAATACCCAATTGAAGGGTAAAATTGGGAACAATTGCCAAATGACCAAACACCAAATTAGAAAACCCTCTCTTATATAGGCTCCTCTCGAGTGGATAACACTAATTGAAAGCAAATTCAAGACCCGAAACATATACCGAATAAACAAGATCGGGCCATAAGATGGATCAAATCAACTATTAAACCCACTGTTGGATTCGAACAAGAAAATAAACAAACAAACAAACAAACAAACAAACAAACAAACAAACAAACAAGGGCATATTTCACTTATCTCCCCTGAGGTTTCTAACAACAACAAATACCTCTCTTGGGTTTTTGAAATTGCACTGAACTCCCCTGTTAAATTTATCGGCTAACTTCCATTAACGGAGCACGTGAATGTACAATATTGCCCTTTTATTAACCTCCCCTAAGGTTTTCTAACTGTAACAAATACATCCCCTCTGCTATAACTATGCTATATCTATAAATATGCTATACATTATGTAAATATATAGCTCTCTTTAAATTACAAAGCGCATTCCTAGAATAAATTTAGGTATCTGAGTACTATATTGGTATAGATTTATCACTTATATTTATTATGAAACTTTATTAAAAAATAGGGTAAAGTATCTACTTCCCTCTTACTATTCGAAAAATGTTTAATTCCTCCTTCAACTATCAATTGCATTTACTTGCCCCTTTAACTATGTAAAAACTACTTAGTTCATCCATTCCATCCAATTTTGATGTTAGTTGGACGGAAAAGCAAAAAACGAGAGCCAATTGAAGGGTAAAATTGAAATTTTCTCCCAAACCCTACTCACTTCTTGGTTTGGTGGAAATCAGCAAACCCTAACTTCACTGTACTCAACCAGAGAGAGAGACAATAGAGTGAATTGTTAATGGGGTATATTCATAAACTTGGTGTTCAACACTTGCTTTTCTTCTTGCTTTCCGAAACTGCAACATTGTTAAAACTACATAAAGAAAATTCAAAAAGCCTAGTCTTGGTCTTGGACTACAGCATTGTTCTCGATGTGTGGTCCATCGTCTGGACTATTTCCTCAACTAGATTTCTTTTGCCCCACACAATGGCATCTGAATACCCATGCTCGAAGAGGGAGGGGTATGGGAGAGAGAAAACAAAGAGAGAATGGGAGAGAACAGACGAGAAGAAGAGAAGAAGTATTATACATATACATAGATATAGGAGTAGATGAATGACCTTAATACCCTCTTTGGTAACTTTGAAATGGACGGAATTGATGAAATGGATGAACATTAGTTTTTACATAGTTAAAGGGGCAACTAAATGCAATTGATAGTTGAAGGGAGAATTAAACATTTTCCGAATAGTTTAAGGGGCAAATAGATGATTTACCCTAAAAAATGACAAATTTTGTAAAGACTCGGAAATTTTATGAAAATTCTTTTATTTCTTTTATCCTTTTCAAGTTATGTGAATGTATTAATTAAAGTTTTTAAAGTGTGTTTCCATAAAAGTGTTTGTATGGGTGTGTATGTTTTGTTGTACCGGGTTCGGTGGATGATTGGGATGTGTATTTTGATGTTATGACGTGGTTTTGGGGTGTCGAGATAATGCTAGAAATGATCGGAGGTCCAATTGATTGAAGTAGAAGAAAATTTTGAAATTTTTTCCAGTTGCTATTGGTAGCAATATGCTATATTGCTACTGGTAGTGGAAATCTGTGAAGTGTAAAACTTTTCCCAGGTGTTAATATGAATATTGCTACCGGTAATCGACGATCAGTGGGTCAGTTTGTGTTTTGGCTACCAGTAGCAGTATAGCAAGAGTAATTTTCTGCAGATTTTTGTGCGCGATTTGGGGGTTCTATAAATAGACCCCTTAACCCATTTTTCACCCCCACACCCCGATTTTGAGCCCTAGAGCTCCTCCCTCCCACTTCTCTCTAGAAATTAGACAAAACCATTTGATTTCAACACAAACCCACTTCCAATCTTGAAGATTCTCGCGTTTCTAAGCTAGATTATCACTTGGATCACGTTTTTCTCTCTCTCTAAGGTAAGGGCTAAGTTTCTTGAGCTTATTTGCTCTTGTTTCACGTTTCTCTCTCTCTCTCTCTCTCTCTCTCTCTCTGATTGTGAGTGAAACGTCACTCTTGTAACTCGTTTTTTACTTGATCTTGTCTTTTGAACGCGTAGTGGAGCTTGGGTGGAGGTCATTCTTGGAGTTTGGGGTCAAGATTAGTTGGGTATTCTAGAGTTTTGCTCAAAACCCATCTTGGTAGGGGAATTTCTACTTCTCCTAAGTGTAATTGAATGTATTGTGTGTGTATTGCTCTCACAAGTGATTAATCTCTCTTGTTTCATGAAAACTCCTTTGAGAAACCCAAGTTTATAGTCTCATTGATTTGATTAGAGCTTGATCTATGATTATTGTTGATCTCCTTCTTAAATTAGTGGTTACTTAGCCTATTTGTTGCTTGTTGGACTGATTTTGGGTCTTGGTTGCAACTAAAATGGTGCCATGTGAAGTTTTCCCAAAATTTGAGCTTTTGTGCAGTTTCTGGGTTGTTGTCTGGAAAACCCGCTCGGGCGGTTTTCATAGATTGTATTCCCAAATTCGTTTTGTGTTTTTGTCATTTCTATTGCACTTGTTTGGTTCCCGATTGCATATTTCACTTGTCAAACTTGATTCCTCATTCCGATAACACTTAGATACTAAAAGGTGATGTGAAACGTGGGTTACGTTATGACGCGTGGATTATATTGACATGAGGTTGAGGTTGGAACTTGTTAAATGAAATTGTGAATGCAAAGCATGATGACACGGGGCCCGAAAGGGTATGCCCGGAGTAACACGGGGCCTTTATGGCATGCCCGGAGTGACATGGGACCTTTATGGTATGCCCGGAGTACAATGAATGAAATGAATGGATAAGAAGTATGATATGAATATTTTGGGAACATATATGGCGTGTTGGGTATATGTCTAGTACGTATTGGGTATGAGAGGTGATAGTAAACGGAATCTAGTAGTTTATGTGTCATTTTTAAGTTCTTTAACCATTAAAATTTCTTAATCCTTGTCACGTAGTTTATACTTTCTTTGTCGGTCACTCACATGCATTTCATTGCAGTTAGGATTTGTAGACTTTTCCCTACGAGCTAGTGAGCTCACCTATCATTTTCAGGTACTCGGCACGGTACATGAGATGGATGCTTGAAGTGTGGATGCATGTCATGGAGATTCATTGATCATGAAGTTATTTTCTCATCTTCATACTAGTGTATTTTTGAGAGATGATTTTGTAACTTTAAATTTCCCAATATGTTGACTATTTCAACTTATGTAATACTTTAAAACCTTTTGTTATCTATGTACGGGTACGGGTACCCTTGACTAAAGACTCATGTTACTTTGACTTTCACTTATCCCATGTGGATATTATGTGTATTTTGGTTATTTAAAATTGAGGGCGTGACAAATTTAGTCATGCATATGTGTAATCACATGTATATAACGAGTTTTTTTGATTTTTAGATTTCAAAGACTACTTGTAGAAAGATGCGTATAATGCTAATTCTATATGAACCCAAAATTATTATTTGTAGTCCCTTGTTTTTTTTTTTCTACATCCATTGATTAATTTAATGGAAATTAATTTAGGAGCAAATGGTGTTTGAAGAGTTATTATTGGCAAAAATTGTAATTTGTTTGCATATTTTTCTTAAGATTTAAATTACAAGTTTCAATTAGATTAATAATTTTGGTAAAGTTGTGAACATTTAATCCCGAAAAAATTCTCCAGGTGTTTTTATCTACATATACGTTTGAATTCAAAAAAATAAAATAAATAAAAGTTTTTTCAAGCTTTGTTAAAAAAAAAATGTCATACATGCATATTTAAAACCAAATGTATGTATGCGTTTATTTTGGAGACACACGTGAATAAGAAACATGCTTAATTTGATTAGGAACATTAATGTCTTTTAAGTTGTGTTAAGAAGGGTAGCAATGTCGTACAATCATTCTAAAAGGATAAAAAAGGTAATGAAATGGGTTTAAAAGCTTATGCAAGTAATTTCTACCTATTAAAGACCGTGTAACGGAGAGGGGAAATCTACAACCGACAGTGACACTAATGGGGATGTTATGTAATTTATGAAACTTGAGGAGAGGTATCTATTATTATTAGAAACCTCAGGCGAGGCAAGTAAAATTTACCAACAAACAACCGGTTGCTGCGCAATTTCGCTCATTGTAGGTCTGAGTTCGAGTCTAGGAAGAAGAGAGATCGAACCTTTGGTTGTTTAACCAGTAACTAGCTTCCCTACTGCCCCACCCGGTTGATGTATAATACTACGACCAAGGGAAAAAAAAAATCCGATAGATAGTAGTAATAACTTGTACTAGTACCCATCTGTGAGGCGGCTGATTGGTTTTCGAGAGCCATGTCGACGAGAGAGAGACCTAGAAGAGGTGTATTACCTCCTGCTCAAGAGGTAATCCAATCCCATCCGCACCTTTATCTTTTTGTAAAACTCTTAATTCCACTGTTTCCTAGAATTAGACCCTATATGTACTTCGTGGGTTATTAATTTCTCCCTTTAATTTTCCCTTGACCTGACATCAATTCGTCAATCTGGTTGCTTTTTTTTTTTTGTTCAATCATCGATTTGTTTTAGTAAAATGAGACCCTTTCTTTAGTTTGTGGATTATTAATTCCTCTTGTGAGATGCCTTGTATTGACTGTAATATCGGAGTTACTGTAGGGGGAGTAGGGTTGAAGAGGATAGGATAACGACCCATGACCGTACCGGGTTGGGGACGTTTTGCCTGGATAGTTTGGTAGCATCTATTAAGTCAGGTTTCCGTAACAAAGAGTAGCAGAAAAGGTGTGACCGTGTGAGAGTTGAGCTTTGTACTCTTCAGTGCGCTTTTTCCCTCTCGTGTTATCTTGATTATTGCATTTTTCTTGTTGTTTGCGTGTATCGATTTGTCTAGTTCTCGCATAACAATTTATATCCGAAGATAATCTAATGTTTATGCTATTACTGTAGAGTTTTTGTGATGTGAATATGTGATTACAATATACATATTTATGTGGATGTTTGTTTGATGCTAAATGCAGAATATTGAAAAGATAGCAAAAGTTGTAAAGGATGGTAACTGCTATGGAGCTCAACAGATGTATAAGTCTATTAGTGCAAGGTAGAGCTGTAACGTAAAAGCATTTTCTTGTGAAATGAAGTTACATTCTCAAAACATATTTACAGATATGTGGATGTAAAAGACTGATTTCGTCACCTGTTTTGTTTCAGTGTTCAGTTCTATCTCCTCAGTGTAGTAATATGTTTTTGGTTGCTCGAATTGATATTGGATGCTGTGTACAATGTTTTGTAGTTCGAACCAGTATGCTATTTGTTTCTGAAACAGTATTCTGTTTAAAAACACCCCTTCGTTTTTAGTGAAGAACAAGGCAAAAAGAATGTGGGTAACAGTTTTTTCCACCCTGAAACTGTTTAATTTAATCTTTTTGATCTTATTTTAAGAATTAGCTTATATGATCCATTAAGTTTGAACACCACCTTGGAAGGCCTATTATTCTGCTCTCAGACGACAAGGTCAAAGCATTACCAGGTAGGACAGTCGGAAATCTTGCCTTTGAAAAGTCATAGCCTCCTCTTCCGATGCATAAATACTGAAATCCACAGCTACACTTCATACTGAGTGTTGGTATATAGTAGCTAAAGTTTTGACAAAAATCCTTTTGATATTATCCTTATAGAAGCAAATGTCTGCAATAGTTTCTCTTGGTTTTGCAAACGTTTCTTTTTGAATTTTGTTAATTTTGGATTGTTAAATCCGTGAAACATGCATCCTTAGTGCAGATACATATCAGCCGAGAGGTACGCCGAAGCGTTGGATATCCTCCATTCAGGTGCTTGCATTCAGTTGGAGCATGGACAGGTGATACTCTTTTGTAGACCAATGTTTCTGTTTGAATTCAGTTCTATTTAAGTAACCTAAAAAAACGTAAATGGTCATGAAGTGTATTTGACTTGTTTATGGAGTGGAATATCGGGTCTTCTTTGAATTTTGCTTGCAGGGGAAAAAAAAATAAATTATTGAGCCTTTTTGCTAAGCCATTGAAAATTCATTTTTGGATCGTCATGTAGTAAAACATTTAGCCCCCTATATTACGGGTTGAGTTTTTTGTCATTCTTACTACTAAAGGCACATTTGGTGTCTTCTTCTTCTTCCCTCCCTCATTTTTGTGTCCTTGTTATACGTCTTAAATGTTTCATTTGGCTTGTAACCTATAAGAGTTTCGTAGGTATTTCTGTAGTGCTGGATATTTTTCTGCGCTGCTAAAGCTGGCTTTTTAGTGTTATTTCTGTCGCTGAAGCTGCAACTTTTCAGTAACTAGAAAGTAGGGTGTTGAACATGCCAATTTCAGACATGCCTGTCAGAACCTAAAATAAATTATTATTAGTTGGAGTGTTAGATAGCTGTGAAATATTATTGAAAACTATTTCATGAAATCATACTGCATCCTCCACTCACTTGTTGATATCTATCCTGTCGTTCAATATCCATGTTTACATTTTCAGCTTACTTGTGGTGCTGAGCTTGCTCTTCTGTTTGTGGAGACACTTGTCAAAGGGAAGTATCCGTACGATGAAGATACTCTTGGTGAGTTCCAGTCTTGTGATGTAAATGTGATCACGTGTTTTTTGTCTTCCTATACATAAATATAGAACATATACTTTCATGTTTGTATGTTAGATGGGTTGGAAGAATACACTTCCTTTTGACACTAATATAAACGGAAATATATTTATTTATTTTTATCTGAATAGCTATACGCCTTAGTTTAGAAGAAATAGGTCATGGAGAATTGAATAGATCAAAACAGTCAACTTAGCCTTCATAAAGGTTTAGAATCAGGAGGCAGCCTTAAAACTGGCAAGGAACTATGGGAAGGTATAAAAATTTAGATGTTGTGATTGTTGACTATAATGAGCATATGCGGGAAAAACTTTCATGCCTAGAATTATTTAGCTTTGCAGAGAATACTGATCTACTACTTGAGCTTAAGGTCATAAATTTTGGAACTATGTACCAATGAAAAAAAGGTTCTGGAACTATGTACCAAAAAAAAAAAGGTTTTGGAACTCAAGCTAATTAAATCTGGTGACTCAAGACTGAGTTGGGACGCTAACTGTTTTGTAGCATTTTGATAATGTGCTCATACGAAGTAAAGATGACGGAATGTTCGCATTATGTGATTATAACAAGTTGTCTTGGATTAATTAATCATGCACGTTATGCCTGATCGAAAGCAAATTCATATGCTTGGAATGGTATTTTGGTATAGTTGTGTGGTGATTTAGTGTTGTGACCATTTTTGTAATGTTTGTTCAAGTTTCCCTATATTATGTTTCTTTTGACCATGACAAAAGTACATTGTTAGACCGTGTCAGGAAAATCTACAAGAAGTTTCCCCGAATTTCTGTGCCTCAACACCTGGACCTTGGGGATGATGATGAAATGCAAAAACTTTCTGAAGCACTTGGGGCAGCAAAAGTACGCGTGGAGGGCTGCTCATCATTTTTGAAAGCTGCTATTAAGTGGGGTTCCTTGCCTTTCTTGTTTCTGTTGTGAAGTAACAATATTGCATAGAGAACCTAGCGTGAGGAGATTGTGGAGAGAATTCCAGACCCCTAAGAAACAATTGACGTGCAGTAGGACACCCTTAGTTGAATAGCTAGCTTTTAGTTTTGTTCTGTCGAATCATTAATGACCGTGACACATCGTATCATATGCGGAGTACCCCATGGATGTGTTGGGTGTGTCCATTTCCTGCTCGCAGAAAGTGCTGTTGGGTGAGCATGCTGCGTGCGAGAGAGGGTGTGAGGCACCCTCACCGGGACTCCAATAGCTACCTTTTGTGGATGAGTTGTACGTCCATGCAAGACCCTCCAGTCCTCGCAAAAATTTCTTTTTTGGAAATCAGGAAGTCTGTATCCTTTCCAATTGACTAAGTTGCAGACTTCCAGTGGTGCATGTATTTCAGAGTTTTGTATTTGGCGGTGCAAATGTGTATATCACCGTCTTTTCTGTAGGTGGTCCGCAGAATTTGGAGCTCATAGGATTGGATCTCCTGAACTACATGATATGCTAGCTGAATACATATATTCTGAATCTCCTGAGGCGGTAGGTGCAGAAGAATCTCCTGATATTGGGTTCTCAGATTCTGTCATTTCTATCCAGATGTAAAGTATCAGAAGTTTTTCATAATGTTATTTGCTTTCCCTGATTCAGCATCATGATTATGTCCTTGTCTCAAATTTATAAAGCACACGGAAATGGAAAGCCACTAAGAGTCCTAACATATACATATAACTAGTGCTTCTGTAGAGTAGATAGGTACTGCTTGTTTTATGGAATTTGACGAATTTTCTTACTGTTTTATGTACAAAGCGAAAAGGCTATTACAGCTAATATTCGTATTTGAGTCATGAGTAGCAAGAGTTTGGGCGTTGCAGAATGGTTCTCTTCTGGTATTGGTAAGGGCAGAGGGAGATCATTTATCCAGCTCACAAGATGACACATTTTGATTTATAATGTATTTTGGTCAAAGCTCTATTTTGATGACAAGAGATTAAATTTCCGACAGCATCCTCAAGGAAATATCCAAAAGCCGTTACTCGCAGGGTGGAACTGGATATTGGTAGTGATGTTTAATTTTCTCCTCAGTCGTGACTTGTATTATTTATTTATGGTTCTAGTAAAGAGGATAAATAGGTGCCTTTAAGATTTAGCAGTCGTGGCCCATCGGCCTGTCTAATATACACTTAATGTTTATCAATATTTCTTCATTAATTGACCTATGACTAGAAAACTGATTACTGGTCAACAGTAGGTTCCAGCCTTTTCGTTTGCATTTTGTTGGCTCCATGGGATTAATGATATGTGAACCAGTTTACTGTTTCTTTGCAGGACATGGCTAGAGTTTCTTATCATTTTGTTCGAGGGAAACACCCTAGAAAGTTTGCTTCAACGCTTGTTAATTTCATGGGCAAGGTTAGGCTTCTTATTGTGAGTGCCATCTATTTCCAGTATTCAATTTTGATGCTAGAGATACATGAACTTTTCTTGTCCACCCTTTCATTGTAGAAACAAAGTGGAACTTAGTCATATTCAGTTTTGTGTAGACAAGGTTCTATTTACTCATCACAGATGATGCATGATATAAACAATGTTTTGTTCTTGATGCACTTAAGGTTGCCATTTATATTTGTAAGGTGCAATGCTACCAGGGTCAATAGAGTGATTACTTTTCATTTGATTGTCGTTAAATGTGCTAAGCTGACGTGCTTTCCAATTATACAGTGTTATCCAGGGGAAGAAGATGTAGCCATTGCACGGGCCATTTTGATGTAAGTGCAACTTATAACTGGATCCATGCTTCTAGGTGTTGGATTATGATAGTTTCAAACATCAAATCTAGATCATAACCCTGGGATTCTGAACGAAACGATGGATAATTTTGATTACAAAATAAACAGACCTATCAATATCTCACTTTTGCCTGATTGAAACACTAGATTGGTTAAATGGTAGCGAGTGATTGGTATACAGGTGGTGCATGTTCTGCATTACAAAATTGGTGTTTCCGGGTGACTTATCCAATCAATAGAACAGGGCCATTCACTGCTTGGTGTATTCATGTACTCCTGCTTTGTGTTCCCGGGGGAGTTACCATTTACCAATAAATAAAACAGCACCATGAACTGCTTGGTGTATTTCTCCTTGGGAAACTTTGGGTTACGGGCTTACGGCCGAATTGCAAAAAACAAAGAAAGGTTTATGTTTGTGACTGCATTAGTTGGTTTATCATCTAGTATTATGTATAGAACGGAAATTAACAATTCTCAGCTTTTCCCGAGTTCCTTCTGCATGAAATTGAAGTAATGAGGGCCTTCCTCTGTGATAGGTATTTATCTCTTGGCAATCTGAGAGATGCTAACTGTCTCATGGATGAGCTAAAGAAGCAACTGAAGGGCAAGGACCTTGACTTCCCCAAATCTGATTTGATCCAGTTGATTAATTATCTTTTGCAGACGTAAGTTGTTTTTAAACTTCTCATTTTCTGAATGCAGTCTATGAAGCAAGATCGCCGTATCTGTGTGAGATACTCCGTGGATGCGCCCACACGTATGAGACATGCCACATGGCGTGTCCATTAAGTACTTATATTTTTATGGGGGAACGGACACGCGTGGGGAAAGCGGGATGATTTTTTTTAATTTTAAAAGCTGTTCCGGAGCAAAATGTTTATAACTTCAAAGTAGTGGGCCAAAATTCTGATATGGAACGTATTTATATCGGCGTAGACCATTGGTCAGTAATTCATTGGATAGGAGTCCAGACCTAAATATTTAGTGTGCGCAATGTAGATTTGCGTAACCAAATTTTATTTCATTAATAATTGGCATGTTTCCTGCTGTGTTTGTGTCGCCATTTTTCGAGAACTGCCGTGTCCCGTATCCATGCCAGTGTCTCCAATTGTGTCCGTATCCATGCTACACTAGAATTCAGTATAGAATTAATATTTCACTGAAGTGATGTTGAATGCTAGCAAATTCAAATTTTGGGTAGAGTTTCCGCTCGTCAGTTTAAAGTTAGGTAGCATCCTGATCACGTGTGTAAATGATGATCCTAGAAGGTCCTGTTGATCTCAACTTCTCCATTGGATAAGTACCTAAACAAAAAATACCCTAGTACTCGTGGTCTCCTCTCCATTTCCTCTGTTGTAGCTACTACTTTCTAAAGAGAAGAATATGTTGGTGCAAAATTTTTTTACTATCTCACTTCTAATTAGCAAAAGGGAAGGGGGGGTTCCCTTGACCACACGGGTTCAAGTTGCGGAAATATCCTTTCTGCTTGGTAGAGTAAGGCTGTGACACTGCGTACCTGCAACGCTTCCCCAGACCCTGCAGTAATTGAGGAGCAAGGAGCAAGATTTTGCAAATTTACACCATGTTCGGTTTAGGTCTCAAGACACACCCTGCACGGTCCCCCATAAAATTCTCTCTCTCTCTCTCTCTACTCAGTACCCCCAAAACCCTCCCTCAAAACCTTAGGTTTCTGGTGGCCACTATCTTCTGCACAGAGGAAAATATAGTCTATGTGTCAACAATTTGCCCACTTAAGCTCCAACTGTTCCTTTTCTTAAGCCATCCTCCTTTTTCTCTCCCTAGTTTGCGGATCACTTAGTTGTTGAAAAAGTAATTGCCTATGTCTGACCCTATTACTCCTACCGGCCCATAATTTTGGTCAATTTTTCCTTTTTTGGATGTCCCAAAATCTCTGTCCACTTTCTTTTTTCGATGTCCCAAATTGAGTCATTTCCTTTTTTGCCTTCATCTCCACATTCAAATTCAAACACAAAAATGGAGGGAAATTGAGTCTAAAAAAATAATCATTGCAATTTAAAAAGGAGGGCAAATTTGGAAGTTTATATATTTTGAAGAGTAATGATTGTGTCTCCTTAAAATGTTGGATTCCCAGAAAGAGACTAGAATTTTGGGACGGAGGGAGTATTTGTTAACTACATTCTAAGGTTTGAGTTTAAAACTACGTGCTTGCCCTTGGACAAGGTAGATTGGCTTATCTTGAGATTATAATGGATGTCGATGATGAGATAGGTTTTTTTAATGTTTTATATTTTCAGGTTGCAGAGAGATGCTTTGCCCCTGTTTAATATGTTGAGACAGACTTACAAATCTAGCATTGACAGAGAACCTGTATTCAACGAGGTGTGTGGTCATAGGTCCAAAGTAATTGTTTTAATGGTGCATATTGAGCTAGCTAGCTTTCCTTGATAAATTAGTTAAGTTGCCACAGCAATATTTGTTATTCATGCTTAAAGATGCGCAGCTCGCTTAATCTTGTCCTGCTGGCCATGATGGGCTCGGTTGATTTCCTTAGTTAACAATTCTAATGGTGGTTT
Source organism: Vaccinium darrowii (assembly GCA_020921065.1). Taxonomy (NCBI): domain Eukaryota; kingdom Viridiplantae; phylum Streptophyta; class Magnoliopsida; order Ericales; family Ericaceae; genus Vaccinium; species Vaccinium darrowii. The sequence goes on from CM037161.1 coordinate 21,823,745, forward strand.
TGTAGTTGCTTGATGTAATTGCTGAGAAATTTTATGGAGTACCGCGTAGAAATCCCCTGATGCAAGGAATGTTTGGAGATATCTTTAAGGTACAAATTGTTTTCTTCTCCTTCATTGCTCTTGTACCTAGACAATGATGTTTGGAAATGGAATTCGTTCAATTTGGTGCCGCTTTTTTTTTGCTCCCAATAACATTATTATTCCTTTGTAATTCTTTATATATAATTATTATCGCAATAACATGGAGAACCAGGAATTGTTCACCTAAAAAGTTGAGGGTAAGGTAGAATCCTTGCAGATGAAATGCTTATATGATATATGAACTTGCTGTATTTTGCAGATGATGGGTGGTGATGGTATGTGACGGACCGGTTCAATATTTTGCTACTTCGAAGGATGCTACAACACTTCCATTATCCTGTTAATCGACTCATGAGCTGTTCAATTGTTTTATGGAGTTCTAATTTTTCCCATCAGTTGGGGGAGTTGAGGGTACCTGGAAAAGAACTGGAACAACTTTAAAACCTTTGATATGTGCCTCTCTCTTTTGGTTGACTTTGTCAATATGTACCTTGTATTACTTAGGAAATTTTGGTTGACTTTGTCAATATGTACCTGGTATTACTTAGAAAATTGTACCGATATCTTGAATGAAATTTGATGCTTTTTTCCTTTTCTTTTCCAGTGCATTGTCCTTGCCAATGATCCTTGTATGGAACCTGAACTATTGCCAATCACAAAAAAAAAAAAAAAAGGGAACCTGAACTATCATTCCTAATCGTCTGGACCATGGACTAATGTTCCAATTTTCCTTTGCTTTAGAAAATTTAATTGCGGCATAAAAGTTTCCAGATCTTCAAATTTCAAAAGATAACGTGCTTACCGAGTTTGGAACCAAATTTGGATAGATAAATGTGCTTGGCGACTAGATGATCATGTGAATTTCTTGGAGACGAGGAAATGGATTGGTTGTCCATTTTATGTGTTCTTTACGGTAGTGAACCATCCAACGGTTCCGGCAGTGAGTGTATCCTGCTGTTCTGGGTCAAGATTTTGGGATAAGAGACCTATTGGATATGAAGTTGATCTACATTCTTAACAATGAAGTGAGGTTAAAAATATATGAGCAATTTGATTTAGTTTGATTCGTTGATGTTAGTATTAATTTACGTACCTGCCAATTTCGTTTTTGTTTCATGCAAAAGATTCTCAAGCACTAAGATAAATAAAGGGATCTCGTAAGCGGGACCAAAATAAATCGAATAACAAATCTAAAATAGGCAATTGATAGTGCCAAAACCGAAGATTTCTGGTCACAATATTAATTGTAGCTTCTCATACAATGAATAATTGTAGATCCTTGTTCCTTTGTCTAAGTGAAGAAAGAATTTGACGTGGAGTCATTTCTTCAATGGTCATGATCTCTTCCTTCGACGAAGAGCAGCAAGAAACATGTTCCATTATATAACTAGAAGGTTCATGATTGTGCAAGTCGTTTATGAAAACTTTATATCCAATTGAAAACCAATATGACAATGAGTAGACAAATCTAAGTGTTATTAAGTGATTTCTTTTTCCATACCCAAATAATGTGGGACTATTAATCGACATCATTTTCCACTTCGGGCACCCAAAATCCATCTCCTACAATGAATTTCAAATGGACAATTTAGAAGGCGGATTACCGTTTTCCTATTTCGCCTTAATTCCAATAAAAAGAACACCTCTATCACATCCAACACTAACATATCTACGCTTCGTGGACTTTTTGATAGGTATATTGCATACTCTTTGCATTTAAAAAAACTCCCACAAGTGTCACTAAGATCCTCATGCGATTCAAATTTCCAACAAAGTCGTTCATAGGCTTGCTCTAGAGAGAAGGCGAGGAAGGCCTCCGCCTTGCGCCCTTATAAAAATAAAAAAATAAAAAATAAAATTAGGGCCCCCTGGAGTATATTTATTTTATATGGAATACTTAAAAAAAAAAAACCCCTCATGAACGGAAAGATTGTTTGTGCTACCGTAATTAGTATTCTTGCCGCCAGAAATGTAAGATGTAGTATTATGGAGTATGTTTCTTACTTTCTTATCTTCTTTGAAATTGATTTACTATTTATTTTGTGTGCTCCTAAAGTATGCAAGGGCCCCCAACCTTAAGTTTGCCTCGAGCCCCAAAATGTTAGGACGGCCCTAAGTGATTTAAGAGAAATTTTGTAAAACAAAATTATGATGAAAAGTAACTGGTGGAGGAAGAAAAAAAAAAGTTGGATCCTCTCCATTTCAAGCTTTGGACTGGAGGCGACAGTCCAAATCTGAACCGTCCATTACTGCAACAAATAGTTCGGATCAAATCGGAACTGTTAATTATCCTAATGTTTGGTCCAGATAGACTATTTCCTGCAGTCCAAAACTTGGACTGCTGATGATCTAATACCTAGGGAAATCAAGTCATTAAATGAACGGTACAATTAATATTTTGGCATGAACAATTTGGGTTTTGGCATTACTGATCCCTTTGAAGTATACTTGCATGGGTTTTACTTTTATGTTATTGAAGAGAATAGTAGCAATCTAACAAACATTAACATATTAACATCCTACCGTCGGGAAAAAAAATAAAAAAGAGACCAATGTACACAGCTGTCTGTTTGTTTCTCAATTCTTTTTTTTTTTTTTTTTTTTGGGGGGGGGGGGGGGGGGGGGGGGGGGGGGGGGGGAAGACATTAGTGTTTCTCAATTCTGAGTTCCCTTTTTATGCATTATGCGAACACTCTACATTTCACTTCTTGATAACTTGGTATCATGTCCAACGTATTGATTAATTTGGAGGATCACCACTGGGGGCAAGTCAATTAAAGCGCTAGTAAAGTCTTGTATGGATTGGTAAAACACGAGTGGTAGTATGCCCAGGCTGACACTACAAGCACTACCAGGCTTATTGACTCTAAACACACATGCCAAGGCTGACACTACGTGTAGGCATAGAGTCCTGTCACGATCTAGTATTAAAGAATCCCAATGGAAAACCCAGCTTAATCCAAAGCATAAAAGAACATATGCATTCTAAAAACGCTCCATGCAAGGATGTATACAGCACCCAAGCGGGGCAAACAACCATCAAAACGGGGCAATACCTAAAAAACATAACTAAACTAAAAAGAAAAAGAAAAAGAACCCAGCCGTAAAGATGTTGCCAGACACCGCCGCGCCGGATCAAGCAAGTTATTCGCCGAAGGGTCTTAACCGGTAAGCGACTTATTCGCCGGAGGGTCTTAACGGGCCCTATCTTGCTTCAAATCTTCGCACGGATGGATCCCGGGGGAGGGGGAGGGTTTGTGGAGGGGGAGGTGGCGGCAGAGAGAGGAGGAGGGGGTGGGTCAGATCTGAGAGAGTGGATGGAGGCGGAGAGGAAGAGGGGTTGGGGGTGGGCCGGATCCAAAGAGAGGAACATAAGAAGGGAAGAAAAGGGCTGGTTAAGGCAGAGAGTTTTCTTTTTTTATAGAGAGACCGCATCTTAATTTTGTCATTGATAAGACCATGTTCTTTCTCTGCAAGCTGAATTTGATTTCTCGAGTTACAACTTACTTACAAGGGTAATGTCAAATAGAGTAAAAGTTAAAAAGTTTAAATTATAAACAAAAATTAAACAGATAAGCTTTTTTTGGGCACTGGACTATAGCGGGCCATGTAAATGCTCAATTGATGCCCCCAAGTTAGGTTTACATCAATTGCGATATCTCTATAAGTTTTAGGTTGCCAAATGAATGATTTTTGGAGCATTGTGAGCGCCAAGGATCAAAGTGGGACATCAAAACAGACAAGCTGTTTCTATTATAAATAGGGATGCAACCCTCGAACTCATTTATTAGTATAAAGGTGTTCTTGTTGTTTTAAGAGCCAGTTAGCTAAAAACAATAGTGGTCTATCCAGCTTGCTTGATACTCAATTGGAAGACACATAGCAACAGTAGCGGCATAAAATGAACTGTCCTTTCACTTGCTGATCGTTCGCTAGTCAAACTCGCTCTCTTGCCACACCTCTCACTTACTCGCTCGAATCGGACTCAATCACTCTTTGTTTTGAGGATCATTCATTCTTCACTCTCTTGCTATTTTACCCGCAGTTAGCAGGACTTCTCTTTAGCTTCACTTTCCCCTGCCTTAAAGATAGAGATCTAGTAGCGTCCACTTCTGGAAAAGGATTGAATGTCTGAGAATGTGAGGCTGAGAAAGGAGCATCGGCTTTCCCTGGTATGAGCCCATTTCTTATGCCAATGTCTTGCATTTCTTCTCGCAACATCTGCTGCACTTGTTTCAACTTACTAGGACAATATGCGCAGTAGTGCTTGGTGTAGTAGTGCCAAGCATCAAGCCAGTACAGTACCGTAGCAACCGAAATACGTGTTCATTCACAGATCAAATTCAAGCTATTTAAACGAGAAAAAGGAAGAGCCACAAGAACACCATAATCAGATATTGAGTCTTCCCATTGAAATAGTTCCACACACAAAACAAATCCCTAGCTAATATAGGATAATCAACAATTGTAACAGTACAAGTGAATGAAAAAAAAGGAAGAAAACAGAGAAAGCATTTGGAAACAGACGACAAAAAGACTAAAATAATCCCCACAGTTCAATCTCTCTTCTTCATTTGCAGTTCAATCTGAAACACATGTTCCTAATAGTGTGTATCCGTGTTTTTTCTTAGTGGACATTGATGTCCTTCAAAGATCCCGAATCCAACTTAGGTGGACCAGAGTGCCTCCTTGTTCCAGCAGGGGAAGAAGACGGGAAAGAAAGCCGTTTTTTTTGCTGACCCCATCGATCCCTTTTCCGGTGGTGTTCCATTGTTCCCCAAAGGACTTGGAACCCGGGCCTTAGCTTTCGCCGACTCCGTGGACCCCATGTAACTCGGAACTGCAGGCGAGCTGGCAAGGCTGTCGTCATCCCTGACTGAGGACCCTGCAATGCTGTGCCTCCGATACCTCTCGGACTGAACACTAAGCATGCTTCTCAAATCATCCTCGGCTTTTGAAGCAACTGACGATGCCTTGGAAGGTGATTTCCGGATGGGCTTTTGTCCTGTTGGAGAGGGCTTATTGAGGTGACGAAAATGGGTTTTGCTGAGTTCACTGACAGATGTAGATCGGCTCATTGCGCTCTTCACAGATGCATACTCGCTGACACTAAGTTCTTTGTCGTGTGCGCTTCTGTTTTCCCAGGGTCGGGCTGCCATCCATCGTTCTAACCAGCTCCATCCCCAGTGGGGATTGTTTGGATCCATGAATGTTTGGGTTGAGGATTTCGAAGAGTTCTTCCACGTTTGCTGTTGCAGAAAGTGTCATGCTAGTTTCAGAACTTTCCTCAGCTTGATAGTAAGAATGAACTCAATGATTTTTTCTTTATAAACCACACACGGACACACATAGGCTAAATAGTGGAAAACATAAACAAAAGAAATAATCGAAAAAATGCAGAAAATTGTCCACTCATGATGTTATAGCTGATACAAGGATGATTTGTGATGAAAGAAAGCAGAATTCTCCATGGAAGTAAGAATTGTCCACTCATGATGAAAGAAAAAACGGGGTCTTCCATAGGATCCAAACTAGAGTACAAAAGTAAGAATTGATTCCTTTGAGAAAAATCATAAAACTGGTCTTCTGCGTAGTTAGTGTTAAAGCGAATAAAACTCCTCATTAAGATGTATAGAAGCACAAAGGCCTCATTTAAAAGTTATGTAAAACATGGAAGTAACTTTCATGGGAGACCAAAATGCCACGAAACTGAAAAGGTTTTCAGCGTGTTCTATGTCACGTTCGGCATCAATGTATCTCATTTGAAATCTAATGATAACTTTGGGCATTGAGAAACTGGAAGACCAGGCGAAAATATCTCATTTGAAACCAAGATAAAAAAAAGAATGGACAATAACATATCGCATATGCGGCATGAGATATAAACCCTACCAAGAAATCTGCAGACTTAGCACCAGAAATGGATATATGTGATCCTTTCAAATAATACTCCTATAATATGAAAATACATCAAAATGATAAGCCTCAAGAAGAGGGAGTGTATTACCTGGTGGGAGTATGCATAAGCCAATGCCCTTTCCCTCCTCACAGCAGCCTCCTGCCTGTTCTGTAGGCTTGCATCAACTTGCTCCTTAGATTGCACACTGTCATTCCAATCTCCTCCAGCCTAATATGAAGTAGATTGTTGTATATTATCATAGTTTCATTTCTGTGCATGCAGGCACAAAGAATAAAGGAGGTACATGACAGTCGTACTTCGATTTGTTAAGAGATTTAGAAAGGGGAAAAGAAAACGCTAGGGTTCCAAAGAAATATGACAGATCTTAAAAATCGTAAACTTTCATCGATGATATAGAAAATTTCCTCCGCAAGAACTAGTTGAGATATCTGATAGGTTGAAAATTACTCAAATTATAACAAATACATCATTTGTTAATAGAGCATCTATGTCGAGAAAGAGACCAAGAACATGGGACAAAGGTAGTAGATATGATTTACCCAAAAAAAAAAGGTATTAGATATTTGTAAACTTCATTATCTTCTTAGGTTTTCCTCCACCTTTCCTTTTCCAATAAACCTTCCACCAATCCTTAGACCCCCAAACACAGCCAAATTGAACACAATTCAGGAACATTGAAAAACAAGGTTTGACAATAATAAACAAAAAATAAAGATATTCAGTTGCAAGCACAGACATGAAAATCACAATGTTAAATTTGCACTTACAGAAGCTCTCAACTTCTGGAGCTCTTTCTCGTGTTTCTCTTGGAGCTGTCTCTGGAGAGCTTGGTTCTCCTCCGACATTCTGATCCTTCTGGCCCGAATCTGTGACTGCACACGAGCCAGAGTCTGCATGCATCGTAAGGTGGTCGTGGCTTGACGTTTGACCGACTGCCCTTCTATCAAAGATTTCAACCTCACTAGCCCTCTCAAGGCCCTCAATGCCCTCCTTGCCTAACAAAGATTTAACCGAATCAATGCTTATAAGAAATTATTTACAACTTTCCGTAGCTGACCAAATGTCTTTGCTATCAACACAAGGTATCAGGATAATGGAAGATGATTCTTGCATAAAGTAGCAACAAGTGAGTATTGTTCAGAACAGCCCTTCGACTGTTTAGTAAGAAGATAGTTTCATATGGTAAAGCTCAATAAACAGCAGAAATCCAGTTAGGAGTACTAATCTGGAACAGGAGGTTCACACATAATGTTAGGTCATTGTTTCTTCCATGTACAAAACGTAAGCAAATTTTCACAGCTAATAAAAGGAACTCATAAGTACCAAAAATAAAATAAAATAAAAGGAACTCATAACCACAAAAATTCACTGGGACACCACTTGGCATTTCCTCGTAATTAAAAGCTGCATATTTTACCCGAACAAGAAATCTTCCAAGTTCGACAAATAGGAGATATCAGTTGGAGAATTCATGAAACATCGACTTCTTATTAGGCATTTTCTTGAAATGTATGTTTCTAAGGTTGGGAAGAGAGATTAATACCAAGTATCCCCGGAATGCAGTTTGAATCTTGATTGCAGCTACTTCCTCTTTTGATTTACCAGAGTAACGGGCCACGGTTGTGAGTCGAACAACCTCCGCAGCAGCCTGAGCAGCGGCAACAGCCGCCTCTGCCGCCACAGCAGTGGCAAGGGCAACAGAATAAGCATGGTTGTTCTGCTCATTTTCGGCTTCCGTAAGTTCTAACTCCTCTATATGAGGAACGACAGGGGCGGGCAATGAAATCTCTGGAGCTGAGGAGACAGTAGGCAGCTCTGGATTCCTGTGTTTCCCAAACCATTTGCTCTTAGATCTGCTTATTTTCTGCTATGAGAATTGCAACAGGCTCCATCAAACCAGAACATTAAACAGGCAATAAAAGAGAAACGAACATCGAAACCATGCAATACCTTCTCTTTCTTCTCTTTTGACTCAGGGCTGAGAGCTTTCTTCACAGCAGAAATCCAGCCCCCTTTCTTCCCCATTTCCCAATCAATTCATCTTGAAAACACAAAACCAGTGTATGGGATTATAATCCAAACAAGAACATGTCAATTTGGCAGATGTCTTAATTAACAAAATCTATAAAATGTGGTATGAGAGGAGAAGAGAAAGACCAACTCACAAATTGGATATATACCGATGGTATTATCAAAGTTATGAATAGGAAGTTCTTTTTTTCTTTTCTTTTTTTGATACTCGGGTGTCTGGACAATTTAAGCGCACCTCGACTAATTCTTGAGGTACCCATCCCACTGTCCATTAAGAGGGGGGGCCTAATTAAAGTTGGGGTGAAGTCTCGTATAGACTCACCCCACCAGGGTTAGAGCAATGCGATGTATAATCCATTTTTACAACCCTCCCCAGAAAATCTTGCTAGGTACAACGCTTGTACAACACTTATGTGGGACCCCTTTGGAGGTCCCACACAAATATTTCGAGCTTGTCAATTTGTTCAGAATATTTTTTGAAGGGACCGCCAGAAAATCAGTTCAACCGGATATTGGTAAGTGCCTGATCCATATGTTCTTTTTTCGGTCCATACGATTACGAACCAAAAAAGAACGTATGGATCAAACACTTACTCATGTCCAGCTGAGCGGGTTCTTTAGAGGGACCCTTCAAAAAATATTCTGACCAAATTGAATGACTCAGGTCATTTGTGTGGGACCTCAAAATAGTCTCACACAAGTGTTGTACCCATTAATGTTGTACCCATAGCAAGACTGTTTTCCAGGTAAAAATTGGTGTACATTTTGCAGTGTCCCTAGCATTTTTGCTAGAGTTAATAACTTAGAAGGTTTTGAACTTGAGACCTAAGAAGAAGCAAATCCCAAGTACCAGTCTTTCACCAACATGCCAACCCCCTTAGGGTTGCAAGAGGAAGTTTAAATTAGAAAAACAGATCTACAACGAAGGCGGCCAATTTGTTCCATTTATCAACGTTCTAGAGCAAATTCCAGTAGGAAAAAAAATTGTTTCGAAATCAAACGAGCTTTGACTCGCAAATTATCCAATTCATGCACAGCCAACAAACGGTGCAACACCAAAATGTTGGATCTTAACGAGAAACATGGTACCCCCACATCAAATTTCTCTTCAAATTTGGGAAAACCAAGTGCGATAACCAAAAAATAAAAAGGGTTCATGCAGTGATTAAGAATAAGGGCAACGACCTTATACAATGTTAATAACGAGACAATTTTTTCCCTTTTTGCACAGATAAATGGGTTCATTGCAGAAATTAATCTCTTCCAAATCGGGGGGGGGGGGGGGGGGGGGGGGGGGGGGGGAGGGAACAGAGACAAATTTTCCACCCATAAAAACACAGACACAGGATAAGAATGAGGCCAAGGATCTCAACACAATCTTCCCTTTCACATTCTCATGATAAGAAGATCTGGTACCTGCAACTGCAAATGAATTTTTTTGAGAAGCAGATCTCTGCAAGTTTTGATTCTTCCTTCTCCTCTCTCTCTTTCTCTTCCAAACCAGCAAAAATAGCAGTATCAAAGAGCACGGGTCTCGAAATGGGGAAGAGAGAGAAAGTGCAAGCAAATCCTGCGCCAAAGGAAACCTCAACGACAGGGCAAAGAACAACAAATGGGTCTCTCTCCTGGTGGGTGAGTGGTAACGGTACAGTAGCTTTTCCTTACGTGGTCCCACACTTGAGATAATCTTCTTTATGGATGTGACTGGGTTTGCCAGACCGGCTTTTATGAGCCCACCGATTGTGTAGGATAATAATTTGAATTGTTCATTTTATATGACTTGTTAAATAATGTACCAATGCATAAAATCAGCTTGATCGAATATCGATAGGCAATGTTAAAAGTTTGAATTTTGGTTTTAAAAAACAAATAATCTGAATTCTATCAGTAGTTTTTAAGTTAAATTATTTATGACCGTTCATTTTTTAAACTAAAATTTAACTTTTGAAGTGTCGATATTCAATCAATTTAATTTTTTAAATATTATTTTTTATGAATCTTATAAATGAACGATTCAAATTGTCGCAGTGATCACACAGTGTGCACCCTCGCAAACCCCATTCCCCACACTTTATCCCTTAGAGCCTCGGTTCGTCCAGTTTCCCAATAGTCCAATGTTGTCTAATTTTCAATTTGTTTTGTTCACTTGAGACCCTAAAAAATAATCAGAATCTTTCATTTTGTAGAACAAGTTTCTTGCCAAAAATTAATTTAATCAGACTTTAGTTTTTTTTCTATGAACAAATTGTGTTATTATAGAAGTTTACCTTTATTTCCTGCGTAAACGCTGATTGGATCATGTTAAAAACAAATTTCGATCAAATTGATTTTCGACATAAATATTCTTATCGACAAATACTGCAAAATGAACATTCCGATCATTTTTTCGGATCCAATACGGATTGAAAAAATAAAAAACTAGACTGGACTGGACTACTGCAACACTATACATGAATGGAGTCCATCCCTTGGAGTTTGGATTGAGGCGGGCCCCACAATCAGGGTCAACAACCGAATAGCGAAAAACGTCTATTGTGTTTCCGTTTTTTTAACTCCTTCCGAAAACCAACTGTAAATTTATGAATTTAATAAATGTGCTGTAACACTTCCCAAGAGTTTGGAACCAACAGTTTCGGTCGAGTCTCACCACTACAGCCATATCGTGTTCTTTGGATTGGCTAAATACAAAAAACTGGTTTTTTGGTTTTTTTTGTGCTGTCCTCATTCAAATTTTTTTTGCATTTGTTAGTTTTCGGTCGATTTTTTGTAGTTTCTTGGCTTGTCTCGACGAGAGGAATCTAAAAAGTATAAAATTATTAGACAAACTTAAAGTTTTGTGAATAAAGACGAAAAATACTCCAAAAAACCGATTTTTTGCTTCCATTTTTCGTCTTTATTCACAAAACTTTAAGTTTGACAAATAATTTTATATTTTTTAGATTCCTCTCATCGAGACAAGCCAAGAAATCACAAAAAATCGACCGAAAACTAACAAATGCAAAAAAAATTTGAATAAAGACAAAACGGAAAAAACCAAAAAACCAGTTTTTTTGATTTAGCCAAAGGATTATTCAAGCATTTAAACTTAAACGCGAGCTTCGAGTTCAGCAAGCACGAATTGCACAACCTACTCAAAACTAATGTTACAATAATTTTCTGTGTTTGTTTGTAAAAAAGAACCACTCAATGCCCTATCTTTATCATTTGTGTGGAATTCCAAAATTGGCCCCACACATCCATCAATGCCTTGTCTGTATCTTTTTGTTTGGTACTCATGGCTTGTGTATATTAGACGGATCCGGCTGTGGTGCCCCAAAGTGGTATTGGGCCGGTGCCCCCAAATTTTTTGAATCGTTGGATCTCCTACTCTCATCTCAGCCATACATTGCCCATCCCCCTTTCTCTCTCCTATACCGAGTAAACAGGTTAAAATTTTTGAAACCCCAGAAAAAATTTGGCGGTCATCTCAACGCTCTCTCTCTCCAGTCCTCTTGTACTTCGATTGAACTTCAAGCCTCAACCCCATCTCCTCTCCTTCAGCAGATCTTCCATCTCCTCTCCTCCAGCTACTACCCATTCTCCTCTCCTCCAGCAGATCCTCCATCTCTTCCACGACCGATCTTCCATCTTCTCCATGGCAAATCAGTTCGGTCGCCTCTTTCTCTTGCTGCAAAAGCCCTAGTCTAGGTCGAGGTTCTCTCTCTCTCTCTCTCTCTCTCTCTCTCTCTCTCTCTTCTGTGATTGTTGCACGCACACACACTGATTGATGATCAGCATTTGAGATACACAAGCCGGTTAATGTTGATCCCTTTATCCTCATTTCGCACAGTGAACTCATTTCGCGTAGTGAATCCTAAACGAGAACGACGACCGAAAAGAATCATAGAGACAGGAGTGGTATTGGGGGGGGGGGGGGGGGGGGTGTGAGTTCATACAAATTGTGAGATATTTACTTTACTTTTTCTTGTGCTCCACCCCCTGATTTTAATGGACTAAAGAGATAAATTTTTATTTTAGCATAGACGATAGACCAGAATCAATTATATAGAACTTGTAGAATTTCGTTATTGATCATTTATGCTTGAAATTAAAATCAATCTCAAAATTATTCTTGTAATTGTCTGGCTTAGGTTTTATGAACTGCCTGTATTCCGTGAGCATATTAACAAAAATCCGTAATGGTGCTTTGTAAATCTAAACGAGACTATGAGTTTGCAAACGATAATGTATAGTCAGCGAATGCATATAAGCAAACATACTTGCTATTGGAGTTGGTTTGATGATGTTCTTTAGAACCTATTGAACTTTTGTATGCAACAAGAATCCCTATTTAAGGGGGATTTAATAGACTGTGATTCACGTTGCACCTTTTATGTTAACAATCATTGGTATGACTACCAATGGAAGAAATAGGTTCAAGTTACATAGTTTACAACTACCAATGGAAGAAATATTCTTTCATGTTGAGTCTCAGATTGGGGAGGTAACTCATTAGCCAAGTCAGTGAATATAGTGTCGACTCATTAGCCAATTCAGTGAATATTATCTTTGCTTGGCTGCAGCTTCTGCAACTATCAAGTGGTATGACTTAACTTAACCATGTGGGATAGGCACGAAATAAGCATTTGTGTGAACTTTTAGTCTCTGAATTCCTCTAGCCATATTATGTTGTATGAGCTTTCTCTGTTGTTAGACAATGTTATATGATAGTGGTTTGAGACTGTCGTAAGTAGGCCCAACTTTTAGTAAAAACATCCTGTATCTGTGGTAAGTAATTCCAGTTTTTAGTAAAAATGTCATATAGTTGCGGTAAATAGCTTCAGTTTTTAGTAAACACATCCCTAGTTCTTAGTAAGTATGATTCAATGAATTTATTCTCTATTTTCTCATAATTCCTTTTGACAGGTTCACTTTAAGAGTTGAAAAATGGTTGAAGAAGTTGCTGCGAAGAACCACCCTTCTAATGCATACATATTTTTTTAGTATGTCTTCTTCTTCGGAATTTGTGCATCTTTTAAAGGCCTTAGATACATTATACTCAATTTAACTTTTAATTTTTTGTTCGCAGCCAAGAGCAGTGTAATATGCATAAGGAGAACAAGAATCCAAAAGAGGATAAGATGGTATCCTGTCTGTGTCCTTCTTTTGAGCAAACCCACTTCCTTGACGTTACTTTCCCCTCACTGTCCGTGTGAATATTATCCTTTTGGACACTAAAGCCTTTCACTTTGGCATATGCATTATAAAATCTTTCTCCATCCTCTTGCAAATCAAAATTCATTTTACACACATCTTCTTCCATTAATTCATCCAACCGACTAACATCGTATCTATCATCATCATCTTCTTCTGTTGATTCATCTAACCGACTAAAATCATATGCATCATCATTGCTAGAGTTGTCACCAATGTCTATCACGTCATTATCATCCATCTTTTGGAATCTAGGTAAAAAACGACCATAGGTAGTGGTAAATATGACATCGAATAGGATAAAAAAGTTCATACAATTTGGTAACAAAATTACCAGTAACTATATTCCTATCTAATGGTAGATATTTCCATAACATATGGTAAATATGACCTTAACAAATGACTACTTATCATTTGAAAAAAATCATACAGTTTGGTAACAAAATTACCAGTAACTATATTCCTATATAATGGTAGATATTTCCATAACATTTGGTAAGTATGAACTTAACAAATGGTTAACGTATCATTTGAAAAAAATGCATCTCATATTTGTCAAACTTAAAAAATGCCTACATTAAAATGTCAAATGTATCATTTGAGATGAAGATCTAGGATTGAAACTTTCTTATTGTGGAAAAACTTACTTGGAGAAGCTCTTCAATTTGTTGTTCTTCAAATTTCCATAGATTTTTGAATGAAGATCTATGCTTTCTTGTGAGACAAGAAGGAAGATGTATGGAATAGTTGAAAAATACTTGCTACAATCTGATTGAGAATAATTTTGAGTAGTTTAAGGTAGGTAGTAGAAATTTAATTCCATTAATGGCACAATGTGTGGTAGGTAAGCAACAATTCAGACTTGTTGCACTTTTATAAAATGTCTGAATACGTAGTAAGTCTTTCCTTTCCAAAAGGTAAGTACTACTAGAAGCCATAGTATGTTCACACAACATACGACTTGTTATGGTGGTAAAAAAAGATCAGATGACGTGGTATTTATAGCCTTATTCTATGGTAACTATGGCATTAATGACGGGTAGTATACATTTATGTAACATAAATGCACTATAATAAGGGTAGTTGAGAACATAACTATCAATATATTTAATGTCTCTTAATTGTACTTAATTTGTATTATCTTGCACTTGAGACATATTTATCTTTAATAATTAATGAAACTAAATAATATATTGAATAAGGGATTATGGATCAATAGTTAGTAGTTACTATTACATTAGTCAATTGTACCAATCACTCATTGATCCCCAACACTACTGTGAAGTAGTACATTAAGTAATAATGTTGATAATGTCAACCTAAATTAACCAATTCATTTTAGTCAAATTTTATTAACTACTACATTAACCAATTGTATCAATCATTCATTGATCACTCTCAACCAACGCTACTGTTAACTACTACATTTAGTAGTAACACTGGTAATACCAACTTATATTAACCAATTCATATTAGCCAATTGTATTAATATTTGCTTAATCATCCCTATTTATTATTGATTATTAGTTGTTAGATTTGCACTTATATTATATTGATCAATTTTAAAATTGTTGGATCAATCACTTAAACTCTTAGTCGAATGACTCTGACTATAACCGATAATTGTGATTAATCGCCAATCGAGCACTACCAAATGTCAATTGCAACTATTAATCGTTACAATATCACAGTTAATCAATTAAAAAAATAAATTTAATTTCTTGTTTTGCATTTAAATCTAATTGTATTAAATACTTGATCTTAATTTAGTGGAAGGTCCCCTTAAATTATTTAATATTTATTACTTATTGATTTATCTTTCGTCATTCAACATTTTTATTACAATTATTGTATCGTGTGTTTAAACAAAAATTATTTTCGCAAATTATCACATGGTCATCATATATTTAATAATTATTTAAAGGTAAATTATTTAAAATTCTTTTAACGTAATTTAGAGATGATGATTATTATTATTATTATTATTATTATTATTATTATTATTATTATTATTATTATTATTATTACTATTATTATTATTATTATTATACAATTAATATTATACAATTAATATTTTTATTTCAAAAAATTGTTCTAAAAAATATTCTAAACAAATTAAAAAAAATAACTAAAGCCTTTTTTACCACATTTTTTAATGTTGCCCACTACAAAAAAATCCTAGCTAAAGGACAAAATTTGGACTGGAAACAGTAAAAAGTGGTGTGGTGTTATAACACCCCTAAAAGTTAGATTTTCTCGCTCAAAATGGTGACTTGCTACCGGATTGTCCAGTCGCCTTATTTTGTGGTAAGTATTCCCTTCTTGCATGGTAAGTGTTGCCTTATGTTTTGGTAATAATTAGCCTATGTGGTGGTATATATTTCCAGTATTCATGGTAAGTAAAGTGTGAGTTTTTTGGCGGGAAAACCGCAAAACCACCTCATTTTTTGTCAAAACCACTTACTTTTTAGGATCCAATGGCTGAGATTCGTTTATGGCAGATCTAATGGTCCAAAATTAGTAGGGCACCGGTGCCCCAATACCACATTAGGGCACCATAGAAAGATTCATATTAGACTAGTTCTCACTAAAGTGAACTGTATTATTTATTCTTTTTATAGCCGAATGTCCAGGTTAATTTGCGCACACCTTAACTAATTCTAGGGCCTTGAAGGTAACAACGGACATAGCCCCCAATGGCCCCAAGATTTGGGATGGTTGACCTCCGCGAGATTCGAACATTCTCACTAAAGTGTTCTACAAACTTAGGGCATCCTCATCAGCCTTGCTAAACTAACTTTTTGGTTAAAATAGAGAGCCAAACCTCCCAAAACCCCTAAAATACAGCCTCTCTATTCTCCCTCACCAAATTATTTTTGCTACAGTGCCTATTCAAATTTGATTAGGCACTGTTCACGCACCAACTCATTTTTTTATTATTTTTTGCCGCGGGATTTGACACAAACAACTCCCCATGCGGGACCAGAGGACTTTAGGGAAGGGACCAAAGGACTCCCCCAAGACTTTTAGGGAGAAGACGTATGGGACCAGTGGATCTTAGGGAAAAGTACGAATTGCTGACACAAACAACTCCCCATGCGGGAGATTAATATTTTAGGGGAGAATTTTTTTTTTTTAATAAATTTGAGGGGAATAGTTTAATATAGTAAAGTTTGGATAGAGAGTCTGATTTTTTGAGTTTTTGATAAAGTGGCTTGCTTAATTATAAAATATGTTTTTGAGGTTAAATTTGGTGTTTTTTTTTTTTTTTGTGAGGCTGATAATAATGCCCTTACTTATACTCTCTGGAGCAAGGCTCACTGTTAATTAGCTAATTAGCTGTGTGAATGGTTATTATATGTGATTCCTTTAAAAAAAATAATTCAAATATCAACCAACTGTTATAAAACTAAGCAAATAATAAAAGAACTTTGCATAAAAGTAAGACAAATATTGAACACGATATATATGTGGAATAGTTCTTCAAGAACTATTGGGATCGATCTTCCAGACCGATCTTATTCTCATTACCTTTCTATATGATTCTTTTCTTTCCCTTCTCTTGTCCCTCTCTACTTTTTCAATCGTACAAAACTGAACATTTTCATTCAGTATATATAGACTAAAAATCACAAGCTATAATAAGTACATATACTATTCCAACTATAATTTTGTCTCTGAAGTCTGCCAAGTTGTCTGATCGTGGGTCATCCATATTACTCCCTCCGTCCGGATTTGTTAGTCCATTTTGGGGATTCCAACTTTTTTTCCATTATCTTTTGAGTTTGTTCATTACCTTTTCAGTTTGTTCATTTTCCCGTACTTTATCTTTTGACTTTTGAAAATGGACAAATATTTTGGGACTTGAAAAAGTATGTTTGTGGACAAACAAATCCGGACGGAGGGAGTAATTACATAACACTCCCCCTTGGATGACCTCACACTGAGAATATGCCTCGTTAAAAACCTTGTGTAGACACCCCGATTTTGAACCCAGGATGCGCTCGAGCATTCTCGATGATGAAATAGACCAATCGTGCATACCTCGAGGCTAAGAACAAGGCTTGAACTCACCGAACCACCCTAAACCATTCTAAACCCTCCTAAAACAACCTTAAACCAACCAAAATGACCAAAATACCCTTCAAACCATCCATAAACCATTTCAAAACAAACCCAAGCCTACACTCTAGTACATTCAAAACCCTCTTTTTTGATATATAATATGTCCCAATCCATTGTGAAATGAGGGAGATGTGCCCGTTTTACCAAAATCACTTGCTTTTCCGACCTTCTGAGGGTAAAATGGTCACACATTTTGATGTACAAATCATCTTGGGTCCAAATCACTTGGGTTAGAAAGTAGACCTTTCAAGCTTTCCAACGCTTCAAACCACGCACGAAACGGAGTTCGGTAGCACCCGGGGCGGCCCCGCAAAGTTTGACCTTTTGAGCAACAGCCTTGAGCGCTCAAGCCCTGGACCTTGAGCGCTCAAACCCAAAAATCCCACCTTGAGCGCTCAAGCCCATGGCTTTGAGCGCTCAACTCTGTTCCAGATCAGTTTTCTGTAGAGCATCTAATCATGATATTCTACTGCAAGAGGAGCGTCTACCTATGTTTTCTACTGCCTAAATACACTTCCTAGACCCTTGAACATTTCCTAATCACCCCCCAAACCCAATTCAAAAATTAAACCCATTTCCCTCCCATTTCTCTCTCTATATAAACCCCCTCCACCCCTTTGGCTGAGCTCTTACACACTCTCACACCCTTCATCAGCCCTCTCCACTCTCTCTCATCACTTCAATCACGTTTTAGCCTTTCTCTCCTCCATAGCCACCACCCTCCATCATCTTCAACGTCCAAAACACCCAAAAATCTCATCTTTAAGGCCTACAACACATGGGTCTTTGAGAAACCAACTTCAACAACCCCTCTCTCACTCTAATAAGCCATTTACAGTCCATACACTCCATCAATTTCGTCCAAACCTAGCTCTTCCATCAAAACCCACCTCATCCAAGCCAAAATCACCATTTTAAGCTCAAATACTCCATCATCCACTCAATCAATCACTCAATCAGCCCTACACTCACACTCCTCTGTCCAAAATACTTCATCTATAGCCTATAAACACAGCCACTACCCATCCATTCATCAAACCACAAGTTCAAGCCTTGATCAAGCCAAAAGGTAGTTAAAATCATGTGAAAAACAATGTTTTGGTCTTGCTGAGGGAGACCAGTGGGCTCATTCAAGTTCCTCATACTTGAAATGAGCCTACAAGGTCTGAAAAGTATCAAGAAAAGCATTTTTAAAACTTGTTATTTTAGTAGGATGAGCGCTCAAGCCCAAGGCTTGAGCGCTCAATCTGTTTTCTAAGTTCATGTTTCTGTCCAGTTTTGGTAAGTAAACCATAATCATTGAGTTGGGGTTGTATGAATGTTCAAAGTCATAAAATAGCAGAATTTGGTGATCTGGGAAGGGCTTGAGCGCTCAAGGCCTTAGCCTTGAGCGCTCAAGGTCATGCTTGAGCGCTCAAACCCCAACAGAAAGTTAGTCACAGTGTTTCAGCCATAACTTTTTACTCCGAACTCCGTTTTGGGCGTATTATATATCAAAACGTAGATAATTTGAAGGGCTACAACTTTGTAGTTTTATGTTCTTCTCATTTCTATATCAAAACCCTCCAAAACATGCAAATAGTGTCGGAAAGACAAATAATTTTGTTCAAAATGATGTTTTAAGTTCTATTTTTCTCCTTCATTGTCATTTTCTTTGTTATACCATTCTTTCATCGCATTGTGTACTTCGCACAAGCATCCACCATCACTTAGTTTATGTTTTAATATTCATTTACGTGTTTTTCCATTCTCGTATCCCCCATTTCGTGTTTAAAGTTGAACTTCAAACATTTCCAAAATCCCACAAAATGTTGAGTAGAGACCGGTTCACGGACCGGGCGAGAGGGGTGCCGTAAAACCCTTCCCCTCTCGTAACCAAACCCCCGAATCCGAGAAATCTTTGGTTCCGCCATGATCAGTGAAATCTTTTTCAAATGGGCAAATGAGTCATATTTTTGATCGGTTTCTCGGGTTCGGACCTCAAATCCGGGTGGCGACTCTAACAATCTTCAATCTTTTCAAACGCGAAACTGCACCGATTTCCGTGGGCCGTCCACACCTTGTCAAGGAAAACCCTGTGGGAAAAACCTTTGACGAAGGAAAAAGAGTAAAGTATCCTTGTGTTCCTTGAATGTCTTCATATTGCCTCATTAAAACCTTGTCAAGGAAAACCTAGTGGGAAAAACCTTTGACGAAGGAAAAGAGTACAATCTAGATGATGACGTCATGTTACTTCCTCCCCCTCAATATTGCATAACAAACCATTGAGTCGGCATTCCAATATTGTGGATCAACCTTTTGAATGTTGATGTCGGTAACGCTTTGGTGAATAGATCTGCCAGATTATCACTTGAACGTATTTGTTGAACATCAATATCTCCACTCTTCTGAAGGTCATGTGTATAAAAGAACTTTGGAGAGATGTGTTTAGTTCTGCCACCTTTGATGTAGCCTCCCTTTATTTGAGTTATACATGCAGCATTATCTTCAAATAAAATGGTTGGGCTATCTTTGATTGATGATAATCCACTTCTTTCTCGAATGTGTTGGATCATAGATCTTAACCAAATGCATTTGCAACTTGCCGCATGGATTGCAAGAATCTCAGAGTGATTAGATGAAGTAGCTGTCAAAGTTTGCTTCACAAAGCGCCACGATATGGCAGTGTCGCCATAAGTGAATACATATCCTGTCTGTGATCGGGCTTTGTGTGGGTTGGACAAATAACCAGCATCAGCATATCCAATTAATTGTGTCTTTAAGCAATTTGAGTAGAATAAACCCATGTATGTAGTTCCCTGAAGATACCGTAATATATGTTTAATACCATTCCAATGTCGTCGAGTTGGAGCCGAGCTGTATCTTGCCAACAAATTTATGGAAAAAGCAATATCAGGGCGAGTGCAATTAGCAAGGTACATAAGAGCACCAATTGCACTTAGATATGGAAATTCCGGACCCAGGGATTCTTCACCATCTTCTTGAGGACGATATGGGTCTTCATTTACGTCAAGTGAGCGAACAACCATAGGAGTGCTTAAGGGATGTGCTTTATCCATGTAAAAATGTTTTAAAACCTTTTCTGTATATGTTGATTGATGTACGAGGATTCCATTTGACAAATGCTCAATCTGCAAACCCAAGCAAATTTTGGTTTTACCAAGATCTTTCATCTCGAATTCCTTCTTTAGATAATCTGCAGTTTTTGTCAGTTCTGCTGGAGTTCCTACAAGATTTAAGTCATCGACATATACAACAATAATAGCAAATCCAGAATTTGATTTCTTTATAAAAACACATGGACAAATAGGATTATTTTCATATCCTTTTTTAAGCAAATATTCACTAAGGCAGTTATACCACATGCGACCAAATTGTTTAAGACCATATAAAGATTTTTGTAGCTTGAGAGAGTAAACTGCTCTAGGTTTTGAACTACATGCTTCGGGTATTTTGTATCCTTCAGGAATTTTCATGTATATGTCACTATCTAGTGATCCATACAGGTATGCCGTAACAACATCCATCAGACGCATATCCAAACATTCGTTTACTACCAAGCTGATCAAAAATCTAAAAGTGATTGCATCCATTACCGGAGAGTATGTTTCCTCATAATCAATACCTGGTCTCTGCGAGAAACCTTGTGCAACGAGTCGTGCCTTATACCTCACGTTCTCATTTTTCTCATTTCGCTTGCGCACAAATACCCATTTGTAGCCAACAGGTCGTACCTCTTCAGGGGTTTGAACCACATGTCCGAATACTTGTCGTTTCGCAAGAGAACTCAATTCTGTTTGAATTGCTTCTTTCCATTTCAACTAATCCTTTCTACGTCGACATTCTTCGACGGATTGTGGTTCAATTTCTTCATTACTTCTAGTAATGTTTCCATCATTACTTCTGGTAATGTCAAGAGCGACGTTAAATGAAAATACGTCATTAACAATAATTTTTGTTCTATCCCATATTTCTCCATAGTTAATTTAGATCTCATTATTATCACGTACATGATCTTCTTCTGGAGATATCTCTTCAAGAAATTCCTCTACGGGGGAGTTATTAGGAGAAATTTTGGGTGAATCAATTATATGCCCTTCTGGAGCTTTTTTATTCATAGGAATAGCCTCTGCAGGAGCACTAATATATTTGCCTTTAACATTCCTCTTCCGGGGAGCTTTATCTTTTGCACCGATAGGTCTTCCGCGCTTCTGTCGTGGTGTAGACGTTTTAGCTACATTCTCAGTGGATTGTCCTGTAGGGATATCAATCCTTGATGGAGCATTAGCAACTGGAATGTGAGACTTTGTCACTTTCTTTGTATCGGTAAAAGCATCTGGCAATTGATTTGCAATACCTTGCAAGTGAATGATCCTTTGAACTTCTAGTTCAGATTGATTAGTGCGAGGATCAAGATAAGCTAACGAGGAGGTATTCCAAGTAATTACCTGTACTTTTGCTTCTAGCCATGACTTTTCTCCCCCTCATGGTGGGAACACTGTTTCATTAAAATGACAATCCTCAAAACGTGCTTTAAAGACATCACCTGTTACAGGTTCAAGATATCTTATAATTGACGGAGAGTCAAATCCAACATAAATACCAAGTCTACGTTGAGGAGGACCCATTTTAGTGCGTTGGGGAGGTGCAATGGGAACATATACAACACAACCAAAAACTCTAATATGAGAAATATTTGGTTGTTGACCAAGCACTAGTTGTGATGGTGAAAACTAGGGCTGTTCAGCGGATCATCCGATTCGCCAATCCGACCAATCCGAACCAATCCGAACCATCCGTTGATCCATCCGTGAATGTTCGGTTCGGTTCCGGATTGAGAATTTCTTATTTGGCAGTTCCGGATCCGGATCGGATCCGCTCGATCCGCTCAATAATCCTTCTTTAATCTGTCAAATCCGTCCAATCCGACCCAATCCGATCCGATCCGTGAATGTTCGGTTCGGTTCCGGATCTTAAAAACCATAATCCGCTCTGAGCGGATCGGATCGGATCCGTATCCGATCCGTCCGGATCCGATCCGTGAACACCCCTAGTGAAAACTTATGATATGATGTTGGTCTAACACAAACTAGAGATGCAACATCTAATATGGCATGTCCCCAAGTAGAAACAGGGAGTTTTGTTTTCACAAGAAGAGGTCGAGCAATTAACTGTAGTATTTTATTAAAAGATTCAACTAAGCCATTCTGAGTATGAGTATGTGCAACAGGATGTTCAACATCTATACCAATGGACATGCAATACTCATTAAATGACTGAGATGTAAATTCACCAGCATTGTCAAGGCGAATTGCCCTGATCGGATGATCTAGAACTGTGCTCGCAATCTGATTATTTGACTAAGAAACTTAGCAAATGCATCATTCCATGTAGATAGTAAACAGACATATGACCATCTAGTTGAAGCATCTATTAATACCATGTAGTAACGAAATGGTCCAGATGATGGGTGTATGGGATCACAAATATCCCCTTGAATCCTTTGTAAAAAGGATGGAGATTCATTTATTACCTTTGTTGGTGATGGCCAAAGATCAATTTTCCTTGTGAACAAGCATCACATGGGATTTGCTTGGTAAAAGAATCTTCTGGTTCTTTAGTGGATGCCCATTTGAATTTTCTATAATTCGACGCATCATTATTGATCCTGGATGCCCAAGACGATCATGCCATAGCATAAATACTCTTGGGTCAGAACACTTTTGGTGCATCACTGCATGTGATTCAATAGATCTTATAGTCGTATAATATAAACCACTTGACAAAGCTGAAAGCTTTTTTAATATCATCTTTTTACCAAACTTCATAGAAGTTACATAAAGATATTCCTTACTTCCTTCATTTTTGGTTTCAATATGATACTCATTCTGACGGATATCTTTAAAACTTAACAGATTTCTTCTGGATCTAGTAGAATATAAAGCATTGCCAACACATATATTTGTTCCATTAGGAAATATAATGTTAGCTCTTCCTGAGCCTTTAATAAGATCTGATGTACCTGATATTGTATTGACACTAGCCTTAGTCATAACTAAGTGCATGAAATATTTTGTGTTCTTAAGAATGGTGTGAGTTGTTGCACTATCTACTAAACAAGTATCTTCGTCTTTCATCTTGGAAATATCAATAATATCCATGCAGCTACAAGGAGATACAACAAAAGTTTATAATTATAAAGCCCGCAACTTGATATTTCATAAAATTCAAACGATTACATAAATATTGCTACACACTTGCATATTAAAAGAAAAACACACTAGCACACTATTCAATAATAAATACTAACTTAACCAGTGTGGTCTTTTCCATCACTAGTTAAGAAATCAAACGTCTCATCTGAGTCAATAATATAGTCTTCTATATCAAGATAGGTATCATCAAAAGGCTCATCATGTTATGCCAAATTCACTTCAACATCCTTTCCTTTCTCAACAGAGTTTTTGTAGGGGTCAATCCAATGTTTAGGCGTACGGCATGTACGCGACCAATGGCCCTTCAACCCACAACGAAAACATTTATCTTCATAATTCTTAGGAGGCTGGTTCTGGACTCCTTCCCCTTTCCTTTGGATGGTTCTGAGTTATTATGCATCTTTTGATGGGAAGATGTGGCATATCTATAAGATGGCTCAGCGTGATTGTTCTAATTTTGGTGAACTGATGGGGTATTCCTGTTGGAAGGTTTCTGTATGTTTCCCCCACGGTTTTGACGATATTGATTTCTACCACGTCCTCAAGCATAGCCACGATTGTATCCATGTCGGCGATTTTGAAAAGAAACCCTATTTGCCTCAGGTACAGGCATCGCACCAGTCGGGCGAATTTGGTGATTTTTTAGTAAAACTTGATTGTTTTGCTCGGCCACCATAAGACAAGAAATCAGTTTCAGAAAACTTTGTAAATTTATTTGCTCTGTACTGCTGTTGAAGAAGCAAGTCATTGGCATGAAAAGTTGTATAAGTTTTTTTCTAAAAGTTCCTTTTCGGTAATCGTGTCTCCACACAATCGTAGAGTTGAAACAATTCTAAAGACAACCGAACAATATTCTTGAACAGTTTTAAAATCTTGTTTTCTTATGTGTGATCAATCAAAACGTGCTCTTGGAAGTATCACAGTTTTTTGATGTTCAAATCTGTCTTTTAGATATTGCCATAAAATCTTTGGGTTTCTCACCATTAGGTACTCGGATTTCAGATCCTCGTGGATATGACGACTGATAAAAACCATAGCTTTGGTTGTATCTCCGAAGATGCAAAATTGTTCTCCTCAATGGTGTGGCCAAGACTCATCCCATCTAGGTGGATTTCAATATCTTGAACCCATGATAAATAATTGTTGCCCAACATATGAAGTGCAGTAAATTCCAGATTTTTGATGTTCGACATTTTCTATAAAACAAGAAATATGTCTTTAGATAAACTTTTAATAAGAATTAACCAAGTCAATAACATATGTTTAATAAAAGAACTGAGGTTTAAACAGTAATAAAATTAAAAGGGCTAAAATGTAATGATCACAACTCTGCGGACTAAATATAAAAGTCTCAAGGGAGATAAGTGTAATATGTATAAAGAAAAGTCCAATATTGAGACTTTAACAGAATACGAATCATTCAAATTTTTTCTTTTATTCTTTGAGCCAGACTGATTGATATGAAGAGAAAAACAGATCCTTCCACAATAATTATCTGACAATCACATATGTAACTGTAAATATAATTATTTATTTATTTTTATTTTTTTTACATAAAATAATAAACATATCTTGTCTACAATTTACACTACTCATAATAATAATGAAGTAATGTTCCTTAATTAAACAAATAATTTTATCCCGTGATATTTTTTTTCATAAGTAAAAGTACTAAGAGATTAGTGCACGGGTCAAATAAATAAATTTTATAACAACCTGCACAGTACACACAGAAATTATAGTCTGTATAAATATAAAAATAAGAAAACATAAAAGTAACCATTAGGGTTAGCCTGGTGGCCAAACTCAGTGCCCTCTCTTAAGGAGGTCACGGGTTCGAGACGGGGTGGAGGATTCTTAACTGAAGATCCGCTAACTCTCGTCACCTTTTTTCTAGGTTTTTACCAACAAATTTTACCATGATTCTTATAAAATCAGTATACATGGATAAAATGAAATTAATAACAAAAACAAACTGATAACTAATTATTTCAGAAAATATTTCGAGTATGTTTTAATGGAATACTTTTTTTTTTTTCCGGTAAATAAAGCTTGAAATAGAAAAGGGGCTAACCGGATATACAGCCTACAAGAGGCATACCCCAGGGAGGACAAAGAAAAAGAAAAGAAAAGGAAAATAAAAAGATGGGGAGGCCAAGAGGCTACATGGGATAGGGAATGCCGAAAAGGTGGGCATAAAACATAACATGGTGAAAATAAACTAACACTAAGTTGAACTATATAATGAGATGTTTCTAAACCTTCTGAGAAGAAGGAGGAGAAACATCCAAAAAGGGAGGACATCCCCCTCCAGAAGGAAAACAAAAAATCCAAGGGACAGCCCCCCATGGATAGGTCCATTCCCCATCGCAGGGGATTTTCGACCTAGGGAATTTCCTGCAGATTTTCTACAAATATGGGCAGCATAACGTTTGAAAAATGACTCTGCCCATGCGCGAAACATCAGAATAGCAGTCCCTCAAGCAGTATATTAGAGTGCAGCAGTAGTAACAGTGCAATATCAGGTGTAATCGGAGGTATAAAGAGTGCAGAATTGAACTATCCTAGTCCATTTTTTTTCTTTGGAATAGGATACTGCAAGCATCTTATAAATACTTCTGGTATTTTTACTTCAGGTATTAGGGGTACATTACTTCTGGTAGGACACCCTTTCTGGTTAGAGCTTCGCGCTGATAACATGTTATAAAACTAAGCAAATAATAAAAGAACTTTGCATAAAAGTAAGACAAATATTGAACACAATATATATGTCAAATAGTTCTTCAAGAACTATTGGGATCGATCTTTCAGACCGATGTTATTCTCATTACCTTTCTGTATGATTCTTTTCTTTCCCTTCTCTTGTTCCTCTCCGCTTTTTCAATCGTACAAAACTGAACGTTTTCATTCAGTATAATATAGACTAAATATCACAAGCTATAATAAGTACATATACTATTCCAACTATAATTTTGTCTCTGAAGTCTGCCAAGTTGTCTGATCGTGGGTCATCCATATTAATTACATAACACCAACACTTTACTTTTCGTTATTGGCCACTAGCTCATTTGCATCGCAAGCGAATTGCTCATTAGTTTTGCATAACAAATGTTGGTCAACCAAAGGGACTAACTATATTTGATCCAAAAATACTACAGATACACACTCTAACCACACATCCAACCACACAACACTTTCAAAATGGTAGTATTCTTCTAAAATAATATCAAAATGGTAGTATTCTTCTAAGATAATATCAAGAAGCAGAAGGTCAGGTCACTTTCAAAAAACAGAATATTACCAATATTTCCTTCATCTATAGATAAATTGCACAAGAACCCCACTACTAGTAATACAATTTAATACAAGACCTTAATTGAAATTCTCCATCAAATTCCTTCAAATTCCGCCTCCACAATATATGGTATCAGAGCCCTGTAACGATTCAACATAGGGAAGCCAAGAAAAAAGTGGTATAATCCTATACCATATCAATATAAAGAAGGAAAAATTAGTCAAAAATACAACAT
Source organism: Vaccinium darrowii (assembly GCA_020921065.1). Classification (NCBI taxonomy): domain Eukaryota; kingdom Viridiplantae; phylum Streptophyta; class Magnoliopsida; order Ericales; family Ericaceae; genus Vaccinium; species Vaccinium darrowii. The sequence goes on from CM037161.1 coordinate 21,850,840, forward strand.
TTTTTATCCTTCTTAACCCTAGGACACGCTACTTTACAAATAAGCCAAAAGGACATTTCTACAAATCATCTACCAAAAACTTGTAGTGACCCTAGATAATGGCGTTGAAGAGAGATTTGCTTGCGGTGCATTGCACCCCAAGAAACAAAACCTTTACCCTTGTTCCCATAAATATGTCAGCCCTTCTATAGAAAGTTTCAAACCTAACAAGTTTCCGATCAATCATGACTGCCATGGATAGTGGTATTTTATTGTTTTATCTCTTCTATTTTTCCTGCTTTACAAATTTATGCCAAAAAGTACATACATGGTTGTACCCTCGAGGTGGGGTTGGCAGGTCGGCCAAAGGTAGGAGTTGATTTTGTTGATATTTGATTTTTTTGAATTTTATGTTCGAAATTAATATTTTTAAAAGTTAGTGACATCTCACTAATTTTTTTTGTTGCCGGAAGTAGTCGGCCAGAGGTGGGGTGGTGGTCGGACGGAAGTGGGGTGGAGATTTTTTTTGAATTTTATGTTTGAAATAAGAATTTTAAAAAATTAGTAACATCTCACTAATTTTTTTGGTCGGCGGAAGGGGCTAGAGGTGGGGTGGTGATCGGCCGAAGGTGGGGTGGTGATATTTTTGAATTTTATGTTCGAAATTAGAATTTTTAAAAATTAGTGACATCTCACGAATTTTTTTAGTCGCCGGAAATGGTCGACTAGAGGTGGGGTGGTGGTTGGCCGGAGGTAAGGTGATGATTTTTTTGAATTTTATGTTCGAAATTAGAATTTTTAAAAATTAGTGACATCTCACTAATTTTTTTAGTCGCCAGAAGTGGTAAGCCAAAAGTGGGGTGGTAGTCGGCCAGAGGTGGGGTTGTGATTATTTTGAATTTTATGTTCGAAATTAGAATTTTTAAAAATTAGTGACATCTCACTAATTTTTTTGGTCGACGGAAGTGGTCGCCAGAGGTGGGGTGGTGGTCGACCGGAGGTGGGGTGGAGATTTTTTTGAATTTTAAACTCGAAATAAGAATTTTAAAAAATTAGTAACATCTCACTAATTTTTTTGGTCGCCAAAAGGGGCCAGAGGTGGGGTGGTGATTTTTTTGAATTTTATATTCGAAATTAGAATTTTTAAAAATTAGTGACATCTCACTAATTTTTTTGATCGCCAGGAAGTGGTCGACTAGAGGTGGGGTGGTGGTTGGCCGGAGGTGAGGTGGTGATTTTTTTTAGTTTTATTTTCGAAACTGGAATTTTTAAAAATTAGTGACATCTCACTAATTTTTTTGTTGCCGGAAGTGGTTGGCTAGATGTGGGGTGGTGGTCGGTCGGAGGTGAGGTGGTGATTTTTTTGAATTTTATGTTCGAAATTAGAATTTTTAAAAATTAGTGACATCTCACTAATTTTTTTGGTGGCCGGAAGTGGTCGGCCATAGATGGGGTGGTGGTCAGCTGGAGGTGGAGTGGAGATTTTTTTGAATTTTATGTTCGAATTTAAAATTTTTAAAAATTAGTAACATTTCTCTAATTTTTTTTTTGTCTTTATGTTCGATTACAAAAGTTCTTTGTCCTTCCCTTTAAAAATGTCAAATATTTTTTGTTTTTATGTTCAATTGCAAAAGTTCCTTGTCCTTCCCTTAAAAAATGTCAAATGTTTTGGATTTTTGGCTAAGTGGCCCTATAAAGAATTAAAAGAAATAGTTTTACAAGGAAATAAAGTTGACTTAATAATTAGAAAATATTATTGACATTGTCAACCTTTACATAGAAAGATATATCTAATTAATCAATTAGATTTACCATAAAATTGTAAGCTTATAATAAGCCAACTTTTAATACTAAAAGTGTATCAAGACTATCATAGAAAACAATGTATAAATGAATCCCTTAGGCAACCAGGTAGATACTTGGATTTACGAACACGAAGAAAAAATTAAGAGAGAAAATAGGTATAAAATCTTAGAAGGATATAAATCGCAACATAGGAAAATAGTAAAAAAATTACGTATCAATTACACTAAGGATTAATCTAGTCAATTGAATAGAATTACCCAAAGGCATAAAACGAATTATAGGACAATACTTGGTACAATCTTACAACAAAACAAATATAATACTAGACACAGAACATAAATACTATATAGTAGTAATCGATGGAGAAGAAGTTGCCTCCTTCGACTATAAATAGTCAAGATATAAGAAAAGAAAATCTTCCAAATTCAAGTTATAGATGGACAACAACACAATGCCTGCAACCTTGGATTGTATATCAAATGTTCTTTCCCCAAGCATAGGGTTTAGGCTGGCGGTAGCATAAAAACTAGTAAGACCGGGTCAAATCCACAGAGACCGAATGCGCTAAGCGTGATGGTTGACTTGCGAATGACGATTTTAGCCTTAAAGCGGGCAAACTGTGGTTTTGTAGTTTGTTTGGTGGAATTCTCTCGACTTCGAGAACGACTTGGAAGTTTAAAAAGCCTAATTAAACTAAGGCAAAGTCTAGGGGTATTTAGCGACCATGACCCGGGTTAATCCATCCCCTCTTGATAACCGGCTCAGGGCATCGTAAAATGCCCCCGAATAGAAGATTTAGATTTTTAAAACTATTTACTAGAAAAATGTGTTTACCAAAGATTAGGAGTTTTCGGTACATTTTGCAAACGGATGGGTTGACATCGCCCAAAGCATCACACGTGCCAAGTGGTGAAACCCTCGGCTATGTGGGATCAAAGGGGGTTAACAAACCCACTCTTTGGTACATAAAAGTGAAACCCCAAATTTTCGATAAACAAGCGATGTATGCTTTTTACATGAGATGAATGGATTAAACCCAAGTCATAGAGTGCTAATCACCCCATGACTAAGCCTGTTAAAACTACTCACCCATAACACTAGTAAATAACCCTAGAAATTGGAAGAAAACTAAAAACATGCTTTATAACTCTAAAAACTAATTTTTAATGAAGATCTTAAGTGTACCTACAACATTAATGCTTGAGAAATTAACAAACACTTACTAAAAATAAGAGTTTTCAAAGGATTAAGCTAGAAAATCACATGACGAAAAACTTGATGAAATTGAAAATAAACTACATATATTGAACAATCTAGACGAGAGTAACAAGTTTAATTCACGATAAATAAACAGGAAATGAAAGCTTACTTGGGTATTCTAGAGAGAGAGAGAGACCTTAAATCTCTCCAATGGAGGAGAGAGGGGAGAGCAAATAACTAGGTAGAAAATAAAAGAGAAAGTGTGAGAGAAGGAAAGAGGAGAGAGGTGTTATAGTCATTCACTTCTCTCTCTTTTACAAATATCTATAAAGCTCTCACAAGAGCAAAAAAGGTGTCATAAAAATAAAGTAAAAAAAAATGCTCAAAATGTGAACTCTGGACTAGTGTGGATCGATCCACATTGAACTTGGATCGATCAAGGATTGTCTGGTGAAGTTTTGTCTGAAGCTGGATCGATCCACACCCATCTTGGATCGATCCAGAGTGGTCTGTTGGAGAATTGGTGAACAATGGATCGATCCAGATTGACCATGGATCGATCTAGGATGGTCTGATGTGTTCTAAGCATATGTGGATCGATCTACTACTAGCCTGGATCGATCCACTACTAGCCTGGATCAATCCAAGTCCTTCTAGACTTGAATTTGACTTCCTTTGATCACTCCACTTGGATTGTGTGTTTCCGGACTTTTTCCAAGGCACTCAAATGAGTTGTGCGACCCTTGGGGGAGGTGTTCCTGGGTCACGTGAGTGCTTGTTCACTCCCGGACTCCACCGGGAGTCTTTATGAGTGTGAGAACGGCTTCTAGTGCACTGGCTTGAATTGTGACCTTTGGAATTCCAGGACCTTAGCCGAATTGTCGTTTCGTGGCCCTTGAGGCCCGGTGTTGGCGTGCCATGGGGCACGTGGCCCTCGGTAACTCGACACGGTTCCCAATGCGCTCCAAAATGTGCTTATTCACGTGTTTAACCTGTAACTATAAAAAACAACACTACGCGCATATCAAAAAAATAAAGCGCGAAATCGCGCGTATGTGTGTGGACAAAATGAGATAGATAAGCCCCGAATATCTACAATATTGGGGGCTTATCACACAATTTGGAAAATTCACTCCTTTTGTGACATTAGGAGATGGAGCTTTATGGTCATCAGATCAACTTAACTGGACCAATTTATACTTATTAAACAAATTTGGAGAATATAAAACTATAAGTACAAAAGATTCCAAAATACTAAATGAAATAAGAATTTTAAACATGACAAATAGAGAATGTCTAGCCCAACTGGGAAACCAGTTATCTGACATTTTTAGTGAAGTCAAATTAAAAATTAACCACATACAGAGCCTAGAAGATTTACAAAAAAGTCCAAGAAAAAATAAATAATTCGATAGGAGACGAAGGGAATCTATTGGAACACCTAAAAAATATAGAAAATAAGATCAACCAAATAGCCGAAAGATTAGGAATAAGAATACCAACTAGACCCATAATAGATGAAACAATCAAAGAATCTGAAGAATGTGAAAATGTCTTGATGATTCGAGTAACCCAACCAAATGACGTTTGTGATAATATAATTCAAGAATTTTTAACCCTTACAAAACAACATAAGCAATTAGAACAATCTTTTGATAAAAATGCCCCTCTTCCAGAAAGTCATAACGAACTAAGAGAAGAGATGAGACTTATGGCCAAATATATTCTTATGAACCCAATTTATGCCCAAATAGTTGGATATAATTTTCTTAAGGAAGAAAATAAAAAGAACTATGAACAAATAATTACAGCAATAAATGATATACTAATAAAATTAGATAATTTAACATAAGTAGGTATTTTATAATATAAAGAACCAACTATCCTACAACCGTCACTAGATTTTCTAGAAGAAATTAAAGTAATAGAAATAGAAGAACAAAAACTAGAAGAACTAGAAGAACAATATATGATAGAAAATGGAGAAAAGTTAACAGAGTTAAGTAAACAAATTACTCAACAAACTCAAAGGATAGAAAACTTAAAAATGGAAAGTGCAGCAAGTGCACCAAGTTCAGGACCAATAGCTACTGGAATAACTGGAACATCAAGTAATACTACTCCTAGTGGAACAACTGGGACACCAAGTAATTTTCCTAGTAGTTCTAGCTATACACGAGGAATTACTTATGGATTACCAGATACTAGAGAACGGAATAGACGAGATCCTAAAAGTAGAATTCCATTTAGTAGAGAAGACATGGGAGATAGTAGTAATCAAAGAATACCTAGAACAAAATGTGAGTATTCACCAGTACAAGATTTTGAAAAACCTATAAGTGCCAATGGAATATGGCTAGATCTTGATTGTGTAAAGGACATTGATAAAGCCATAGAAGCATGGGTAAAAAATACTCATTTAACAAGTCAACTTAAAGGATGGACTAGTGAACAAGCATGTAGTTTTATAGAACAAACATTTCAAGGTAATGTTACACAATGATGGAAATATTTTAGCGATAATTCAAAGAACCTAATAAAATATACAGCAGAAGGAGCGGCAAACAAAGAATGGGTATCTCAATGACAGTTAATATCAAATTTTGTAAGAACATTAAGAGATGAGTTTCTAGGAGAATATCGGGAAATAAGAAGTGACGAATTAACAGCTAAACGAATTGAAGAGGCAAAATGGAAAATAGCTAATCTAATAATTTGTGATATGTGTTATTTAGATAATTATATATGTGAATTTAGTGACTACTATTATTCTATAGCACCAACGTTATGCGTACCAGAAACAAAGAAAGCTTATATAGAGTTATTTATGCAAAAATTACCTTATCCATGTGGATTAAATATACTTGATGCTTATAACAATAAACTTAATAAGGATCGAGACACCTTAGGAGGATGAATAGAATTTACTAAAAGAAAAATAAGTGAATGGTGTATAGAAGCAAGAAATTCTAGATTATATTACAAAACACATAAACGAGGCCTATGTTGTCCAAAAATAGCAAGACCTAGTAATTGGGGATGCAACATGATACCTAAAAAATAATTCAAAAAATATAAGAAGAAATTCAAGAGAAGATTAAAAAAAACACTATAACCAAAATCCAAAAAAGAGATATTTCAAGAACAGAAAAATATATAAATAAACAACCCAATAAGCAATTTAGGCCAAAGCCAAAAACGTGCAAATGTTGGCTTATGTCAGAAATAAGGACATTATGCAAATGAGTGTCCAGAAAAAGGGAAAAGGTGTAACGCCCCATGTAGACCACTAACCCAGTACCCTAATTTGATCCATAAGCCACACCACATGGCCCAAAATGCTTAAGCCCTAGGTACTAGTAGTAGCCCACACGGTTCGTTATATACCCAAGATCACTCATGTAAACAACCAATGTGGGACTAAACACCATTTACCCCCAAACCTGGTGTATTACACAAAGTGTTTAGTACAACTACAAAAACACTATATGCATTTACAAATACTCATCACAAGGAAATTATAAAAAATTATACGAGAACTTCAATTGAAATAAAAGAAGAACATTCTTGTATAGCAGAATATATGCCTCCACGAAGGATAGGAGAAAAGAATATATCCTTACCCGAGGAGATCAATCTAGAACTTAGAAATAAAATAGGAATGCAACCTAGACATAGTCTTACATACTATAGAAGCAATAATTAAATTAATATATTTAAAAGAACAAACTCTCTTTCAAGAGCCTCACAATTAAAAGGAAAAGCTTTATTGATACAAGATGATGAACCAAAATATCAAAGAAAGGATCTTGATTTAATTCAGAGTTCACAACAAAATGACCAATTTTATATACTTACAGAATATATGAACAGAAATAATGAATGGACTCCATTAAGAAATTTAATAGATACCAGTGCAACATCTAGTTATATTTATATAGAAAGGGTAAAACATGTACCCTTTAAAAAGCTGGAAAAATCATAAACATATAAGGATTTTCAGGGAAAAACCTTCCAGATAAATTCATATATATATATATATATATATATATATATATATATATATATTATATTGATCGGCCAGATAAATTCATATATTATATGTCCTATTTGTTTTACAGATAAACAAGGAATTAAACATCATCTTAATATACAATTATTAGTTAATCCTTACATGGATGAGAGCCTACAATTATTACTAGGAAACGATTTCCTTAATAACACAAACCATTTACTCTACAATACAATGCATTACTCTGTACAATTAACAATCAACAAATAATAATTCCTCGAATAGATACTCAAAATAAACCTATATATATAATACGAACATCACCATATAGCTTGTACATTGAAATAATCTTCAAATATCCAAAATATCTAGAAGGGAATTGTCACGCCCTCTTAGATACTGGAGTAGGAATATCCATGGCCAAACAAAATGTACTACCAGAACATTATTGCCGTAACAAGCCACCTAAAGCAGTTAAAGGAGTTATAGCAAGCGGAGAAATCCAAAGATATGAATGGTATGCAGAAAATATACCAATCCAAATAGACAATTATATCATCAAAATACCATTTGAAAGAAATTGATAATACCTGTGCGCGCAGCGGAAATTGGAAATCGTACCTTCAGCCATTATTGTTCAAGTGGTCGAACAAAGCAGAGAGATCTTCTAACCTATGACCCACGCAATGAACTCCATTGATGGAAACAGGCTTGTTCTTATTCGGGTTAGGTCAGGGACCCTCTGGGTGTGGTATTTATAGGCAACATATTCCTACCATCAAGGAAAAGTTGTCTCCAAGTGGTGTCATTCTCAATGGATGTGTCTCTTGATTATGTGTCTATTCCTAATGGATGTGACTTTTCCCAATAAGTACACCTTTTCACATAGGATACACCATTTCACATAGGATGTATCTTTTCACAATTAGACACCTTTTCACAATTAGACACCAAATAATTGGCAATTTATTTATCACTCATATCTTCAATTAATAAAAAGAAAGTGATATGCAGGCATCACATGTAGGCCACAATATAATTTCTTACATTCTCCCACTTGGCCTACATGACACACTATTGAGTGATAGTAACTTAGAAAGTCATTTTATACGTGGGCTACCTTACGAAAGTTCTTACATTTTCCCACTTAGCCCGGGTAACACTTCAATGAGTGCTAAAAGTAAACACGGCTACTGAAAAACCTACATTATTTATTGTGAAATGCTCCCACTATAATAAAGAGTCAATGCATGAATCATAGCGGTTGTACAACATAATGAGTACTTTCTTCTACGTATTACAAACATATTCTCTAATTAAGCATACTTTATTACCAACGAATACTTTATGAATGGTTTATTAAGTAACCACTCGGGTCCAACTATATGTATCCCATGGATAACCTTGATACGTACTTTACCTTATGTGCACATGTACGTCCTTTATTATCTAAGAATTTCCTTAGCGTCCAAAATTAATTGAGCAACTGAGAGAGAGAACTAACAAAAGAGCTAACAAGTCTTGTATTCACTACATGACCTCTAATATTTTGCCGGCAACAATTAACTCTATACTTTATGCTCAATGGACATTTGTATAACTTCTCTCACTTAATGAGGTACTCTTTGTCGATCTATTTATTTCGGCTCTCATCCTTTTAGTTCTTTGAGATAATAACTATAGCCGAATTTTAACATAATAGTCTCGATTCATAATCGACAATCTTGAGACCTTAATGCCTGTTATTTGGCTTCATAGCTCCTGCTGAATTCTTACTCCTTAGTAGATAATAATTTCTACACTCTACAAGACTTGGAGAAGAATAACAGATCAATTCCTTATAATCCGCTCAAAGTTCTATGTTCAAGTACCTCATAACCTTATTTGCAAATCAAAACTACAAGATTAATTGCAATAACCAATAACATGAGAGCCTAATGCTATGAAAGAAAACTTTAATCTAAAATAACGAACTTTAATTTAAAAATGAATTCTAACTTTCTCGTGGGTAGTGGCCAACCCACATGAATTCACCTTAAACGTAAAGAATAAGAATGATAATCACAAATACTAAGAACACGGCCTCCATACCTGTGGGAATAGGAAAACGTATTCTCAAAGACTACATTTATCATCTTACTCCAACAAAATCATAAAAATATTAACCTCCCTGTGAGGCCGGGCTATTATTTTCATGATTTAACAGTAAAATTAATGTCAAAATAGATGTCAATCAACTTAATAAAGTTCACCGAGATGGTCCTTATGTGATTCACAAACTCCTTAAGATACTATGGCTACTCTCAAGTAATTTGATATTCACTACTTCCAAAAGACATCATACACGTATGACAAATCCTTTTGTATCCACATATACACACCATATTATCATCATGACTTAAGATGTTGTGGCAATTCCCAAGTCATTTTGATACTCTCTATAACATAATATCAATTTCACTATATTTAAAAATGTATTGTGGGGCGTAGTTAATTGATAACTAAAAACATTCAAGAAGATTATAGAAATTAAAATATTCTAAATCTTAGATTTAATGCCAAATCAAACATAGCCAGTCCATCTGCTAAGTTTGTCGAAACTCAATTTCAAAAAATTAAAAAAAATCCAAAACATAAATTTGTATGTTTTATGTTTCCAACCCATTTGGCCCAAGTTCTTATTGAAAAGTCATAGGATTGTTCACTAATGGTCACAACTCTTGGTATAAACACAATAGTCACACCCCTTAGTTTGGCGGTCAAATTCCTTAGTTTGAACCAATCGGTTACATCTCTTGATGTAAACTAAATGGTCACACCTTTTGGTTTAACCCCTAGGGTCACACATCTTCACATGTAAAAGAGGGTAACATTTCAAAAGTCACACCTATTCACACAAAAAAAAAAAAAAAGAATTCATACAAAACATATAAATTTTAAACATAACGAGTCGTCAATCCAACCGGTGTAATGTGATAGACATCACTTTAGGAAAACAATTCCCACACACCAATTCAGTACTGGACCAGTGCGACAAAATGGTTAAATTCATGGCCATAGTTATCAAACACAACAGATTACACGCAATGAAAATAATTTTCTAAGTGTAGAAATCAGCATCGGCAATTAGGAAAAGGCTTTATGGAAATTAAAAACCCACATCCACGGACCAAGATCAAGACAAAAATGAGATTTTCGTCCAAACTTGACGAACCGACGTCAGTGTCGAAAGTTAGGAAAAAATTATAAACAAATGCTCTATCAATTAACATTTGTGGCCATGATCAAGAATAAATTTATCAGATTTGTGTTTATATACCAAACACATTAGTTTTTTCAGATTCATGATTTCTCGAAATTCACGGCAAATAAAACACATGTTTCATGATCTTTATGGACAGACTCTCAACGAGAAGTCCAAGATCAATTCTGATACATGAATTTTGTAATCTCTGTTGCATACAAAATTCCAGAACATAGAGTATTCGACCAATTAATTGATACTAAACACAATGGCATGAAGGAGTGGCTCTAATACCAATTGAAAGAAATTGATAATACCTGTGAGCGCAGTAGAAACTTGAAATCGTACATTCAGCCATTATTGTTCAAGTGATCAAACAAAGCAGAGAGATCTTCTAACCTATGACCCACGTAATGAACTCCATTGATGGAAACATGCTTGTTCTTATTCGGGTTAGGTCAGGGACCCTCTGGGTGTGGTATTTATAGGCAACATATTCCTACCATCAAGGAAAAGTTCTCTCCAAGTGGTGTCATTCTAAATGGATGTGTCTCTTGATTATGTGTCTATTCCTAATGGATATGACTTTTCCCAATAAGTACACCCTTTCACATAGGAAGCACCATTTCACATAGGATGTATCGTTTCACAATTAGACACCAAATAATTGGGCAATTTATTTATCACTCATATCTCCAATTAATAAAAGAAAGTGATATGCAAGCATCACATGCAGGCCACAATATAATTTCTTACATTTATTATATAAAAGTGAAAGTCACTAATTTTTTTGGTCGCTGGAAGGGGCCAGAGGTGGGGTGGTTGTCAGCCGGAGGTTGGGTGGTGATTTTTTTGAATTTTATGTTTGAAATTAAAATTTTTAAAAATTAGTGACATCTCACTAATTTTTTTGGTCGCCAGAAGTGGTCGGCCAAAGGTGGGGTGGTGGTCTGCCGGAGGTGGGGTGATGATTTTTTTGATTTTTATGTTCGAAATTAGAATTTTTAAAAATTTGTGACATCTCACAAATTTTTTTGGTCACCAGAAGTGGTCGGGCGGAGGTGGGGTGGTGGTTTTTTTGAATTCTAAGTTCGAAATTAATTTTTTTTTAAATTAGTGACATCTCACTAATTTTTTTGATTGCCGGAAGTGGTTGCCAAAGGTGGGGTGGTGGTCGACCGGAGGTGGGGTGGAGATTTTTTTGAATTTTATGTTCGAATTTAGAATTTTTAAAAATTAGTAGCAGTTCACTAATTTTTTTTTTGTATTTATGTTTTATTGCAAAAGTTTCTTGTCGTTCCCTTTAAAAATGTCAAATATTGTTTGTTTTTATGTTCGATTGCAAAAGTTCCTTATCCTTTCCTTAAAAAATGTCAAATGTTTTGGATTTTTGGCTAAGTGGCCCTTAAAATTATGGGCCCTTACAATTGGTTAGGCTTATTTTGTTTGAAAGTTAGTTGGACTTTCATTTATTTATCTAAAAAATTTTATTTTTCAATATATTTTTTGAACTCAGCGAGTTCGCTTGAACTCCCTAGGATACTAGTAGTCGCCCCTGTATGCACGCATAAATATAACTTTTAGGACAATTCCTTTTGTCTATTTTAGACACAAGGAATATATTAATGGGGCACTTAAATAATCATCCTTTTACTCCCTTGAAATTAGAAAATCATCCTGAGCATTTTTAGGAGTTATGTTTCCATCCCGAGATTCAAATAAATCCTAAAATGCCCTTTATCTATATATAAATATATAATTTATAACAAATTAGGGGATCGAGGACTAAATTAAAAGTTGCATCTATGGAGCGGCAGGAAGTGGACTAATTTCAAAGTTTGGGGGTCCTCAACTACAATTACGAGATTGGGGATAAAACCCATTCCCTAATATCTCGTTCATTCTCTCATCCCTTATCTACTCCAACAATCCCAAATTCTAGTCATCCAGAAATTACAAATACCAGTTGTCCACCCCACCATCCTTGTCGTCCTAATGAAACCCCAAGTCACAGACTCGTATTGGAAGGTCTGAAGCAGCACCATTGGTTTATAGGGTTTGATATCTCTGAACCACCATTAAAGTTTACGCTCAAGCAGTGGATCAAACTTGCTAAGGAAGTTCAGGCCACAGTATTCATTGCAGGTTTGTTTACGTAACTTTTACTAGCCAATGAATAATTGGATTTCTTCTAGATACTTGCCGAATCTAAATCAATGATCTGTTCTGTCCATGGATATGTTTTGCCGACACAAATGATTATGGTTTAAAATCATGGAGACCAAGCAAGTGATAAAAATACAGAAAACAAATACTCCGTAGTTTACTTGTTTTCAAATTCTTGATGCCTTTCGGAAAAAAATCAAAGATTAGTTAGGATATGAAGTTGGTTTAATTTGTATTTGACGAAGTCCCTTTCATGCAAATTATCACAAAAAGGGAACTCGCAAATCTGATTGGGTCCATTGGCAATTGTTCGGAAAACTTCGATTTAGCACACATTAGTAACAAATTTCACCGGTGGGACGTTTGGGACAAGACTTGATGCTCTGGTTGGAGGGAGGGCTCTCCCCTTGGATCTTCCAATTCCCTCAAGTACTCTACGCTTATGCCTAGGGAAGAGATTTGGCTCGAATCATGAAGCTGTTGCAACTCCGTGAGAAGGCTGTGAATTGTTTAACATATTTTTACCATAATCATTATGGTGTGGGCATGTATTTACCATGATCCAATATTCCTAGTTAACAAATAATAACAAATTTACCATACTCAACGTTCTAAGACTAATTTTTACCATGATTATCGAAAGATATTGTGGTCATATTTTCCACGATGAACCAAGTTGTTAAATCAACAAATATTACTTGTTTATTGTTGTTCCTCAATTGATTTTTACCGCAATGAATGGAATATGTGGTTGACATGTTTTACCATGATTCAAGTTCTTAATTTAACAATTATTACCATGTGTATAAGTGCTTAATTATTTTTTTACCATAAAAACCGTTATATGTGATATATTTTTACCATGATTCGTGTTCTAAAAGAATATTATATTTACCATATTTTTTTTACTAGTTATAAATTTACCACATTACTCGGTCATTGGTTACATTTGCCATTTTTACCATGTTTATTCAAAATTTCTCCATCTTTACTGTGGTGGTATTTATTTTTACTATAAACTTGGTGTTTGGCTCATGTATGCCATTTTTACATATTTGCTGGTGCGAATTTAATTTTTTTTACTTGGTTATCTATAATTTCACCACACACTAGTAACAAATTTTTGAATTTGAACTTTTTTTTGTTATCTCTCTTAATGGATGTGATTGAATCTCATTAAATTAAAAAATAGTTAAATCCCACTAAATTAGGAAGTTGTTGAATCCCACAAAATTAGAAAAAAATATAATCCTGTATATATTGATATCATACTAAAAGGGTAAAAAAGGTATTTCACAATGGAAAAGGATGAAAACATAATACCGTAACACAAGGGGGATGAAAATCTAAATAGTGTCCAAAAAACGGATGATTATTTAATTACCTCTATATTAATCTATTAATTAGAGGAAATAAAGATTCATAAATAAATATAAAATATTTTTTATGTAAAATTTATTAAATTAAATATTCGAAACGGTACGGGGAAATTCAATGCTACTGGTACGTATCGATTCAACAGAGAAATTGTACACTAGCCGGTGCGAGATTAATAACTTTTGATTGAATACTATAGATGTTTAATTGACATTTTTTGAAGCGATGGTATATATACTCTATGGGACAACAAGTCATACTAAAAAATATTAACCAAACTAAAATTTTTGTAAATAAAAACAAAAATGATCCAATAATCTATAAAAAAATTGGATTATTCCTCTCACTGGGACGCGCCAATAATCCAAGAAAAATAAACGTGAAACTAAGAAATGTAAAAAAAAAAAGTTGAATGAAAGACAAAAAAAAAAAAATGAAAAAAATATCTGCCTCAGATTATTTACCAAAACACCCGTGAATATTTTGAAATGAATTTTTCCCTTTTTCTATAAAGGGTCATGCTAACGGGTGCCACAGTGCACCCGTTAAGGGTACAAAAAGTACACTTTTGTGGGTCCCACTTGTACAAAAAATACAATTTAAAAGTACACTTGTACGTTAAAGTACACTTAGGGGGAGTTCTTGAATGGATTATTTGATTTTATCATCATCTTTTACGAATAGATAAAAGGAGGGTTGATTTTATTACACTAGATTTTCTCACATTAGTGGTCCACAACATTTTATCACACTAGATTTTATCTATTGGGAAAATAAGGTGATTTTATCACTCCTCCATAAAACACAAACTAAAATCAACTTTCTCATTTTATCTCATAAAATCTATTCAAGAACTCCCCCTTAAAGATGTACTTTAAAGTACAAATGTACTTTTAAATTATATTTTTTTAAAGTACAACTGCACTATAGCATCCGTTAGCATTTCCCTTTTATAAATAAATGTGATAAGATATTGATTTGAATCTCAAGGAAACTCCACTCGAATTTTACCTCTCATAAAGTAGTCGGATGCAACGGACCGTCAGTCCGTCTCCTTCTACTCAATTCTTTCAGAGCATCCTCATCAGGATTACCAAAATTTTCACTAAATTTAACTTCAAAACCACCTTTTATAAATTAGCAAGTCACTTTATCAAAAACTCACAAAATCACACTCTCTATTTTAACTTTACTATATTAAACCATTCCCCTCAAATCTATAAAAAAAAAACTCCCTACACACAAGTCTACACTTGGGGAGAAGTTTCGGACCAAACACAAGGCTACACGTCAGACAGCAATAGTACCGCACCAGACACAGCAATAGTACCGCAGCAGACACAAGGCTACACGTGTATGAACAGTAACCGGAAAAAATCTCTGTTTCGCCAGACAGCAACAGTAACTGGGAAAAAAAAATTAAAAAAGGTTTGGTTCGTGAACAGTACCGCACCAAATTTGGTGCGGTACTGTAGCAAAGTTACAAGTTTTGTAAATTTGTAAAATATTTGTTAAGTCTGATTTTTGAGGGTTTTGTTACATTTCACACATCAAATTTAACTTTTTAACAAATTGTTTTTTTTTTTTTTTTTGAACTGTAAAAAGGGTGGGAGGGGGCGACCAGCGTTGCAGACTCCCTTGGGCGTGACCATACGGGCTCCCGACCCGCCTGTGGAATGTCCGGTTCGAGCCATAGCTACTGTCCGTGAGAACAGACCGTCACCACAGGCACCACCGTGTGAACAGGATGGCAGAGGGCCCTCCACGGCACAGGGAGAGCTATGTCCTGCACCAACTGGCCACCCAAAGGGTGTAGTTGGGGCACGCAGGACTCGAACTCCAGACGTGGAGGTAAGTGGACACACTTGTGCCACACACCCCGGCCATCCCGGCAACCACCTCGGTGGTCTTTTTAACAAATTGTTAAGTGAGATAAAGATGCCCTCAGCGTGTAGGGTTTCGTTGCTTCAGATCCTTGAGACGGTGACTCTCTCACTCTTTCTATTCCTCGTTCATTTCTATATGTCAATGTGTCCTTGCATCTTTGCTTTCTTCGAATCGTCATAGTCAGTCGTCAGACCCCAATCGTTGCAGATTAGATATGCGAGATTTCTACCGTTTTTATCCTCAAATTTGTTGGGTTACTTGTATTCTTATGTATCGATGTCACGATGCGTGCTCGTGCTCGTATACGCACCTTTGTATTGTGCATTAGTTGATGATTTGATTGGATCTTGTGGTTGTCAAACTTTGTGGTGGTTATTGTGTTTTGATTTATTGTTTATCATTTGCATTTTCCACCAGTGAAGCATGCATATCACTGAAGTGGGAGGAGTAAAGGAGGCCGAGAAAATGGCCTTGTTGGAGATAGAGGAGCAGCGGTGGTCACGCTAAGAACAGCGGTGGCTACGCGAAGAACAGCAGGTGGGGCTGCGGGAGGAGCAGCGGTGGCTCTGTCAGGAGGCGTGGTGGAAAGCCGAGCGGGAGGCCCTGCATTGCGAGATTGCAGACCTCAAGCGGAGATTGAAAGAACGAGAAAAGCTTGTGATTTTGGGTAATCAGAGTGCATTTATTAGTGGAAGTTTTGAACCCACTGGCACTGGGGTACCCAATGCAGTGGAAACAAAAATAGAAAAACATCTAGACATTTGTGGGAAGGAGGGTGTAAATGTGAATGAAGTCCCATATAATGGGGTACCCAGTACAGTGAAAATGACTGTAGAAGAACCGGTTGACAATAGTAGGAAGATGGAAGATTTGAGTGTGATTGAAGTCTCATGTAGTAATGATGTACTCAATACGGTGGAAACGAAGGTAGAAGAACCGGTAGACAATAGTTGGAAGCTGGAAGACTTGAATGTGATTGAAGTTCCATGTAATGGGTTACCCATGGCAGTGGAAACAAAAATGGAGTCCACATACGAGAGGGAGAAGAAAAATGATCTGATTGTGGGTGAAGTCCGTGAAGGAGTCATAGTTGATGATCAGATTGTTCAGGAGGGTTTTAGAGACAGGGAGCGAGGCAGTTACAGAGAAAGGTAGGGTAGAGGAGATTGGTAGGATTGGTAGGAGGTCTGCGGCAGTGAATTTGAAGTCCAATGGGTGGCGTGTGGGTTGCAGACTCTGGATGCGAAGTTTTGGATTCAAAAATAGGTGGGGGACAACCCCAAGTGATAAGTGGCAGGATCAGGATTTACCACCTAGTGTAGAAGCAGCATTTATAAGAGCATACGCTGAGCTTAGAGAAAAAGAGATGGCAGAGGAAAGGGAGAGGAATATTGTTGTTGACCTTAACAAAGAGGAGGCCAGGTATACTGATATGGGACCACAAAACCATGGGCCTCAGCAAATTGTATCGCAGACTATTTCTTCTTCTTCTTTTCCGAGCCAAGTTATACGAAAATTCAGTTGGAATGGCAGCATAGAAACAATGTGTGGAAACAGGAGTTGCTGTAGAAGATGATATTCAGCTAGATGATATTACAATGAAAAGATTGAGAAGAATTGTGCAAGTTAGTAAAAAAAATGGGTTGGGATTCAGAGGAATTAGACGGGATGATCCTCAACTATTGGAAAAGCTGGTAGAAAGAATGAAAAAACTGGTAAGAAATGGTGAGTATCAGATTGGGATGTCCTCTTGCTAGCCTATTTTACCGGTATTTGAGGTGGTTTGAATGGGGTTTGGCAAGGATTTTTTTTTTTTTTGGCAGGGGTTTATGTTGGTTGGTGTTATTTGAGTTTGGAGTCTTGCCAACTGCTTTTTCCATTTTGTTGCTGTGTTTCGTAATCATTAAGGAAGTTTCACCTACTTTGCCGATGGAGGGGAAAAAGAAAAGAAAGGAAAGCTTGTTGCAATGATTAGGTTGGAACTGTCTGATTACTTACGAAATTTTAGTACTCATAGTGTCATCTGCTAGTTTCATTGTTGTTGTCATGATTTGTTGCAATGACTAGCGCTGTAGGTATAAATGGACCAAACTATTGAACCTATTATTCACAGGAATGCCGCTTTATTAGATTTTGGTCTCACAATTCAACAACAAAAAATACACCGGAACAGGGATACATGAAACTTTGGGCACTGGAGCTTTGAACTCGGATTAATCTATTACTCAGTGTAAGCCATGACATAAGACTCCTTCCCTTGCAACTCTTTTAAGAACATCCCTTGCTAGTAGACAAGTAAAGTAGAGAGTCTATGTGCCATGTCCAGGTCTACAAGGCTTCACAGGCTTCTCAACTTCCGTTGGAGAGCAAAAGGAAGAAGGATTACTACGTCCGATGTTCGACAATGGCATGGTTGTCTGACGGAGTTTGGTTGGATTTTGTTTCCTGGTATAATGCTATTTTCTCTACCCTAGTTGCATCCGAGAAAAACAAAACTAACGCTGCACTTTGCTGTAGGCGATCTGA
This sequence comes from Vaccinium darrowii, assembly GCA_020921065.1. Taxonomy (NCBI): domain Eukaryota; kingdom Viridiplantae; phylum Streptophyta; class Magnoliopsida; order Ericales; family Ericaceae; genus Vaccinium; species Vaccinium darrowii. The sequence goes on from CM037161.1 coordinate 21,869,037, forward strand.
TTCCAGAAGAAACATGTAACAAATGACCACAAAAAGGCAATAGTGAAACATAAACGAACTTAAAGAAGGGAAAGAGAAACCAGAAGCGAAGCAATATTCACAAAGCTGAATGTTATGCAACTGGAAAGTCTACAAAGTTACCCTCCATGTCAGAGTTAAGAAAGGAACAGGAGTAACATAAATGACAAGAGGGAACAAGAAACAAATGACGGTTGTTTTCAGAATGCTAAATGGAGGGAATACGCTCAACAACTTATGCAAAGTAGACCATTGTTTGAAACATCAATATTCAAATACATCATATTGAATGTGCAGGGGTTAGCACATAAACTGAGTTTATTGATTCTCCAACAAAAAAAAAAAAAAAATTGGTCCTGTTAGTCAAACCCTAAAACGGGTACATAGAATTTTGTCACAACTCTCAAAGCTGATCACGTGTGCAATCAGCCATTCAAGACACAAACTTTAAGTTCTCATCCAAATCTTCTCTCACAAATTTTTAAAAACCGACTCAGTATTCGCCTTCTGTGGAGTCAATCTCGCTAACAGAGCCTTGTTGTGACAATGCTCAGCATCAACATAATAGAACTCACCATTTGCTTTAAACGTCACATAAGGCCTGTTTGTTTCCGGCATCCTGATATCTGCAAACTTAATGGTTTTCGGAACAAATGTCACCAACCACGTCATCATCTCAACCTCAAAGCTGTCTGAACCAGGCTGCCACCTCAGCTTGTGAATATAAGGGCTCACAAACCAATGAAGAGCAGCAGTGGTGGAAGCACTGAAGAATATAACTGAAGATGCCACTGCACCCTTGAGGATTACATTCGTGTCGGTTGATGTCATGAATGTTACGACAGGGCCTAAAGATACAGATAGGCAGCAGGTGGAAAGAGAGAGCAGCTTCACGTGCTTTAGGGTATTTGAAATTGGACCGTAATAAACTACCCCAGTAGTGTCCTTATCATTGTGCTTAGGTTCTCCCCCTCTACGGGGAGCAATGCCAAATTTGTTGTCATCTTCTGCTGCACTGGATTGGGATGCCCATCTTTTTTGTGCAACAGGAAATTGTGCAGAAGAGTTAAGGACGTTATTGACACTCGGAGAGTGTGAACATGTCCCGAACTTACATGGATTATAGCCTGAAACAGCAAAAATACTATTCTTAAGCTATCCAAACAAATAAAAGGTGCTTTATCAGTGTAAAAGAAAAAACCAAGCCAAAAGCTCAATAGCCGCGTCATTTTAGTTAATCAAAATTCTTTGTACTCAAAAGGGGAGGCTTAGTCTCAGATTAAACCAACACAGTTATAGGTGTCATGACTATGTGTAACCCATCAAACGCAACTTTGAAAAGCTAAATCTAATGAGGCTCATGAAAACGACAAGGCGACAGACAGATGAAAAACTTGATTTTAGCAAGCAATAAACATAAGAAGGCTTGCTGCTTTAATTTAATCCATCCAATTGAATACTGGGAGATGGTTTCAGAAAGTTAGAGTGTGCTTGTGGGTTTCAAAAAAAAAAAAAAAAAAAACTCCTTCTTAGGATATTCATGATTTAGATCTGTTTTCAAACGAACAACTTCTCACCCCTCAGACATGAATTTTGTACATCCCAACATGAATGGTAAGTTTGGGGAATACCAAAGGTTTCAATTCACATCCAAAATGCATTTGCAAGTATACAGATATTTTCAAATACATCTATTCAACAAAAGGTGTTGGAGACAAGGGACAACAAAGGGTGACTGGCAGGGACGGACACAGGATTTGAGTATTGGACGGCTAAGGATTACAGACATAATTTGGAACATGTAAAAGAAGGGTATCAATTAAGCCATTATAAATTGCAAAAATATTATCAAAAAAAATATTGTATATATGTTTTGATCAATCCATACATGCAATTATAAAAAATAGGATCATTACAATTAAATAACTGCATATTGTGCATCTATATTTCTTTCAAAATCAAAATATAAAACCTAGTGTTCTATCACTATGTAAAAGTCGGAATCTAAAATTACGTTCGAAGCTCTATCCTCACATAAAACACATTTATAATGGAACTTAGATGGGCAGGTGTTAGGTTTTGAAAGAAAACATAGGATCGGTCAATCTATTTAGTTCTACAACTTTTATGCAAAATAAAAACATTTAGGAAGAAATTTAATATTTGGTTGGAGCAGCCGCTTGGGCTCATCCGTCCCTTTGTCCGTCCATGGTGACTCTGAGTGGTTAACCCGAGTTCAAGCACTGGCCAAACTGGGATTTCTAACCTTTTTTCTGGACAAATCGTCTGGAGCTTGGACGTGGTTAAGATGACCATTTAAGGAAGATCAAAATGAAATTACAGTAATAGTGTTTGGCAGTGTCATTTGGGGCAATACAGAATTCCTATAGGCATCGACTGTTTAATACTTCAGTGTCAACGGTGCAATAAGCATGGGCAATAATAGGTCCCAGTTGACAAGTATAGTAAGTCGTTTAATTTCCAGTCCAGGTATACCCATTCACAGAGGGTTTTTTTTTTTCCCCCCCTTCTTTTTTTTGGGTAAATACCATTCAAAGATTTGATTAGCAGTGGCCTATAAAAGTAAAAAAAGAATTGATTAGCAGAAAACTAGTGTTATATATTTACTTGTTTTCCTAAATTTGGAGATCTGAAGTATGGTTCTGGATACACTGACAGTCAGATACACGGAAGCGCGCACACAAAGACAAACACACACACATACATACATATGCATCCGGAAATCGATCGATCGATGGATCGAGCGAGAGAGAGAGAGAGAGAGAGAGAGAGAGAGAGAGAGAGAGAACCTGAGAGGAAGGGTAAGTTAGTAGTGGAAGTGGGATGACGAAGATGCGATGCTTGCGATCGAACCAGGCGAGAGAGGGCCGATCTTGCCATCTCTAAATTCGTCCAATTTGATTGTTTCTTTCTTTTCTTGGTGCAAAATTCGGCGAACCTGATGCGGAGCTTCACAAGGCTATCTAGTATTTGATATTTTTAATTTAATTTTTAGTTTAGGGAGAGTTAATTAGGGGTTCTGTACAAAAAATATCATTATCATTCCATCCTATAAGATTGGAATACTTATGATTCCATCTCGATATTCAAATAAACCCCAAAATACCCTTTCTCTCTCATACTTTTCTTGATATTTCTCTCTCCTAACTAATCTTTCCTAATCTCTCTCTCTCTCTCCTCCCATAATCTTTTAATTCTCTCTCATAATCTTCTCACACCTAAAAAAATTAAAAATAAATAATCAAGATATTTTGTCTTAAAAACACGAGTCATAAGATATTGATTTCATGCACTTTTGTAGTAATTCACCATTTTTTTTTATCATGATAGGTAGATTAATGCACCACAAAAAAACTTTAAAAAATCATGAAATATATGGTAAATTAACGCACCACAAAACCACAACCCAAGCCAAAACCTTGAAAAAATGGTTGATTAATGCACCAAAAACCAAAAGAAAAACACGGTTAAATCATGTGTTGATTTATCATGTTTACTTTGCTAGATCACCGAAGTGCCGAAGTGCCGAAGTGATAAACCAGTAAACCATTTTTTATTGTATAAAACCACAATATGGAAAGTGAACATGGTTTAGTGATTTACCACTTTTATTGTATCAAATCACAAAAATGGGTTAATCAATAAGCCATATTCATTGTTTTAAAAAAACCATCTTTTAAAGGGCATGCGAACATGTTTTATTGACTTATCTCATTATATCGAAGAAAAACACTAGACTTGAATCGAAAAAAATCCACCATTGAATCGAAAACAACACCGCCATTAATAAGATTCGGAACCCATTACCACCATAAGTAAAAAGATGATTCTACAACCGATCAAAGAGAGAGAAAAAAACAAAAAAAAAAAACCCAATCTACCGTGAAAGTGGGTGACGATCTTGATCCAGAGAGATAGTGGGCGGAGGCTTCCGTGGCGGCCGCCACCGCAATGGATCTGAACATGGCCCATCGGATTGATGGTGACGGTCGGTGCTCGTCGCAAGACGCCGGATGAGTTGGCCGGCCGGAGAGAGAGGGGAGAGAGAAGATAATGGTTTTGGGTTTAATGGAGAGAGAGAGAGAGAGAGATTTCCGTATGGAATCAATTGTGGCAGTTTCCATGTGATGGAATCATTGCCATCATGGATCACCAATTTAACGTACAGGTTTAGAATGATCAATTGTGGCAGTTTCCATGCGATTGACCATCCTTGGAAATGTAAATGTTTGTTAAGGAAATATTTATTAGATTTACCATATCTACTACTAAGGGTAAATAAGGGTACAATGGTCCAATTTCAATTTACAGGATGGAATCATAATGATTCAAATCCATTAGGGTAGAATCACAAAGAAAATATTAGTTTAGGATGACAAATTAAAATTTTCTTTAGTTTAACCCTTTTTATAACGCCCAACTAAAAAAATATTCGAATCCTTAACTCAAAAATATTTGAACATCCAGCATAAAAAAAATCAATCCACAAACAATCTAATGTAGTGAAAAGCAATTTGAGCAATCGAATGAGAGATCATGGATGAATGGTTGCTTAATTACTTATATTAAGGCCTAAGGGGTGTTCCACTAAGACAATTTTTAGAATAAAAACTAGTTTTTCACGGTTTTTTATGTGATGTATTGTGAGAGAATACTTTTTAAAAAAAAAACTTTTTTTGGTTAGTGGAAAACCCCAGTGATGTATTTGATAACGTTAATAATGATGTTATTACGTACTTGTTTCAAAATATAAAAACCCGCCGAGTGCAATTATAATATCCTCCTCCCTTTGTCATAAAGACATGTGATTTTTTGGATCTCTAGTGTGAAAAAATTCAAAAAATTATGAATTCTAAATCTTCATTTTTTTATTCGAAAATTGGATATCTTTTTACAATTGACTCTTTTGGGATGGAGGGATGTTGATTTCGAGTGGCATTGTTGATGTTCATAAATTATTTTTTTTATTTTTTATAGTTGTGGTTTTTAAAGCTAGTAAAGATTTTGAACACCCTTCTTAGAATTTCTAGAGTTGTCACAGTTAGGGTAGTCAAAATTATAGAGTGTACAGTGCATATATCCATTATGAGCTAGATATTCTATTTTTGGATTGTATTACGTAGTGATACTTGGAACTATTGAGCCTAATGGGGCATACTCCTTGCACTTTATGAGTATTATTTTGGACAATGTACTAGTATTTATTGGTAAGGAATTGGATGGAAACCTTTTTATTTATATTATTAGGTGGTATTTTCTCATGCTATGCACGAGTGTCGTGCCCGTGGCTTTGACTTTAAATTGAGTTTTTGTTGATAGTCTGCCTTTCAGATCACGGAAATATGAAGTAAACAGTCGTTTAACTTTTTTTTCTAAATTCATTCAATATTCAGGATTCAGAATTCTGAATGAAGGATTTAAAGATTAGATTGATGGTTTACCATTATCTAATTCAGATGATTTTTTACAAGACCACCTAATTAAATAATTATTTTAAAATTATTAGATGGTTCAAATTATTTTTATGAGACTCCAACATGAGCCCACTAAGAAAACAACTAAAGAAGCAGAGAATGAAAAGATGGATTTCATACCTAATGGTGCTGTTTCAATTTGAACAAGGAAATTACTGTGATGAAAATGAAGGCAAATGAGGAGCAAAGTGCGGTAGGAAATGCTTTCATAGGCAGAAGTCGTATTGCATGAATGTTGTACGCAAGGGGGAAATGCTTGCTTACATGATTCCTTCTGCTGTCGATTTTGAACAAGCAGGACCAGTCCTGAGGGCAGACTGGATAGGCCTGGATCTGGGATCCACCAAAAATAGTCCATTGTTGGGGCTCCAGTCGGGTAATAAGTAATAAATAATTAATGAAGCACAAGCACAACAGTTGAGGCATCCAGCCCAATGGAAAAGCCTTCCCTCTTCAGGGAACTTGTCATGGGTTCGATTCTTTAGAGGCCCTCTTTTTCTTTTCTTTACCATGGCAATGTAAAGAAGAAAAAGTCAGTCAGGGTGCAATGTAAACTTTGTACATTCTCTTCCTTTTTTTAATTATTAAACGTAGTTGTTGTTGTTTTTTTCTTTTTTTTTTATGGTTTGGTTAAATTATTTTATTTTGTATACCTCTTGACTAAAATAGTCAAAATAGATAATAAAAGATGTCATATTTGGGAAATATCCAGTTCCAAACGTTGGCAGACTTTTTTCCTATAAATAATTTGTCCTTTAATCTTTCGAAGGTTGTTTCATTAAATTTCTAGTTCAAAAAAGCAAAATATAGAACAAAGTATCTATCATTTGAAGTTAATGTTGGTCCTCTAAATTTTTATTTTAGGAAAAACATAGGGCCTTCTTTTACATTCTTGTCTGGGGCCATGAAAATCTCAGGGCCGGGCCTGTGAACAAGTAACATGGCTCTATAATGGAGTTTATGGCCCTTTGGATGATGAGAAAAGTAGAGATAAGAAAGAAGAGCCCTTTAGTGAGGGTGAGATTAGGTGAGAAAGGAGAAGAGTTAATCAAAATATTTAATTTTTGTACTTTTCTCTTTGATTTCCACTGAAATGCTTAATTCAAATGAGTGATTTGGCAAGAAACCATACCTCTATTTTTTCTTTTTTTCATAAGGTAGTTTGGCTCGTGTTATGCACGAGCATCGTGCCCGTGACTTTGAATAGGAATTGAGTTTTTGCCGGTAGTTAGGTGTAAACCTTATAATATCTGCAATTCAGATCACCTAAATACTGATTACACAGTCGTTTAATTTTTACAAAGAATTTATTCAATATTTAGGATTCTAAATTCTGAATGAGAATTTGAGGATTAGGTCATTTTTACAGTTATCTAATTTTATTATTATTATTATTATTATTATTATTATTATTATTATTATTATTATTATTATCACAGAAAGAGGAAAGATGTTATTAAGAAGGGGGAGGGTATTTTGTGTCTATTTTAACCTCAAATTCCTTAGTTTCCAATTTCAACCATCCAAATGCAAGGAACTGACTATTTACTTTCTCCAACAAGGATTAAAGCTGTTGAAAATCTTTCACTCTCGAGAGGAAACAAAATGACGAAGAGAGAGAGAGAGGCGAACTTCTTCAATCAGCAAACCGATCCTAATTCCCCAACAAATCGATCCTAACCCCATCTCTCCTATCAGCAAATCAATCCTAACCCCAGTTCGAGATCCAAAATCCCATCCCGACACCCTTTTTCTTCATCCGAAACCCTAACCCCCCAGTCCAGATCCACCCTGTTTCAAGACCCTTTCCCTCTAGTTCGAGATATAAAACCCCATATCGCAACCCTTTTTTCATCATCTGAAATCCTAATCCCTCCTTTGCGAGTCCCATAACCACATTTCGAAACCTTCATTCCGACCCAATCTCGTTCCTGATACTCTATTCCCTGTATCCTTCACCCTCTGCTCTCTTCTCTGTTTGTCGGTCACTACTCGTCGAATCAGGTGGAGTCTTTTGGGTTGACAGTGTCGGCCTCAGGTGAGTCTGGCCAGAGCTCCGGTATTTTCTCAGGAGGGAGTTTTCATTTCAGATCAGGCAATCATTATTCTCGCACCGGTAAGTTTCTTCAGTTGATTCCTCTGCTATGATTATCAGTGATTGTCCTTGAATGGATCGTAATAGTTCGGATAATGGGGATTGGATTCCTGTGGTTAAGAACACTCGCAATCAGATTCACGGTACTGTTAATCATAGATACCAGGGATTGCACACATTATTTGTAGACAATCTAACTGTGGATGTTGGAATAGATGAGATTAGGGAGTTATTCAACAAGTTCGGGGTTGTTAGGGATGTATTCATTCCATTGAAGAGGAGCAAAGTTACAGGTAACAAATTTGGTTTTGTGAGGTATGACTGTCGTGTCTCGGCAGAGGTGGCAATATCTAAAGCTAATGGTATGTTTTTTAAGGAAAGGAGATTATATGTTAAGTCTGCGAGTTTTGGTAAATAGGATATCTTTGAGAATAGAAGGCTTAAAAAATCAAAGAACCTTGGGTTTGAAGCAGGGACTGGATTTCCAAACAGAATCCAAAGCTATCATATTGGGGCGGATCCTAATAAGACAGCAGAAAAAGGGGCTTCTTTTATGAGGAACAATCGTGGAGTTGGATCATATGTGGAGGCTCTCGCCGGTCATGTGGAAGAGCGGAAATTAGCATCTAAGAGTATTCAGTGTCACTCTATTGGAAATGGTTGGCTATTTAGGAGTGCTGTTGCAAAAATCCGCAAGCTTATTTCTGCAAAAGATCTTGAAAATGTCTTCAACTCAGAGAAAATTTATAATATTCAAATTAAAGCGATTGGCGGAAGGTTTGTGATTGTAACGTTTGCCAATGAAGAAACCAGGGACAAGATTTTAAAAGAAAAATGGGTGAAGAATTGGTTAGATGAATTTAAACCATGGAATGGCGAGCAAGCTAAAGAGGAGAGATTTGTGTGGATCTCTTGCTTTGGGATGCCCCTTGGTGCTTGGTCCTCGCAAACTTTCAAAGATATTGGTAGTTTATGGGGTGACTTTCTTGAGGTGGATGAAAATACCTTGAAAGGAGGATCTTACGAGAAGGGAAGAATATTGATCGCGACTGACCAATTCCAAAAGATAGAAGGGATAGTAGAGCTTGTTGAAGATGGAATGCAATACATAGTCAGAATAGAGGAGGAGAGTTCTTTCAGAAAGGTGGAGTCTAGTAATTTTTTTGCAGTGATTGATTCGGTGAGTGCTCATGAAGATCAGTTTTCTCAGGTCCCTAAGGAGGCCCAGTCATCAGGTATGGGTGCAAAAGAGGATCCTAATGTTAGTACCCTCAAGTCCTCTCAAGATGTGGAATCGTTTGTGGAGGATTCTTTGGGCCTTCAACCACTCACTCTTCCATGAGATTCAAGGTGGTGAGCCAGTGGAGATGACGAGTAACCATGAGAAGGTATTAGATGGCAATCCGATTGATCCGAGTTCGTTAGATGAGGCGGATTCAAGGGGTTCTGATTTTGAGGACTTGGATCTTGTCTCGAATGAACCTCTTATTAAGTATGTGGAGTGTATGCACCATAAGAAAGCACACAAGACCAAGATGGATAAACGAAGGACAAATGTGTGGTGCAAGAATCCTTTGAAAACTATGATTTTTTCTAGGACTGATACCCGGAATCGTAAAAGGAGCGTTTCTACGATGGGATCGATAAAGGGAGGTGTCGTTGGTCCAAATCAACCGATCCAAGAAGAGGTTAGTAGCGACATTCGTAAGAGGAATTTGAATTTTATCAAGGAAGCCCGAGAGAATATGAAGATGAGTGCTCGTCTTGGTGTAAAATTTCATGGAAGAGAGAGTTACAATATTAAGAAGTTCTTAGAATTGAAGGGAGTGGAAATGTCAGAACAAGATATCATAGGGGAAATTAAAACTTTTGATACTTTGGAGGGAGATGCCTCCATTTCTATGGAGCTCTGATTTGCCGATTGATGTTGGGTGATCTCTGGCGCGGATCCCATTGTTGTTAGTTGCAGGTTCATAGTCTGGGGGCTTTTTGTTTCTTCGGGTGTTTTTGATGCTGTTGGCCTTGGGTTCTCTTGGTTGTTAAGGGGTTTAAGTTCTTAGATTGTTTACTTTTCTTGCTGTAGTTTTTGGGGGTATTTCAGGAGCTTATTTTTTCCTTGGGTTTTATTTCAGGTTCTAGTTGGTATCTTACCACCCTCTTGTTTTGGGTTTTTCCGCCTTGGGCCCTTGGCGTTTTCAGTCTTGGGTCCCTTTAATCTTTGTAATTCGTTTTCAAAGATTAATAAATTCTTTGCTTAGCAAAAAAACAGAAGAAGGGAGAGGGTCCGAGGAACAGACCTCTAGGGATGCAAGATTAGAAAGCCAAAGGGGAACAGAACCTCTCCAAGACTCTAATCTAACACCCAATAAGGCTTGCTTTGCCAACAAATGGGCAACCTTATTATACATACATATAACAAAAACAAATTTGCAAACCGAGAAGGAAGAAACAAGGTGTAGACAATCCAGAAGAACGGTGCTGCAATCCGAAAAGGACTTATTTCGAACAGTGAGAGCCTTCACAATCTGAGCAGAGTCGCCCTCTACAATAATGGATTCACATCGTTTATTTAACGCAAACACAAGTGCTTCCCTGAAACCCATAGCTTCCATTGTGCGAGGGGAGAAATATCCACCAAAAACAACAGTGCACACACCAAGAATATTACCGAGATAATCACGAGCCACCACTCCAACTCCTACGCGTTCATCCTTCCTATTAACAGCCTCGTCAACGTTAAGCTTAACTACCCCCATTGGAGGAGGAAGCCACCGAGTAGAGGTGGCAAAGATGTCCACTGTCCGGGGCTTGGGTTTTGAAACAGCCAAGTCCTCAAAGTCAGTACATAAATCGAACATGGTTACTCTAAAGAATCAAAGTGAACACTGTTTCTTGCCTTCCAAATGAACCATCAAAGTGAGGCTAAGAGGGCTTCCAGATTATAGTTGGCCCCAAGCCCATGAAGAGCCTTTGTAATAGACTTCCACCAATCCATAAAAGAACAAGCCTCACCGATCCCAGAGATTATAGAGGCAAAAGTGGATATTTCCCTGGCAGCTTTAGATTTCTTGCAGCGAAAGATCAAGTGTTCCACCGATTTTGGCAAATTACGATACCTCGAGCAGTAGGGGGCACATCTATGTGTTTTTGGTTCAGGTTGAACAAAACAACGATAGCATTATGAAGGAAGCGCCATATAAAACTTTTAATTTTGTTGGGAATGGCAAGACTCCATAAGGATTTCCACATATGCTTATTATTCATACCTGTGCTTGATTCACCATGCTCATGGGACTGAAGTGGCAAAAGAGAGTCCTTAGCCAAATAGTAGGCAGATTTGACCGTGAAACAGCCGTTGTCCGTAAAATGCCAAATGCCCTTATCGCAAACACCTTGAGAGCTCAATGGGATGGTAAGGATGGCCTCCTTATCAATGGCCAGAAACAAATCATTAAGGAGAGAACCTGTCCAACTAAGCGTCACGGGGTCGATTATTCGGAGACAAAACGGGCAGAGGAAAGGGACCCCGAGATAGGCCTAGGTGAGAGCACTTTGAAGGAGAGAGCCCGAGGCAAACCAGCGGTCATTCCAAATATCTATGGATGAACCATTTCCCTCAACCCACCTCCATCCTTTTTTGAGAACATTTCGACCAACACAAATGCTTCGCCAAGCCCAGGAGGCAGTACTGGAACACTTCGCATCCCAAAAAGAGGAACTTGCGAAATATTTCCCACGAAAAATCTTCTAAAAAATTGAAGGAAGGCCTTGTAGAAGCCGCCACCCCTGCTTGGCAAGTAACGCAAGGTTGAAAGCATGTAAATCCCGAAAACCCAATCCACCTTGTTGTTTGCTGTCACAAAGCTTCCTCCAACTCACCCAATTTACCTTGTTCTCCCCGTCTACACTCCCCCACCAGAATTTCTGGATTGATCGTTCAATATCTCTGGAAAAACCTTTCGGTAATAGGAAGCATTGCATAACATATGTAGGCATAGCAAGCAAAACGGACTTTAGCAAAGCTTCTCGTCCCGCAGTGTTCAGCTTCGAGTGGTTCCAAGACCGGAGCTTAGCAGAGACCTACTCTCTGACATAATTAAACACCTCAGACTTCAACCACCCAATAATAGAAGGTAACCCTAGATACTTTCCACCTCAATTCTCCACCCGAGTCTCAAGAGAATCTGAAATGCCATTCTTGACGTCACTTGGAGTGTTTGGGCTGAAAAACAATGTAGATTTGTCCCTATTTGCCATTTGACCAGACGCACGTTCATACTTCCCCAAAATGCTAGAAATCTTTTGACAACCTGCAGCTGTGGCTTCCCAGAAAAAAATAGAGTCATCTGCAAAGAATAGGTGCGAGAAAGGGGGACAATGGCGACCAATCCTAATACCATTAAGCACAGCATCTGCTATTTCTTTCTGGATTAGGTAGTGAAAACCTTCGGCACAAAGAATGAGACGGCTCAGATTACTTGTGTGGGCCCCCGAAATGCGCCCCGCATAAATTATCCACACCACTAAAGAACTATAATTGCACTCCCGTCCTTATCTCAATTATCTTTTGAGCTCCACGTTATTAAATGCTTATTACTCTCCCCACATTAAGATTACAGATACACGTTGATTAAATTAAATTACCGATAATTATATTTAATCAACAACTTATAAAATACCTTGAGGCTTTCGGTAACGCCCCGAAAATTCGGTTTGTTAATAAAAGGATTTTAAAGATTTTTGAGCTGCATATTTTCAAAAAAATTAAATTAGAGAAACACAACCCATTTATTACAAACATTATTTAAATATTACAATACCAAATAAAGTTGAAAGTGATTTATTACACACTTGAAACCTCAATAAAATACTTAAAAGCACAGAGCTAACAACTAAACTATTGGTTTAGCCACGGCTCGGTCAACTCAGCGACATCTTCAACTACTACAAGATTATCTTCTGAATACTCTATATCATCGCCTGTACCTGGCGTCAAATACCATGGTAACGTAGTACTGTGATTGGTGATACTCAGTAGAACAACGTAAAACTACCCTTACCCCAATGTATGCATAATTTCCATAATCACAAAACCACATATAATATTAACCAATAGAACCCACTAATTATACTCATAAGTTTTATTAACGTGGTCAATTCTACGATGTTCCAATTCACCGTTTTCCCATACACCGTGTTACTGATCACCATATTCCCATTTGTTATGTTCCCGTACGCCACTCTCGACATGGCTCACGACATAACACGGCTCAAGACATGGCATGGCTCACGACACAGCATGGCTCACGACATCCCCATCCTCGGTTCCCATTCGTTATGTTCCCATTCACCTACTTCGGCACGGCTCAAGACATAACACAGCTCAAGACCAACCCATCACCTGGTTTCCATTCATTATGTTCCCATTCACTTCCCTCGACATGACTCACGACATAACATGGCTCAAGACCAAACAGGGTTTCACCATATTCCCCAATCTCATATTTTCATATTCTGTACTCCATCTCATTCTCATCATCGCACTAAGTCTCGCTAACCATTATGTTTTTAACCAAGAGGATACGAACCCAATTTCACCAAAGGCAGAAATTAACAGATAATGCCACAATATCATTTTAACAAGGCGTGTAAATCCTGAAATTACCGGTTACCAATAGTTTACAATTATAACAAAATAACTTACCAATACTTCCCCAAAAGTTATGAAATTCGACAGAGTACTAGTTCTCTGTCTTAGGAACAACTCCTGTGTTTATACCTAAGGCCGAATCTGCTCCTAAGCTGGGTACAAGTGCGTACGAACAGAACGTGTCGAATCTGCCATAGTTTACTAAAACTTCAATTTCCGAAGATCTAACCGTTGGATTTGGTCCGTTTTTGTGTCACTACGTAGCTAAGACGTCAACCTGTCTTCCTACCAAGTTTCATTGTAATCCTACGACTCAATCAGTATCCTACGGGTTTCCAAACTTTCTGCCCGAATAGAGGGAAATTGTTGAAACCGCAGTTTCGGACAGTCTTAGTATTTCAGTCATAACTTTTTACACCAAACTCCGTTTGAGTCAAATTATATATCAAAACGTAGGAAATTTGAAGAGCTACAACTTTTTAGTTTTACACTTTTCCTAATTTTGCCTCTACGTGTCCCGAAAATGCTCAAACAGTGACCGGCAGTGTGTTTACTGTAGTCCAGTTCGTGTACACTCGTTTTTGGTGTCGAGAAACGTTTTTCTCACAATCTATCAATCCGTAAATTGATCAGTCCGTACAGTCAACACAATATAATGTTACATATGACCCTTATTCCCTAAACTAAGGATCGGGTCAAGATTTTACAGAAATCATCATACAAAAGGTTAAAGCAAGTTTACCGAAGTTCTACCTTAATTCCTGCAGATTAAGCGTATGGACGAATGATCTGAACCGTTAGAAATGTCCGGAGCCCGTCAATTACCCTAGGCTGAAAAGGGCGTTACTAGCGTGTGACCCGAAAGGGTCAATCCTCTTGATTAGAATGGAACAAGAGGGGATATAGAAACTTAAGAGGGATAGAGGAGGGAATAATTATTAGAGAGGAAGAGAGAGGCGTACATCTTCTGAGAGGGAGAGGCATGTACTGACTATAAAGAAAAGAAAAAGAAAACAATAGGGAGGCAAAGACATGTGGAGAGGAAAAGAGAAAAGAAAAGGCAAAGAAAGATAAGCAGTGGAATAGACAATCAATGGGATTGAGTTGTCTGGGATATAAGACCCTGAGTCAGGACAAGAGACATTATCTCTAAAGCAGGGTAAAATCGAGCCCCACCCAGTTGCGCCGTCCGAGTTTCGTTCTCAGAAAAATACTCAAAATTCACCGTACTACTAAAATAATATTTCAAACGTCAAGATGTAGAAATTACTACCATATGATATATTTTAGAATAATATGTAACACATCATATTTATGCAAGCACAATACTAATAAAAATGCAGGTCCTTACACTTTCCACTTAATTGATTTGACATATTGGATACCAATATCCATCTACAGAATTTGACATAACCCCGAAATTTATGAGCTTACTCAAGGTGGTATCATCAATGTTACGCCCTCGATTTTCAACATAGAAATATAAACATTTCTTCCCCAGAGTATCTCAGATAATTCTTTATTATGTTCAACCAAAAGTCACCTCACAATGTCAATTTCATTACATATAACCATGATCTACATCAAATGCCCATTGAGTTAAAGAAAAGATTTAAGTTACAGATCTACTCCAAACAAAAGACATGGTTTTACAAATGGTTTAAGTGCTTTTCATGTCATGCATACTAGCACTCCAACTCATGCTCCTTAGTTGCTCCTAAAAACAGCAGGGGGTAAGCATTCACTTCCCCCAGTAGGGATTTCCTAAACCAATTTAAGAACGCATAAACAATATATAATGAGGATGATGAATAATGCATTTTCAACGTTCGCAAGTAAACTTCAAGACAAAACACTTTATCTTAACTACTAGAATAATAACTCTTCACACACCACCTACGCACATCCACAAGATAATAACTTTAGGCTTTCAACTGTTGAACTTTCATTTTTCCGCGTGACTCGTCACAATATTACCTCTTAACAAACCTCCATATGTTTCATCCAAGTCCAATCAACCGGGTCCAACAACTCTCATAAAACCATCTCTAAAATACTGTATAGTTCATATTAACAAAATAATTGTTTTCTTCCTTTGTCTCCAGTCACCCATAGATTATGACTTCCAATAACCAACAACAACGGGATTTGGATCCCTTAATCGAATTTCATGGGCCTCGTTCACCCTTGTCAAGATTCATGGCGTTGATACTCTTGCCTAGGGACGCACCAAATGGTGGCCCTAGTAACCACAGTTTCATTATATCTCATTTGCACAAAAAGTTTAAGTATCCCCTTGAGAATATATCAATTGTATCCATTAACTTTCACAATGCAATATCGAGTGTCCAACAAGTATTTCATAGCGAGTATCCATAGCGTGGTCAAATATTTCACAAGTACTCGGAGCACTTCAAGTACTCATTTATATTACACGTGACCACGTATTCCCCAAGTGTCCATGTGCCCCACAAGTATCCTAAAAGCATCTCGTGTCCCTCAAATGCCCAAGTGTCCCTCACGTACTCAACAAATGTTTTCTCGTATCCCACACGTGTCCTTGTGTTCCCCGGATATCCCACAAGTGTCATGTGTCTCTCGAATGGTCCAAGTATCTCTCAAATATCTCACTAGTGTCCACCAATGTTTTAGATTCGTTTCGTTCGTTAAATTAACATCTGGGGTTTGAGATTCTACTATCCTTTCTCCGTACCTTATGGTTTTTGCCAAATCCTTCTTCGCAACACATCAATAGGCTAGTCCCAATGACTTACATCATCTCCAAGTTGTTTGACTTTCTATATTATTTGATTAACCAAGTGTCTACTCACGTCATCTTTAATAGTTCCATGGGTGTCCATCGTACTACACCACTAAGTATCCACAAGCGTCTACCAGATGTCATTTTTTTACATTATGTCTTCGCTCATGATTTCAAGTTCAAGTCATGCTTAATGTAAACACCCCAATTTTAACCTAGGAATGCACTTGAGCATCCCTGATGATGAAATGGACCAACAATGCGTACCTTGAGGCTTGGAACAAGGCTTGAACTTGCTAAACCCTCCAAAACTACCTTGAACCTATCAAAATAGCAAAAAAGCATAAACCATCAAAACAAGCCAAACCAACCAAAAGTGCCAAAATCCCTTTAAGCACTCAAAGCCTCAAGACTCCCTTTGAGTGCTGGAGTAGGTAAAATGTGATTACCCTAATGGAAGGCATAGCACATGCCCTAATCGATCACCATGAGAGGGTGAATAACTCGGCACCACATAGGGAAACCATAAGCCCTTTGCCGAGCTGTGTTTGACCATGAATAAGGCCAGACTAATGAGAGTGAATTGATAAATCAGGATGCCCTAGCTCGGTGTGAGTCACAAAGGGATGACCCAGGGCATAGTCGATCTGGGTAGGCTACGAGTATAGCTTAAATAGCGTTATGGAATGCATAGTTCGGCTCGGCAATGTGAGCTGAGCTATGTATGGGTTATTCCGAGCTATGTGGAAGCACGACACCGCTACGAATAAGGCGGTGTGACATTCCAGAATATTCTATAGCGGCTCCTTATGAGATAGGGAGCAATCCCGTAAAATAAGGGATGGATATGGGAAGTCCTAACGTGATTAGGAGTGTACCCCATATAGGAAATAAATCTATATGGAAAGAAGTTTTGCTGCAAATCTATATGAAAAGTATTTGGAAGCATATGCCTGATAGGAAAGTCCTATTAGGAAAATGATTCCTAAACCTAGTAGGAGACAGGGGGCACGAGATGCCCAAAATCGACAAGCTATCTTCACCTATAAATACAGCACCATGCCCATGGAAAAAGGTACGCTGTGAAACCCATTTCATACGCATTGTGATTTGAGAGTTTATAGTACGAGATACTAACTTGGGCATCGGAGGGCCTTTGCCGACGAGAGGCAAAGGTGCTCTAACCCTCTTTCTGTCTTGCAGATTTAGGGTTGAGCGAAGGAAGCACGTGATCCAGGCTTACGTGGATTTTTGGATTTTATCCCCTGTACAAGTGCTCAAACCCCCTACGAGGGGACAGCTTTTTTCAGAGTATCCTTCTACAATAATCATGAGATTCTCCTGAAGGTGGCACGTCCCTAACTACCGTCTAACTTCTCATACATGTTTTTAACCCTTAAAATGGCCCCTGTTAAGCCTAAATTATGTTTAAAAATCAAAAACTCATTTTTCCCTCCCATTCTCTCTCTATATAAGCTACTCTCTACCCTTCATTTCCAAGTTACTGACTTTGTTACTCCCTCTCCTACTCCATCAACTCAGTCTTCACTCTCACATTCCAGAAAATCTTCATCAAACTCACTTGATCATCTCAAAACTTAGCTCTTTCAAGCCAAAATCACCTTTTAAGTTCCAAAAACTCCATAATCTCTCAAATATCCACTCAATCAGTCCATACACTCACTTACCCCTCACAAAAATCCAGCTTATATCTCATAAGTTAAGCTTTTAGTCCAAAAATCAATCCAAAAGTTCAAGTTAAAGCCTTGATCAAAGCTAAAAAGGTAGAAAAAGCATGTGAAAGTAAACATTTGGTCTTTCTGAGGGTGACCATATAGCTCATGCAGGTTTTACATACCTGTTGTGGCCTTACAAGGTCCTAGAAATCAAGAAAAATGGTTACAAAATTTACAACCAGGAACTGGTTTAAGCGCTCAAATTGGTCCTTGGTCAATTTCATGAGTTTTATGATTCTGTTCGATTTGCATGTCGTAATCATCTTCATGGCTTTTTTTTATGATCATTATGTTCTTAAACCAGTCTATTTTCCTCTTGATCATCCACAAATGAACTCAAAAGGCCACAAAGATGATGATTTTATCATGAAAAGAGTAAAACTATCTTGTTTCAAAATAATAAAAGGGTGCATTTCATCCCTGTTCATAAGGATCAACAGCTCAAAAGTCCAGAAAAGCATCAATGAAGGGTTGATGAATCGCAAAGGCTCATGAACTAAGAAACAATTTGAGCGCTCAAACTCTCTCTTTGAGCACTTAAACTCTTTTCTGCTTTGTTTCTTATTTTTGCTTCTTCTGATCATTGATCATGGTTTAAAGCTTATCAAGTAGTGTGTGTGTGTGTGTGTGTGTGTGTGTTGGTGTAACATCAGTTCTAGTATGATTATCCTCGGTTTGTTCCTCAAACAAGTCCTTAATAAGGCTTGAATGCCCATTTTCCTCTTAAAAAGGCAATAAAAGCTTTTATTTTGGTAAACTAAGATAAATGAGGTAACATATGTATGGTTTGGGTCTGCAAATAGCTAGAGAAAGAAATAGTAAGGATCAGAAACTCCAAACCAAAGAGATGGTTTGAGTGCTCAAACTATATGCTTTGAGCGCTCAAATTGTCCCCTGCAAGCTATTGCTTTTCATATGTTTGGTCTATTGATCAAGATTCAATATATCCAAAGAGCTTCTATGATTATTTTGCTCCACAAATACAATTAGTGTGATTCATCTCTCTTTCAAGCCCATTTGTGGGTACAACTTGATGTTTGAATGACATCCATTTCTAGGCAAGCAGCAAAACACCAATTTTCAGCAATACAAAAGAGCCAGTTTTCAAACATTTGAACCAAATTAGAATCGAAAGAAATATGCTAGGTTGAGGCAGTTTGAGCGCTTAAACCCTAAATAGGAGATCAAACTGGTTTAGTATTGAAGCTATTCATAATCTCACTTTGATCTGCTTATGTTGTTATCCTGTTGCTGTTGGCACTGTTGTTCATTATTGTGTCAATTTATTAGTTCATATTTGCATATCAACATCATCATCCATGTAAATACACAAAGCACAAGCATCCATTGTGGCTTATATAGTGTCCTTAATTGTAGTTTAATTGCTTCCCTGTCCCCACATTCCCTTTTATTTTACCAAGGTTGAATTTCAACCATTTTACAAATACCACAAAACACTTAGTAGAGACCGATTCTTGGGTCAGGCGAGAGGGGTGCCATAAAACCCTTTCCCTCTCATAACCAAGGTCCCGAACCTAAAATACTATGGTGAAGATGGACTAGTAATAAAAACCTTATTCAGAAATGAGGCATGAGTCATTCGAGTTCGGTTCCTCAGGGACCAGGGCTAGCCCAGGGGTAAGCCCTGCAAGCCTCTAGGCTTGGGCAACCCCCTCAGGCTGGGGTAACCCCACACACACACACACACAAAAAAAAAAAAAAAACTCAGATTGTATATAAATATGTTAAAGTTTCCATGAATGTCGCATAGATGCCACTTGGTTCTGTGGAAAGAGAGTTATCCCTACAACACGCGTGGATCAAGTTCGAGCCTCAGGTGCTCCTTTTTTTTCTTTTTTCTTTTTTCTTTTCTCACTTTTGGGCTTTTCAGGCCATTCTTTTTTGTTAGTTATGACTCCTTTTTTCCCTTCCCAATCAACAATCTAATGAAACCATAATACTCAGGCCCCGATTGAATGGAGCTAAAATTTCAGGGGTATAAGTTATGGAGGGGGATAAGTTAAGAGAGGGTGTTATTTTTAGAGGGTTGGCCCACATTGATGTCATGTTTATGGAAGGGGATAAAAAAAATAGATGGTTTGGATGAGAAATTAAATATGAGGATAACTTTTGGCTTGGTTTGGATGTTTTATAAATGATGATGAAAACAGCTGTTAAATGATTTTTTTGCCCTTGTGGTGTCCCAAACTTGATTATGCATTAAATTAATTATATAATTGTAAAATTTAATCTATTTAATTAATTTTGGACAATTTCAAGCTATATTAATTTATTTCATTGAAAATTTATTTTTTTTGTGATAATTTTATTTTAAAAACATTTTTTTTATATGTACATTTGAATGGTTGGTTGTCATCCAAAAAAAATTTTAATAGTGTTTTTTTTTTTTTTTTTACTTGTTGGCTATCTATTGTTTTTTTACTATTACCCCAACACAATGATTCATATATATGGAAAAATAATTGATTATTTGGCCCTCATATGGTATTAAACTTTGAAATTATTGATTCATATATATATATGGGAAAATAATAATGGCCCTAATTAAATGGAATTTTTTTTTGGTGTAAGAGAGGAACATTTTTTTCCAAAAAATTGTTAAAATGTCCGTTGAATTTTGTTGTGGCTAATTAAATCAATGGCATGTGGGCTAATTAAAACAATGACATGCATTTAGCCATGCGATGGCTAATTAAAACATCCCACCCCACCATTTCAATCAATGGCACAGATTGTGGGATATGAATAAGAAAACTGCCTATTTCCTTTCACCATCTTATACTTCTTTTCACATCCGCCTGCGGCTAGGGTTTCGACCTCCCCCCCTCCCCACCCTCTCTCTCTCTCTCTCTCACCCCCTCTCTTTCTCTCCCCCCCACCCCCTCTTTCTCTCTCTCATAGCAGAGCAATGTATAGCTTGTTCTTCTTGGGTCTCTCTCTCTCTCTCTCCCCCACTCGAAAATACAGTTAGTGGTATCTGTGCAATTTTCGCTCATCTCAGATCCAAATTCCGGCGAGCTTATGCTGTCGGGCTTGTGTTGTTCGGTTTGTGTTGGCTGATGGAGGAGGGGAATAAGGAAGGGTGTACTCCCGGATAATTTTTGGGCAGCCCAAGGGGTGCCAAAAAGTTATCAGGGAGAAAGCCCTGGATGGGGGAAAAGGAAGAAGGGGTGAAGAATAATCTGGGAGAGATTTTTGGTTTCCAAACCCAGCCATAAAGGTGGGACCCATCCCTTATCAGGGGTGATAAGTTTTGGAGGGGTGTTTTGCCCTCATCCAAACAGGGCCTAAGAGCAAAAATATTGTACCGGTCCTGTGGGGTTTTGTCGACCCCCTAGACTAGTCAAGTTCATGGCTAGCGTTTTAATGTGGGGAAGAACAACTGGTGACGCATATATTGAAATCTTTATTTTCCTAGAAAGGGAAACGCTCACATAATTAATTAAATCGTGGTCCTAAAACCACCTCTTATGTTACTCCATTATCCATGACATCAAAATTCATTATGTTTCCATCCTCTAAGAGCATCTCTGGTGCACTACCTAAAAAATACTCCTCCGTTTCAAAATTTTGGTCCCTCGTTCTATTCTGACAAGATAAAAAACTAGTCATAACTTTAAATTGGTAATGAATTTTATATTCAATATGGATCTTGTTTGATAGATCTTGATTAAATCTATAAGACAATGTTTTTAAAATCACGTAAAACAATGTAAATTATGAGATATAATCAATTGAAAAGTGACACGAACTTCCAAAAGGGACAAATAAATGGGGACGAAGGGAGTATTTGCTAAAGTGTACACCTAAGCACATGTGGCGGCCCTCTTTTATCTGCTAAGAACTTAATTAGCTAGCTAATGAAGAATGCACTTTAGTGGACTACCTATATATATATATATATATATATACAGTAACTTTAATTCTTTCATTTCTCCTTCCTCCCTCCCTCTCTCTCTCTCTCTCTCTCTCTCTCTCTCTCTCTCTATCTATCTATCTATCTATCTTTCTTTCTTTCTTTTCTTTCTCTCTCCTTAAGTCGCTCCCCAAATTTAGGTAGCGACTTGGGGCACTTCAAGGAGTGGGGGTGACACTTAGGATTTTAGGGAGTCAATTTTGTGCATTAGAGAGCATTTTCTGAGTTTTCTTAGGTAACTAGTTAGGGCACCTTAGAGCAAGCACAATAGTGGCTAGCTAAAAATGTTCGTGACCAGTGCACATTTTTCATTTTACTCGCTCACATCTTTCAACACTCTAACAATACTATCTACTATACCTACTCACATATTATAATACACCTTTTTATCCTCTCTCTCTCTCTACCTCGACAGAGATCAAACTCTGAAACTCTTTCTCCAACGCCATCTCCAGGTTCTCTCTCTCTCTCTCTCTCTCTCTCTCTGCGGATCAGTTCTTTACATGGGTTGTTCTCGATTTTTTTCTTTGAGAGGTGGGTCTCTTTATTTTGTTAAGATTTTTGGTTGTTGCCCTATCTACATGTTTCTTGAATGTTTTTTGGCTGATTGTGAATTTTGATAAGAAAGACCTCCCCATTTTCGTAGTTCGATAAGTAGAAAAGCTTTGAAGCTGCCAAGAATTTCTCTCTGTTTTTTTCTTGGAAAGCAAACAATGTCAAGAAAGTTGTTTGGGGGTATGTACTCGGAATAATATCAAACAAACGTGCCATGTTTTAGGAAACAGAGGGTAAATGGGATGAAGAAAGTGAGAAAGTGAGTGATTAACACAAAGTTCTTGATTGTTGAAGTATGGCCGGTGTCTAATAAGTTCTTTCATCGCCCCAAACATATCAATATTGAGTACGATAATTGTGGATTACCATAGCCGACGAGGCCTTCTACTCTATCTACTGTAAGGCATTATTATTTTTTTTTTCAAACAAAAAAGAATTAAGAAAGACTCGTGGGAACCATTCGAGCGCGGCCTATAGTAGATCGATGTGAACATCACGAACTGTCCCATAACAAAACCAGTCATTGCTGCTACCCGTCTCTGGTTGTCTTTTATGAAGAAACTGGCTACAACGAAGCAATAGCTGAGACCTATTTCTAGAAGGTCCTCGGGGATGGATGAAAGGCTCTACCTATATAAATTGCGCCCCTTCTTGTTATAGGACAATTGGAAAAATTTATATAGGTAGAGAGACTTTCATCCATCCCCAAAAGAAAGCACTTGAGGGAAGTGGATTTAGTCTTTCAATCGCTACTCCATGGCAATCAATCCTCTCTTCGAAGACTAAAACTTCTAATAGTGATAGATAGAAAGGCTGGCGGAATGCCTTTTGTGATTGGAACCGTGAGCCCGGGCGGTACAGCTAACTCGATCTTTCCCTCATACAGATCGATTCAAGAAAGGTGTCAGCGCTTCATCCCAGGTGCAGAAGCGGCTTATCTATCTTCAACTAGTAGAGTACCTAATGAACAGGTGCTCTCTCTTTTGCTAGTAGAGTGGATAGTGAGACCTGGTTAGCGAACTTGTTATATCACTCTCAATATGGAAGTGAGTCAATGGCAGCACTATAGTGAAAGGGTGAGGTTCAAACGAGGAAAGAAAAGGGGAGGAAATAACTCTTATAGGGAGAGTAGTAGGATACAGACCCACTGAGCTTTTGTAGGAGAAAGCAGACTGAGTTTCAGACCATACATATACAAGGACATTTTCTCCTTGTATTAGTATAGGAGTCCTAATTTCTTGACCTTGAAGTTTCGGCAAAGAAGTAAGCACGAAATTCATAGGAGGAAATGGAATCCTATCACAATCGGAAAGAGAGATTCTTGATACTAGAAGAGGAAGAGGAAGAATCAGGCCCTATACTGGGTTTTAATATGCTAACAGTCTGACAATGATACACATAGACAGAGAAGCTTCAACCTTCAGTGAAGTTGAATTTTTTTTTGACCATTGAATGCTTTATTGAGCACCATGGAGATATAGAATCAAGTCCTCCTTGGCCAAATTGAAATTCCTCGTCATATGTTTTTAGAGACAGCCTTGTTTTTTTGCTTTCTTTTTTTTCTTATTTTCTTTGTATTCTATAGATAATGTACAAGCAGATCAGATTTTAAAACTTCTTTTGTGCATATTGTGCTTCCCTTAGCCCAGTTTGGTTTTCCGGATTCAATCATCAGATTGGACTCTAAATTCAAGCAGAATGATTTGTCACTTTTTAAGCCTTCTATTTTGTAGTTTAGCATTCTTCAAAATAGTTTGGAGACAATGAGAAACTAAGTTAAATTTAAATGGATTGAATCTAAAGCTATTTACTTGTAGGGATGGCTTCTGGTGATGCTGGTAGAGCAAATTGGAAAGATCCACAACTCTATAAACTTTTTTATCAATTTGTGCTTGAAAGAATCTACAGAAAACGGAAAAAATGGTGGTAGCCTCGAAAAAGAGAGTTGGGATAGGGTTCAAGTAAGTTTGAACAAAGAGAAGGACATCAACTTATCTAAAAAACAGTTGAAAAATCAATGAGAGCATTGAAATCAAAATATGGAGAGTGGTCAAGGATAATATCAAAAACTGATAACGGTTACGACCCTGTAACTAATACTGTCAACTAGAGTACCGAGGAATGGAGTGACTACATACATGTATCATTTCCCCTTTATCTTAAAGGTTATCACACTTATTTTGATCATCAAAATATTAAGGAAAAAACGTATTGGCAGAAGGCCCGATACTATCTCGTTGCTTACCGAACCTGGATATGTGAAAGAAATTCTAGATGGAAACCTAGCACATATTCAGGAGATGTTACGGATAAAAAAAGAAGCCTTCTTAAATATGTGTTAGCACTTTCGGATCAGAGGATGGCTTCAAAATAGCCGGTACATATCTATAGAAGAAGGTCACAATGTTTCTCATAGCATTAGCTCAGAATATACGGAATTGTTTTGTGAAAAAAAGATTCAATCATTCAACACAAACAATACATAGGTACTTTTATGAAGTGTTACATGCTATGCTGAACTTCTCAAAATAGATGATTATTGCCACACCTTATGATCAGCCTATGCATCAAATTCAACATAACCGCCATATTAGACCAGTATTTCAGGTAATTTTAAATGTAGAATTGAGATGTATTTGGATTGGTTTCACTTTTATATGGTGACACGTAATTGAATTCGTTATGCTATTATTGTCTAACTTATAACATTAAAATTTATAAGGGCGCAGTAGGTGCACTTGATGGAACTCTTATTTCGGTGGTGGTGCCACTTGATCAACAAGTACCATACAGAGGACGAGGAAAGGGAGAATGTTACCAAAATGTGCTTGGTATATGTGACTTTGATATGTTGTTCACATTTGTTTGGGCTGGTTGGGAAGGAGTAGCGCATGACTCAAGGGTGTTAAGAGAAACTATGAGTGGTCCAGTTACAACTTTTCAATTCTTCCACCAGGCAAGATGATTTTTCAAAAATTTGATTGTAGTATTTTCTTTTTTGCAGGAAAATACTCTATATGTGATGCTGCCTATAGTCATACCCGTGGCTTTATGACACCATTTCGAAATGTGCGGTATTGGTTATCTGATTTTCGAAATGGTTGTCGCCCTAGGAACAAAGAAAAGCAATTCAACCTTGCACATGCTAGGTTATGGAACGTGGTTGAACGTGCTTTTGGAGTTCTGGAGGCTCGTTTTCCAATACTAAAAAGAATGTCATTGTATCCATTTGCGGCACAAAGGAATATAGTAATTGCTTGCATAACCATGCACAATTATATTCGGAGAACTTGTATTTCAGATATATTTATTGACGAATTCAGCGATCCAAATGCTTTTTACAACATTGCTCAACCACATGTGGATAATTTAGAAGCAGGAGGAGGATCGACCCAAGCTGACCAAATTTTTATACTCAACTTACGTGAGCAAATTGCAGTGCAATTAAATGATATGAATTACTATTGAGTGTCAAATATAATTTTTATACTTTAACATTTGACAATGTTTGATTGTTATGAATTTCATAAATGCATGTTTTTTTTTTCATTTAATTGATTTGGTTTTAGGATGACAATATCAATATTTGATTGTTATGATTTTGATAAATGCATGTTTTTTTTTTCATTTAATTGATTTGGTTTTAGGATGACAATAACAATCTATGAAGGGCAAAGTTGGAAAATGAGTGAATTAAGATTTCAGCTCTTTGTACATATCAAACAGCTTATTTGATTCAGTGCTTAAAATTTAGTACATATCAAACAGCTTATCAACTTAAGAAATTCAGCATTTAGTTTTCAGTACTTATTTTTCAGTTTTCAGTTTTCGCCTTTGTCAAACATAGCCGTAATTTGTTGACCCATTTGTTGAGGCCGTTGTACCCCATTTTGAGACTTAGGCTGGGTAACATAGGGAGAAGATGTGAATTGTTGTGTTTGTTGCACTTGCCCTTAGGATACTCTTTTAGGTAGTGCACTAGAGATTCCCTAAATATATATATGATTCCCCAATTTAAGCCTTACTAATTAAGCTCAATCCAACAATATATCCACCCTCTTTCATGGCGTTTAATGAGTCTTGACCTTCCATATTTGGCTAATTTTGCCAATCCCTAATTATTCTCTTTAATGCCGAAATTAAATGCTAATTAGGGAAGAGAAAAAAAAAAAAAACAGGCTTTGTCTCAGTTCATTTTTTTGGAGGGCTGAATATGTAGGAATGGGTTTACACTTTACATAGTTAGTGAAGTAGCTTTAGATTTTTAATGGTAGTAATCGTTTTGTATATTTTTTTCGGAAGATATATTCTCAAGGTTTTAATATGATGTTAAGTTCTTTATGTATTAGGTTATTGCATGTTACAAATTGGTACATGGCAATGTATGGCGATAGCACTTTTTTTTATATGAAATTATAGTAGTTTTTTGTGTATGGGATCATTTATGTTTTGGTATATCGAGGCAGTTTGAAACTTTGTACATCGAAACTTATGAAGGGGCCTCAAATTTATAATTTGGTTGGGGCCCGAGAAACTCAGGGTCGGGCCCATTCATTTTTGCACAACAATTTACAATGTTTCACTGTGTCTTTCAAAATTTAATCAAACTTATATTTTACATATTTATAATTTTTTGCGTGTTCTATGCAATAAAAAGCTTGGATCACAGTTTGAATCCGTGACGTGGACAAAAATTAAAAGTATGAAAGAGTATGGGAGGATGGAATATGGAAGGAAAGTAGGAAACTCAGGGATTCCAAACTCACATGAATAAGAAAACTGTCAGTGTGATAAAGTGATGCGGAAATCAATTTTAAGTTTGCAAAGTGCGATATATTTCCCCTTTCCCAAGCCACACCGAAAAAAAATAAAAATAAAAAAATAAATACCACCAACCACGAAAGATACAAGTCATTTGGCTCATTTCCATTGAATATTTGCTTGATCCTAAACCTGGCCACGAAATTCCATCAAAAACAAGTGGCAAATTCCAAAGATGATTATTAATTGCTTCAGGAGCACGTAGGTTCCACCACTAAGTGCTTTGGTAAAAAAGCAGAAAATTGATTTTTATTTTATTTTTTTCGTTTTTGTCTTTATTCAAAAATTTTTTTTTACATTTTTTAGTTTTGCGTCAAGTTTTCGTGATTTATTGATTTGCCTCGACGAAAACCGGTTATGTTGTGGCCGAGGCGCTCTTCACCCGAGATGAAAGTGGGTGATAGTTTAACGGTCAAACGTCCTCCATTTTTTACGTTGCCTGAACCAATCACTCATGAATATCAAAACGAGTGTATCCAACGGTCTTGATGCTTGACTAAATGTTCCAAAGATATAGTTGGCCAATTGGCCTAGAAACTAGCTTCCGAGAGTTGATTACTGATAAACTGATGGAGGGAAGGGCATGGCCTTCCTGGAATGGCATGCTTGTCATCCAAGCGAGTTGATTTACCTCTATCGGGAATCACATGTTCTACACGATGAGGCTGCATGATGGATTCGTTGTCTCTTACCTGCGAGCGTTATCGTCATCGCTTTGATTTGATATTTAGGGTTAGGGCAAAATCTGGTATCAACACTCTAGTTTTGTTGGAACATACTTCTTTGTGATTGATATATATTTTACCATTTTTGATATTGTATACATGGTTTTGTTTCAAATCTGACTTATTACCTATTCTTTGGACAATCTGTTTTTCATTTGCTTTTTCAAGAATTATTTGCATGGAAAAATTGCTTTCAAACTTTATTTTCAAAAAATGATTTTCTTAACACACTCAGAAATATTTTTTGAATGAAAAATAATTCTTTTTGAAAATATTTTTACGAAAAAGTAATTTTGAAAAGGGAAAATTTTCATTTTTGA
Organism: Vaccinium darrowii; assembly: GCA_020921065.1. NCBI lineage: Eukaryota > Viridiplantae > Streptophyta > Magnoliopsida > Ericales > Ericaceae > Vaccinium > Vaccinium darrowii. The sequence goes on from CM037161.1 coordinate 21,897,150, forward strand.
AATTTTCAAACTTTATTTTCTACAATGTTTTTTCAAAAAGATGTTTTTTTTTTCCAAATTTATTTCAAAAAAATAATTTTGAATTTTTTTTGGACAAACTTATTTCAAACTATATTTTTTCAAAGTAACTGTTTTTAAAACTTTGATTTTCCAAATTAATTTTTTGTAAAAATATTTTCAAAAAAGAACTATTTTTTTATTCAAAAAATATTTCTAAGTGTGTTAAGAAAAACATTTTTCAAAAAAAATTTTTTTTTGAAAGTAATTTTTCAAAAAAAAAAAATTTAAATTTTTTTGAAAAAGCATTGGATTTTTAGTTTGTTGAAAACATTTGTTGAAAATAGTGTTTAATAAAAAAATAGTTTGTGTAAACAACATTTGAAAATTTAGGAGTATATTTGATATAGAGGTCAAAGTTTGGGGGGTTTTCTGAAATTTTCCCGGAAATAAATTGTTGTTTCTTTAAAAGTTTGGGAGTATGCTTGAAAAAATTGTAAGTTTGGGTTTGAAGTTTTCCCTTCTACTTATTAACATGGCTAAATACAACCCGCCAAAAAATCTCCAACTTACGCAAGTTGCCCTACTATAAAAACACAAATTTTTTTCTTAAAAGGGAAATTATACATACCACCAACTAGGTTGGTCATAGTGTCCCATACGAGCCTAATTTGAAAGCCACATTCCCCAATTCCTATGCAATGACAATTTTTAGAAACTGAATTCAACTCCTTTAAGCTAAATCACCAAATTGACCCCATAACTCTTTCCTCCCAGGAGTATGGTACGATTGACCTCATATATTAGGGGGTGTTTGGGAGCTACTTTTTCCATTTTTCATTTTCCTATTTGGCTATCCACTCTGAAAATGAATTCTAACAAAATGCATTCTTGATTTTTGATAAGGAGAGCAATTTGCAAAAGTAGAGGGAGAGGAGCTTTTTGATTTCTCAGTTTCAACTTTTCTTATTTTGATTAACAAAAACACTTACACAAATATATTTTGCATATCTCCAAACATTATCTCAATTGCAAAGTTCGTTTTATACATATCTACAAATTATTTTATAGATTAAAAAATACAAAATGTAAAAAACAAAGAAGAGAAACTCCTAAACAACTCTTATTCTTATGTGTTTTTCAACTTTCAAACAAAAAGCATGCATATTCCATATCATCGTCCATGTGGTAATTGGTAAATATAAGGCCCACAAATGGCAAATGGTTTCGAACACGTGTCCAAATTTATGCCTGAACAATTTTTTAGTACCAAGTTTCAACAGACAAATGAGAACAAATCATGGACAGATGTTTTCTGTTGGGCTCACCTCAAATCCCATAATGATAATCCGAACCGTTAATTTTGTAAAAATTGTTTATGGGTTCTTGTAAAAATTTAGCTCATTTGAATATAGGTAAGGAATTTTCAGAATTCGTAAGACAAAAATGAATGGTTTGCTCTACAAATTGAAAAAGGCTTATTGAAATTTGATTAAACTGATACTTTATAAGAACCTATAAATTATTTTTTTTAAAAAAAATGAACGATTCAGATCTTTTTTAGGGACTTGATGACCCTTGCAAAACTATTTGTCCATGATCTGTTCGCACTTGTCTTTGTGATAGCAGACTTGTTTTTTTTTTTAATTTACTTGGGCGTATGAACAGAGGGAGAGAAGAAAAAAAACATTTATGGCTGGGAAATCGATTTGTTTAAAGGTGGGAGGTTAAAATCACATTTTTTACCGAAAGGAATTTTACACAGGGACCAAAGTACGTGGATTTTAGCCCGGAGCATCTTATCAGGGAACCAAAATTTTCACCAAATTTAACTTCAAAACCACATTTTATAAATTAACAAGTCATTTTATCAAAAACTCACAAAATTAGACTCTCTATTTTAATATTATTATATTAAAATACTCCCCTCAAATCTATAAAAAAAAAAAAAACCTAAAAAGGCTAATCTCCCTGCCTGGGAGATGTTTCCGCTACAGTAATAGTGGACCCCTCCCCCTTTAGCAATTAAATATTCTCCCCTACCACACACATGAAGCCACCTGTCCACACACATGGAAATATTCTCCCGTTCCCCTCCTCTCTCTCTCCTCTGATGTACATGACCAGGAAAAGCAACCGGGAAAAAAACAATAGAAAAACAATTGGTGCGTGAACTGTACCGCACCAAATTTGGTGCGGTACTGTAGCAAAAATAATTTGGTGAGAAAAAGTAGAGAGGCTGATTTTGGTGGGTTTTGAAAGGATTGACTCTCTATTTTAGCCAAAATGCTAATTTGGCAATGCTGATGAGATGCTTAGCGCATTAATTAGGCGGAGACCAGAGAGAGCGGTACAAAAAAATTCAAAAAAAAAAAGAAAAAAAGTTGAATCTGCCTCCTCTCTCTCCCCCCGCTCTCCCTCTCCCATCGTCTACCCCATCCCCCATTCTCACGCTGTAACAGATCAGACCTCTCTCCCATTCTTCACGCAGTAACCCACCACGACCGACGCCATCACCACCGTTTCTCTCTCCCCGTTACCTGTACAACGACGCCATCACCACCGTTTCTCTCTCCCCGTTACCTGTACAACGACGCCATCACCACCACGACGGAATACGACTGAAGGCCGCCACGACGACGACGACTAAGGACCGCCACCACCTCCTCCGGTAAGCATCCGAACCGTCCGGTATGTACTTGGGATTTTCGGATTTTTGAACTGTCTGATTTCGGAACGAAATATCGACTCGGTTTTCAGATTTCGGATTTTCGAACCATGTATACGATTTCGGATTCTGGAATACGATTGTTTTATTAGTTTTTGATGATTGGAAACCCTAATTTTACATGTGAAAATTACTCGTATTGTGCGTTTTTGGATGATTGCAAACCCTGTGTTTGATGTTTTGTAAACCCTAATTCGAGTGGGTTCTCTGGTTTTCAGAATGAAAACTCATCCATCAGCTTTTATGATCCAAAATGTGTACTCTACATCCGTTTTCAAACGGATGTAGGCCTTAACAATATGAATCGAAACTCATGTTCTGGACTGTAGACTCTGAAATAGATGTAAGCTTGAAAATGGAAAATCATCCGTCATATTTTACTATTCAAATTTTAAACAAAATGTCGGATTCTAAGATCGAATTTAATCTCAGTTTTCGGATTGTCCAATCGGATTGTTTGGAAGGTTTTTTGCACGATTTAGGTCACATAATTCTCCTGTAGAACTTTCTACTATCGCTGACAATTATTGGTCTATGCTCTCCCTCTCAATCCTCTCTCTCACGGAACTTACTAGTTTGTGATGTTTTCAATAGCCGCTCCCAGGCCTCTTGCATTTGTGGTAACAAAGGGGTACTTTTGCATGTTAAGTTTGAAGACTCTGTCCTGTGGTTGATTGACATTGGTACTTTATCGGTCTATCCTAATTTGACTTGATAGCTTTTTCGGTTTCTTGTTTTTGGTATTTTAATTTTCTTTTTAGGCCCACATTAGAGAGCTAGAGGAAGAAGTGAACCTTCTTAAAAACCTTTCACATCCAAACATCTTTGTGAGTATTGGATTTGCATTCTTGTTGAAGCACCAGTTTTCTTTAGTCTAACCGCCTCATTTTGTATGTTCTGTTGTCTGATCTTACCTGTCTTATCTTTTTCCTACAAGAGATACTTGGGAACAGCCAGAGAGGAAGATTCTCTGAATATTCTCTTGGAATTTGTTCCGGGTGGATCCATATCATCACTTCTCGGAAAGTTTGGTTCATTCCCCGAGTTTGTAAGTTGATTATCACTTGGAGTTATCTAAGTTTCTGTTTTCAGGATTGGAATATGTACCTGAATTAGCCTTTAACCAGGACGCAAATACTTGCTTATTGAGCTTAATAATTCTTTGAGAGTTTTGACATTTTTCCTATTTCATGTTTTCCAAGTAGGTTACGAGAATAGTTAGGAAACTTGTATCTGTGCTGTATGAAACTTCTCACTGAATCCCCATGCTGAGCAGATTATGAAACTTGCATCTATGCTGTATGAAGCAGTTGTAGTTGGGGTTGGAATAACTTCACAAGAACGGGATAATGCACAGGGACATCAAGGGGTGTGTGTGTGTGTGTGTGCTTGTGCCTCGATTTGTATATAGGTGTGCAGATACCCTTTTACATCTGTGCAAAGATGTATATATGTAAATATGACTTCTGAAATGGACACTTCTTTCAGGGAGCCAACATCCTTGTAGATAGCAAGGGGTGCGTAAAACTTGCGGACTTTGGTGCATCAAAGAAAGTAGTTGAACTGGTATGAACACTGTTATATCGGTTTTCTAGTATGAACAATGTTATATCGGTTTTCTAGTAATTGTCAATCCTGAGCAGAATTTCATTTTTCTGCTTACAGGAAATTGCCACAGGAGCACAGAGTGAATCCAAATGGAAGCAATTGGGTGAATTAGCCATGGCCACGGGAATGGTACTTTCACCACCTTAATGGACCTTATTTCTCTGAGTTGTTTCCACTGCAGAAATTCTCAATACAAGTTTGTTTCATGTTGGGATCCGTATTTTAGTAATATGTGGACCAATGATCATGTAACAACTTTTTTTTTTTTCCCTTTTCCGGAGACATATCGGCAACTTGTCTCCCACTACGTGTGGATGGCAACTTATTTATAGTAGCTTTTCTTTTTACCTTGATTTCAAACGCCTTTTGCTTCCGTGTGAGAAGATTGACAACTGAACTTTTTATGATGATTAGAATGGTTCCTGTACTACCAATGATATGCTTCAGCTGGCAGTTTTTCTCCGCGTCTTGTGTACATTTTTAACATTGCAGTTGAATGTCTTGCAGTTAGAGATGGCAGAGGCATGTTTAAAGAATGCAATGGACTTGAGTGGTTTGCTACTGCTTTACTCTTCTTTAGGAAATGCAGAAGGGATTGTGGAACTTGCATCTCTCGCTAAAGAGAATGGAAAGAATAATGTTGCCTTCCTTTGTCTCTTTATGTTGGGTAAATTGGAAGAGTGCCTACAGCTGTTGATTGACAGGTGATTTTTGTCTCTTGTTCCTTTGTTTCATTACTCAATAAGTCCTTCAGTCAGGGTTAGTACTGACTTGGATGGTATTCTGGAATGCAATCTCCATGCAGCAATCGGATACCTGAGGCTGCTTTGATGGCATGATCTTATCTTCCAGGCAAGGTTTCAGAGATCGTTGCAATTTGGAGAAAAGACTTGAATAAGGTTACCTTTTGTTATTCACCCATCTCTCCGTTGTTTATGAATTATTCAATCCCAAACTCGGGTTACTGAATCGAATCATTTGGAAAGGTAATAAAGTGGCCTAATTTAGCCGTGCAAAAAAAATAAAGTGGCCTAATTTATGCTAGAGATTTGTAGGGTATTTTCTTTTCAGTTTGGCCTTGGGTCTTCCCTACTTGTTAAATACTGTAGTGCCTGGGGAATAACAGAACTTGTGTTTGCACCATAAACTGCAGAGAAGGAAGTTTATGTCATTGTCTGTACTATTCTAATCCTTACACACTCAACAGGTTAATCCGAAAGCTGCAGAGTCTTTGGCTGATCCCGAAGAGTATCCTAATTTGTTTGAGGACCGGCAAGTTGCCCTTGCCGTTGAATCAGAAGTTGCAGAGACAAGGTTCTGTAGCGTGGCTTTTTACTGCATTCTCCTTATCCTTATTTAAATCAACTTAAAATTGGAATGTTTATCCTTGGAGTATATGTATGTTATTGTTACCACTTACCCTTGCCAAGCAAAAAAAGAAATGTATGTTACTGCTACAATATAATTAATGTACATGTTGCAAATACTTATCTTAGATCTCTCTCCATCTTCTAAACTTCATGTGTTTTTGCGTTGCCTTTAACTGGCGAATGCAGTTAATTTTTGTGTATCCTTAGGATTACTTGAAGTGTTGTCTCTATGTGGACCAATATTTTTCGGAATGCCTGAATATTTCTGCTGTGCACATAAGTAGAAATAGTTATCTGCAAAATTGTATTACAGTGCATGGTGCTTATGTATCTGCCCTCCTATAATTCCTTTCTAGGGGGTTATATCCTCCGGCAGCGGAGTATGTAAACTATGCCGACCGACCACATGTTAACCTCGTGGAGGCATTTCGAAAATTGCAAGTGGATGAAGATGCACCACTTGAGAATGGGGACCTGAATCATGAGGTAAATCTCCTCTCTTATTGTACAACTTTTTAAATCCTTCTGGATTTTTTCTGTCTTAAGTTGTTAATATTGTATATTTAGATGCCTTCAAAGAGTTGCTTGCCTCTTATATATCTTTTTGCCTCCTGACAAGTGTCAACCAGTCACCCATATTACGAATTTTAGATGATTTAAATTTGTTTAGTCCCTTTCCAAGGTTGTGTATCCTTCCCAATAAGCATGTCTGAACTATTGATGTTGCTACAGGCTACTATGACTGGCACGAAGTCAATGAAGGGCACCCCATATTTGATGGCTCCTGATGTTATCCTTCAAACTGGGCATAGCTTGTGAGTACAATCATTTCCCTGGTTATAACTTCTGTCTTGAAGACGTGATAATCCTGTATTTCAACTTGCATATGGTACACATTTTGTTAACATCTTCTTAATGGAAAGCAAATAACATTTTTTCTGTAAGTCCAGTTCTGCAAGTATATCCTATAAGCTATCATGCTAGAATTAATAGCTGGAATCTTTGCAGCTTAGACCTGGGGGACTGGATAAACTTAATTAGCTGATAGTTTTTGGACTGTATTCATGATTGTTGGTTTTGGTATCAGAGCTGACTCTCACGCAGGGCCATGTGTACTAGGAGGCACTAGACTTCTAATTTTCGTGTGACTAGTACAAGTGAGTCATGGAAACTGGAAATGACCAAAGGGGTTAACTACTGCGTCTGGGCGCTGACTCTTACATAAGAAGTTCACGTGGGAGGTCTTGGGTATATGAGTAGGTGCAGTGAACAGAAACTCTGCCCTTTTGGACGAGTTTCTTGTTGTTTTTGCTGTGTTACTCAGCACGTTTACTTTGTGAAGTCTTATAAAATTTCTCGCAATCTAACTTCAGCAAGTAGAAACATTGAACTTTACTAGGCCAATACTCAAAATTAGGAAACAAACAATGTATTATAGTCATAACATGACACACATACGACTTATGGGCCAAAATTACATCCATGCCCAATAAAACCTTTAGGATATTAAAATACCCTTGATCACAAGGGCCCCACAATACCTACGAAGCTGTTGAACAAGACATGGAACGATGAAAATCACAATGTTAAGACTGACTTAGGGGATGATATAGTATTATGTCCAAGACTTGCTCTGCTTGAAATTCTTGGCTTTTCCTCCTTTTGGTTTTCATGCCTCCTCATCTTGGAAACACGGGTACTGGTATAGGGTACAGGTATGGGTACCGTAAGGGTACTGGTACGAGATACGGCAACAACCCAAAAAAGTAGGGTACGGGTGCGGCAGGGGTACAATGATTTTTTTGTGTATCTTTTACAATTTTGGTATGATTGATTAGATATGACAAGTATAACATAGTTTATAGATAGAAGCAAGATAACAAAAGCTAATAGCACTTGAACTTGAACCCATACTGCTTGATGGACTTATCTTCCTATGAAATAAAGTGCAATACCCTAATTTTTGTGCATGCAACTATCATCGGTTTCATGATGGAGAGCAAAAGATACTTCAAGGCCCATCTAAAAAACCAAAAAAAAGGAATAGATTTTGACATAACAACGAGAGAGAAAGGGGAGCAAAAATAATGAGAGATAGAAGAGTAGCTGTTGCTAGAGGAAGATCGACAGAAAAGATTAGTCAACTTTGCTCTTGTTTTTTCAAAATCAAGCTCTAGATCTGAGTTGTGGTCTTGAGTTTATGACTTTACTGGATTTTGAGTTTTTTTTAAATGCAAAATCCCTTAAGTTTTGAAAACTCTATGAATAGGCCCAAAAGAACCCAGAAAAGCACCCAACGAAGTACCCATAAACTCAAAAGTATCCAGTACGTTTTTTGGAGTACCCAGTACGTTTTTTAGAGTACCCGCGAAGTATCAGTACCCGGTAAGGGTTCTTTGGGGGTTTTAGAAGTACCTGTGCTTCATAGCTCCTCATCTAGGGCCATAGGTTCAAAAACAGAAAACAAATCCATAGCACCTAACATCACCTTCACTTTTTGCTGAATTGCTTCACCTCATTGGTGTGGTTGATTCTTGGTGCTTGCTATCTTCACTTCGACACACGTGTATGCACCAATTTGGTCGCAAACCTAATTTTGTGGTGGTTAGCCTCATTGGTGTCTCAAACTCTTTCAGCTCTGCTGATATATGGAGTGTTGGTTGTATTGTAATTGAGATGGCTACCGGAAAACCTCCTTGGAGCCAGCAGTATCAGGAGGTACGTAAAGCTACCATCTGCTTTCACTCAACTATGGCAGCATAAATATATTTGTTTGATTACGATGTGGAAACTTAGTTAAAGCATGAGTTCATTTCCTTCTTTTCCTTTTCAGGTGGCTGCTTTATTCCATATTTGGACGACTAAATCTCAGCCCCCCATCCCGGACCATTTCTCTGTTGGGGCAAAAGATTTTCTGCTTCAATATTTGCAGAAGTATGTCCATCATGCCTGGTACTTTTGTTCCTGTCTTCTTGTACTTGTACCCTATTGTCCCTTGAATTTCAAAAAAGGTGTTTCACCCGTAGTAGCAATATGTTAATAATATAAGTTTTCTAAGAAGATGACTTACATAGGGCTGTTTTATCTGTAGTAGCATATGTTTATGTTAATTTTCATCTGCAGGGCTGTTTCACCACCAAATTTGTTTCTTACTGTAATCTTTCCTTTTTGTTGTGCAGGGATCCAAACTTTAGGGCTGCTGCAGCAGTTCTTTTGCAGGTATTATTGCACTTCAGGTTTTTTTTGAACTTCCATTTCCATATTCATGAAGGGCTAATTCAGGCATATCAGTGGCGGTGCCACATAGAGGCCAATAGGGGAATGTGGGTGGGTCCCTTCAAATTTTACTATAACACAGTTCTCACTATAACATTGAAACATGTATTCAATTTCCCTCTCTGTAGTTCCAATGTGCCTCCTTCCTTCGGTGATTATTTGCTTCTTTCAGGTTTTATTCTGCCCAACAAACCACTTTGTATATTTTCTCTCTATTCATATGCTCTCTCTCTCCCTCTCTCTCTCTCTCTACACACACACACAAACACACACACTGCTTGTCTGCTTCTTCTCTTCATCCATTGTTTACCGCTATTTCCTCCCGGACTTGTATCGTGCTATTTGTGGTCATTGTATTGAAGCTATCCTATGTGGCACCAGTGTTCTAAAAATGGGTCTGGAAGGCCGAGTACTCGCCGCCTAGGCGCTAGCATGCCCCTCGCCGACTAGACTGAGTAACCCGACTAGGCGCCGAGTACTCAGCCCTAGAATCTAGAAGGTGCCCGGCTGCCCTGGGAGCACCCAAGCGAGTTTTAGAACCTTGTGTGGCATGTCAGGTGCGTAATGCGTTCATGATTGAGTTTAGATCTTTGGTTCAAACTATTTTGCCTCTCTTGGATTGATTTTCTCGCTCTCATCTCTCTTAAATTTGTTCGTGCGAAGACTGGTTACACTGTAGTTCGACGCTCCTTGGTTCTGATAGAGTACATCATTGTTAGACAATAAAAGTTCTGTAACCGTTTCCTAATAAACCAAGCACAACCTTATGCACTCCCTTGTGGTTGGCTATAGGAATTCTCCTTCACCATTCCCTTTTCTCAAGGGCTATATGTGCAGTTAAATTAATAAATTCCATTTAGGTTTTCCCACCCCCTACCAAACCACTTTAGTCGGTTATCTTTTATCTTCAATTAGTGCTATCCCTACGATTTCCAGATGTTTTGATTTCTATATCTATATTCTCCATGAAACTGTTCTCTAATAGATTCTATTTCATATGCTTTCGTTGCAATTGTTGTACTAATAAATTATATTTTGTATGCTTTTGCCTAGTCTTCTGCAGTGTCCTTTTGTTAGGGGGAATATCAGGAAACTGATCCTGTGTCATGTGTGATTGTATGTAATGTAGCCTTCCTCTTTGACACCACTTTTTCTTCACCTTGCTTTGCATTCTTATGAATCCTAACACCATCAGGAAAATTCTGGAAAACGATGGCAACACTTGAGACGGAGGAGTTTAAGACCCCGTAAGTATTTCCGCCGAATGATTTGGGTTCTTCAATGAAAATCTACCAGTTGTTATTTCTAATTATGACTCTTAGAGGTTGCATTTATGCTCTAACATCGATATTGTTATCATGACAACCTACACTTGATTGAATAATGTTCGTCACAGTGTGGGTGTGAGGTGCTCAACTATATATCCTAACAAGTTCTCAATAAACGGCCCGTTTTGGAGACCAAACAATTACAATGATGACATGTGCCGGATAGATGATAAAGATGATATTGTTCTTGGTTAGGGATATACCACTTGCTACTTTAGCGGAAAGTAAAGATCTGAAATCGACAAATAAGTGTGGTTATTAGTAGATATACGGGCTACTGACCACATGCTGAAATCTAAAAAGAGCTCTTAGTTAAAGATAAACCACTGGCCACTTGAGTAGAAAGTAAAAACCTTAAATCGACGAAGAAGTGTGGTTCATAAGAGATATGTAGACTACTAGCCACATACGGAAAACAAAAAAACTATTGGTTAGAGATAGACCACTTGTCACTTGAGCGGAAAGTAAAGACTCAAAATCGACAAATAAGTGTGGTTCCATGTGGATATACAGGCTACTGGCCACATATAGAAAACCAAAAGGGCTCTTAGTTGGAGATAGACCTTTGGCTACTTGAGCGGCAAGTAATGACCCTTAATCGAAAAAGAAGTGTGGCTCCTAGTGGATATACAGGCTACTGACAACATAAAAAACTAAATAGGGCTCTTACTTATAAACTACTTGCCACTTGAGCGGAAAGTAGAGACCTTAAATCGACAGAGATGTGTGGTTCCTAGTAGATATATTGACTACTGACTACACATACAAGAAACGGAAAGGACTCTTAGTCGGAGATAGACCACTAGCCGCTTGAGCGGAAAGTAAAGACCTAAATGGATGAAGAAGTGTGGTTCCTAGTAGATGCGTAGAATATTGGCCACACATGGAAAACAAAAAATGCTCTTGGTTGAAGATACACCATTTGTTGTTTGAGAAAAAGAAAAGACCCGAAATCGACAAATAACTGTTGTTTCTAGTAGATGTACGGTCTACTAAACCACGTCAAACAAAAAAGGGCTCTTAGTTGGAGATGGACCACTAGCCATTTGGGCGGAAAGTAAAGATCTAAATGGATGAAGAAGTGTGGTTCCTAGTAGATGTGTAGACTACTGGCCACACATGGAAAACAAAAAATGCTCTTGGTTGGAGATACACCACATGTCGTTTGAGTAAAATGAAAAGACCCAAAATGGACAAATAACTGTGGTTCCTAGTAGATGTACGGGCTACTGACCACATAAAACAGAAAAGGGCTCTTAGATGGAGATAGACCACTAGCCATTTGAGCAGCAAGTAAAGTCCTAAATGGATGAAGAAGTGTGGTTCCTAGTAGATGCATAGACTACTGGCCACACATGGAAAACAAAAAATGCTCTTTGGTGGAGGTTCGCCGCTTGTTGTTTGAGCAAAAAGAAAAGACCCAAAATCGACAAACAACTGTGGTTCCTAGTAGAGGTACGGGCTACTGACCAGGTAAGACCTAAATGGATGAAGAAGTGTGGTTTCTAGTAGATGCATAGACTACTAGCCACACATGGAAAACCAAAATTTCTCTTGCTTGGAGATAAACCACTTGTTGTTTGAGCGAAAAGAAAAGACCCGAAATCGACAAATAACTGTGGTTCCTGGTAGATGTACGGGCTATTGACCACAAAAGGCAAAGAATGGCTCTTAGTTGGAGATAGACCACTAGCCACTTGAGCAGAAAGTAAAGTCCTAAATGGATGAAGAAGTGTGGTTCCTAGTAGATGCGTAGACTACTAGCCACACATGGAAAATAAAAAATGCTCTTGGCTGGAGATACACCACTTGTTGTTTGAGCGAAAAGAAAACACCCAAAATCGACAAATAACTGTGATTCCAAGTAAATGTACGGGCTACTGACCACATAAAACAAAAAATACAATATTTGCTGTTTGAGCAAAAAGAAAAGACCCGAAATCAACAAATAAGTGTGGTTCCTAGTAGATGTACGGGCTAATAACCACATAAAGCAAAAGAGGCTCTTGGTTGGAGATAGACCACTAGCCACTTGAGCAGAAAGTAAAGATCTAAATAGATGAAGAAGTGTGGTTCCTAGTAGATGTGTAGACTACTGGCCACAAATGGAAAACAAAAAATGATCTTGGTTGGAGATACACTACTTGCTGTTTGAGTTAAAAGAAAAGACCCGAAATCAACAAATAAATGTGGTTCCTAGTAGATGTACGGGCTACTGACCACATAAAGCAAAAGAGGCTCTTAGTTGGAGATAGACCACTAGCCACTTGAGCGGAAAGTAAAGATATAAAAGGATGAAGAAGTGTGGTTCCTAGTAGATGTGTAGACTACTGGCCACACATGGAAAACAAAAAATGATCTTGGTTGGAGATACACTACTTGCTGTTTGAGCGAAAAGAAAAGACCCGAAATCAACAAATAAGTGTGGTTCCTAGTAGATGTACGGGCTACTGACCACATAAAGCAAAAGAGGCTCTTAGTTGGAGATAGACCACTAGCCGCTTGAGCGGAAAGTACGGATCTAAATGGATGAATAAGTGTGGTTCCTAGTAGATGTGTAGACTACTGACCACATAAAGCAAAAGAGGCTCTTAGTTGGAGATAGACCACTAGCCACTTGAGCGGAAAGTAAAGATATAAAAGGATGAAGAAGTGTGGTTCCTAGTAGATGTGTAGACTACTGGCCACACATGGAAAACAAAAAATGATCTTGGTTGGAGATACACTACTTGCTGTTTGAGCGAAAAGAAAAGACCCGAAATCAACAAATAAGTGTGGTTCCTAGTAGATGTACGGGCTACTGACCACATAAAGCAAAAGAGGCTCTTAGTTGGAGATAGACCACTAGCCATTTGAGCGGAAAGTAAAGTCCTAAATGGATGAAGAAGTGTGGTTCCTAGTAGATGCGTACACTACTGGCCACATGGAAAATAAAAAATGCTCTTGGTTGGAGATACACCACTTGTTGTTTGAGCGAAAAGAAAAGACCCGAAATCGAGAAATAACTGTGATTCCAAGTAAATGTACGGGCTACTGACCACATAAAACAAAAAATGGCTCTTAGTTGGAGATAGACCACTAGCCACTTGAGCAGAAAGTAAAGATCTAAATGGATGAAGAAGTGTGGTTCCTAGTAGATGTGTAGACTACTGGCCACACATGGAAAACAAAAAATGATCTTGGTTGGAGATGCACTACTTGCTGTTTGAGCGAAAAGAAAAGACCCGAAATCAACTAATAAGTGTGGTTCCTAGTAGATGTTCGGGCTACTGACCACATAAAGCAAAAGAGGCTCTTAGTTGGAGATAGACCACTAGCCACTTGAGCGGAAAGTAAAGATCTAAATGGATGATGAAGTGTGGTTTCTAATAGATGTGTAGACTACTGGCCACACATGGAAAACAAAAAATGATCTTGGTTGGAGATACACTACTTGCTGTTTGAGCAAAAAGAAAAGACCCGAAATCAACAAATAAGTGTGGTTCCTAGTAGATGTACGGGCTACTGACCACATAAAGCAAAAGAGGCTCTTAGTTGGAGATAGACCACTAGCCAGTTGAGCGGAAAGTAAAGATCTAAATGGATGAAGAAGTGTGGTTCCTAGTAGATGTGTAGACTACTGGCCACACATGGAAAACAAAAAATGCTCTTGGTTGGAGATACACCACATGTTGTTTGAGCAAAACGAAAAGACCCAAAATCGGCAAATGACTATGGTTCCTAGTAGACGTACGGGCTACTGACCACATAAAACAGAAAAGTCTCTTAGATGGAGATAGACCACTAGCCATTTGAGTAGCAAGTAAAGTCCTAAATGGATGAAGAAGTGTGGTTCCTAGTAGATGCATCGACTACTGGCCACACATGGAAAACAAAAAATGCTCTTTGGTAGAGATTCGCCACTTGTTTTTTGAGCAAAAAGAAAAGACCCAAAATCGACAAATAACTGTGGTTCCTAGTAGAGGTACGGGCTACTGACCACATAAAACAAAAAATGGCTATTAGTTGGAGATGGACCACTAGCCACTTGAGCGGAAAGTAAAGACCTAAATGGTTGAAGAATTGTGGATCCTAGTATATGTGTAGACTACTGGCCACACATAGAAAACAAAAAATGCTCTTGATCGGAGATACACCACTTGTTGTTTGAGCGAAAAGAAAAGACCCGAAATCGACAAATAAGTGTGGTTCCTAGTAGATGTACGGGCTACTGACGACATAAAGCAAAAAATGGCTCTTAGTTGGAGATAGACCACTAGCCACTTGAGTGGAAGGTAAAGACCTAAATGGATGAAGAAGTGTGGTTCCTAGTAGATGCATAGACTACTGGCCACACATGGACAACCAAAATTTCTCTTGCTTGGAGATAAACCACTTGTTGTTTGAGCGAAAAGAAAAGACCTGAAATCGACAAATAACTGTGGTTCCTGGTAGATGTACGGGCTATTGACCACAAAAGGCAAAAAAATGGCTCTTAGTTGGAGATAGACCACTAGCCACTTGAGCGGAATGTAAAGTCCTAAATGGATGAAGAAGTGTGGTTCCTAATAGATGCGTAGACTACTGGCGACACATGGAAAATAAAAATTGCTCTTGGGTGGAGATACACCACTTGTTGTTTGAGCGAAAAGAAAAGACTCGAAATCGACTAATAACTGTGATTCCAAGTTAATGTACGGGCTCCTGACCACATAAAACAAAAAATGACTCTTAGTTGGAGATAGACCACTAGCCACTTGAGCAGAAAGTAAAGATCTAAATGGATGAAGAAGTGTGATTACTAGTAGATGTGTAGACTACTGGCCACACATGGAAAACAAAAAATGATCTTGGTTGGAGATACACTACTTGCTGTTTGAGCGAAAAGAAAAGACCCGAAATCAACAAATAAGTGTGGTTCCTAGTAGATGTACGGGCTACTGACCACATAAAGCAAAAGAGGCTCTTAGTTGGAGATAGACCACTAGCCACTTGAGCGGAAAGTAAAGATCTAAATGGATGATGAAGTGTGGTTCCTACTAGATGTGTAGACTACTGGCCACACATGGAAAACAAAAAATGATCTTGGTTGGAGATACACTACTTGCTGTTTGAGCAAAAAGAAAAGACCCGAAATCAACAAATAAGTGTGGTTCCTAGTAGATGTACGGCCTACTTACCACATAAAGCAAAAGAGGCTCTTAGTTGGAGATAGACCACTAGCCACTTAAGCGGAAAGTAAAGATCTAAATGGATGAAGAAGTGTGGTTCCCAGTAGATGTGTAGACTACTGGCCATACATGGAAAACAAAAAATGCTCTTGGTTGGAGATACACCACATGTTGTCTGAGCAAAACGAAAAGACCCAAAATCGGCAAATAACTGTGGTTCCTAGTAGATGTACGGGCTACTGACCACATAAAACAGAAAAGGGCTCTTAGATGGAGATAGACCACTAGCCATTTGAGCAGCAAGTAAAGGCCTAAATGGATGAAGAAGTGTGGTTCCTAGTAGATGCATAGACTACTGGCCACACATGGAAAACAAAAAAGGCTCTTTGGTGCAGATTCGCCAATTGTTGTTTGAGCAAAAAGAAAAGACCCAAAATTGACAAATAATTGTGATTCCTAGTAGAGGTATGGACTACTGACCACATAAAACAAAAAATGGCTCTTAGTTGGAGATAGACCACTAGCCACTTGAGCGGAAAGTAAAGAGCTAAATGGATGAAGAATTGTGGATCCTAGTAGATGTGTAGACTACTGGCCACACGTAGAAAACAAAAAATGCTCTTAATTGGAGATACACCACTTGTTGTTTGAGCAAAAAGAAAAGACCCGAAATCGACAAATAAGTGTGGTTCCTGGTAGATGTACGGGCTACTGACGACATAAAACAAAAAAATGGCTCTTAGTTGGAGATAGACCACTAGCTACTTGAGTGGAAGGTAAAGACCTAAATGGATGAAGAAGTGTGGTTCCTAGTAGATGCATAGACTACTGGCCACAAATGGAAAACCAAAATTTCTCTTGCTTGGAGATAAACCACTTGTTGTTTGAGCGAAAAGAAAAGACCTGAAATCGACAAATAACTGTGGTTCCTGGTAGATGTACGGGCTATTGACCACAAAAGGCAAAAAATGGCTCTTAGTTGGAGATAGACCACTAGCCATTTGAGCGGAAAGTAAAGTCCTAAATGGATGAAGAAGTGTGGTTCCTAGTAGATGCGTAGACTACTGGCCACATGGAAAATAAAAAATGCTCTTGGTTGGAGATACACCACTTGTTGTTTGAGCGAAAAGAAAAGACCCGAAATCGACAAATAACTGTGATTCCAAGTAAATGTACGGGCTACTGACCACATAAAACAAAAAATGGCTCTTAGTTGGAGATAGACCACTAGCCACTTGAGCAGAAAGTGAAGATCTAAATGGATGAAGAAGTGTGGTTCCTAGTAGATGTGTAGACTACTGGCCACACATGGAAAACAAAAAATGATCTTGGTTGGAGATGCACTACTTGCTGTTTGAGCGAAAAGAAAACACCCGAAATCAACTAATAAGTGTGGTTCCTAGTAGATGTACGAGCTACTGACCACATAAAGCAAAAGAGGCTCTTAGTTGGAGATAGACCACTAGCCACTTGAGCGGAAAGTAAAGATCTAAATGGATGAAGAAGTGTGGTTCCTAGTAGATGTGTAGACTACTGGCCACACATGGAAAACAAAAAATGATATTGGTTGGATATACACTATTTGCTGTTTGAGCGAAAAGAAAAGACCCGAAATCAACAAATAAGTGTGGTTCCTAGTAGATGTACGGGCTACTTGCTGTTTGAGCGAAAATAAAAGACCCGAAATCAACAAATAAGTGTGGTTCCTAGTAGATATACGGGCTACTGACCACATAAAGCAAAAGAGGCTCTTAGTTGGAGATAGACCACTAGCCACTTGAGCGGAAAGTAAAGATCTAAATGGATGAAGAAGTGTGGTTCCTAGTAGATGTGTAGACTACTGGCCACACATGGAAAACAAAAAATGATCTTGGTTGGATATACACTACTTGCTGTTTGAGCGAAAAGAAAAGACCCAAAATCAACAAATAAGTGTGGTTCCTAGTAGATGTACGGGCTACTGACCACATAAAGCAAAAGAGGCTCTTAGTTGGAGATAGACCACTAGCCACTTGAGCGGAAAGTAAAGATCTAAATGGATGAAGAAGTGTGGTTCCTAGTAGATGTGTAGACTACTGGCCACACATGGAAAACAAAAAATGCTCTTGGTTGGAGATACACCACATGTTGTTTGAGCAAAACGAAAAGACCCAAAATGGACAAATAACTGTGGTTCCTAGTAGATGTACGGGCTACTGACCACATAAAACAGAAAAAGGGCTCTTAGATGGAGATAGACCACTAGCCATTTGAGCAGCAAGTAAAGTCCTAAATGGATGAAGAAGTGTGGTTCCTAGTAGATGCATAGACTACTGGCCACACATGGAAAACAAAAAATGCTCTTTGGTGGAGATTCGCCGCTTGTTGTTTGAGCAAAAAGAAAAGACCCATAATTGACAAACAATTGTGGTTCCTAGTAGAGGTATGGGCTGCTGACCACATAAAACAAAAAATGGCTCTTAGTTGGAGATAGACCACTAGCCACTTGAGCGGAAAGTAAAGACCTAAATGGATGAAGAATTGTGGATCCTAGTATATGTGTATACTACTGGCCACACATAGAAAACAAAAAATGCTCTTGATTGGAGATACACCACTTGTTGTTTGAACGAAAAGAAAAGACCTGTAATCGACAAATAAGTGTGGTTCCTGGTAGATGTACGGGCTACTGACGACATAAAGCAAAAAATGGCTCTGAGCTGGAGATGGACCACTAGCCACTTGAGTGGAATGTAAAGACCTCAATAGATGAAGAAGTGTGGTTCCTAGTAGATGCATAGACTACTGGCCACACATGGAAAACCAAAATTTCTCTTGCTTGGAGATAAACCACTTGTTGATTGAGCGAAAAGAAAAGACCCGAAATCGACAAATAACTGTGGTTCCTGGTAGATGTACGGGCTATTGACCACAAAAGGCAAAAAATGGCTCTTAGTTGGAGATAGACCACTAGCCACTTGAGCGGAAAGTAAAGTCCTAAATGGATGAAGAAGTGTGGTTCTTAGTAGATGTGTAGACTACTGGCCACACATGGAAAACAAAAATTGATATTGGTTGGATATACACTACTTGCTGTTTGAACGAAAACAAAAGTCCCGAAATCAACAAATAAGTGTGGTTCCTAGTAGATGTACGGGCTACTTGCTGTTTGAGCGAAAAGAAAAGACCCGTAATCGACAAATAAGTGTGGTTCCTGGTAGATATACGGGCTACTGACGACATAAAGCAAAAAATGGCTCTGAGCTGGAGATGGACCACTAGCCATTTGAGCGGAAAGTAAAGTCCTAAATGGATGAAGAAGTGTGGTTCCTAGTAGATGTACCGGCTGCTAACCACAAAACAAAAAAGGCTCATAGTTAAAGATATGTACGGGCTACGGGCCACTTGAGCGGAAAGTAAAGACCCAAAATCGATGAATAATTGTGGTTCCTAGTAGATATGTAGATTGCTCGCCGCATACGGAAAACAAAAACTGCTCTTTGTTGGAGATACACCTCTTGCTATTTGAGCGGAAAGAAAAGAACCGAAATCGACAAATAGGTGTTGTTGCTTGTGGTTCTACAGGCTATTGGCCACTTACAAAAAGCATAAGGGCTCTTAGTTGGAGATAGACCTTTGGCTACTTAAGCGGTAAGTAATGACCCTTTATCGAAAAAGAAGTGTGGTTCCTAGTGGATATACAGCCTACTGAGCACATAAAAAATTGATTGGTGCTCTAAATTATAAACTATATGCCACTTGAGCAGAAAATAGAGACCCGAAATCGACAGAGATGTGTGGTTCCTAGTAGATATATCGAGTACTGACCGCACATACAGGAAACAAAAAGGACTCTTAGTTGGAGATAGACCACTAGGCGCTTGAGCGGAAAGTAAAGACCTAAATGGATGAAGAAGTGTTGTTCTTGGTAGATGCGTAGACTATTGGCCACACATGGAAAACAAAAAATGCTCTTGGGTAGAGATACACCACTTGTTGTTTGAGCAAAAAGAAAAGACCCAAAATCGACAAACAACTGTGGTTCCTAGTAGAGGTACGAGTTACTGACCACAAAACAAAAAATGACTGTTGGTTGGAGATGGACCACTAGCCCCTTGAGCGGAAAGTAAAAACTTAAATGAATGAAGAAGTGTGGTTCCTAGTAGATGTGTAGACTACTGGCCACACATGGAAAAGAAAAAATGCTCTTGGTTGGAGATACACCACTTGTTGTTTGAGCAAAAGAAAAGACCCGAAATCGACAAATAAGTGTGGTTCCTAGTAGATGTACGGGCTACTGACCACATAAAGCAAAAGAGGCTCTTAGTTGGAGATAGACCACTAGCCACTTGAGCGAAAAGTAAAGATCTAAATGGATGAAGAAGTGTGGTTCCTAGTAGATGTGTAGACTACTTGGTACACATGGAAAACAAAAAATGCTCTTGGTTGGAGATACACCACTTGTTATTTGAGCAAAAGGAAAAGACCCGGAATCGACAAATAAGTGTGGTTTCTGGTAGATGTACGAGCTACTGACCACATAAAGCAAAAAATGGCTCTTAGTTGGAGATAGACCACTATCCTCTTGAGCGGAAAGTAAAGTCCTAAATGGATTAAGAAGTGTGGTTCCTAGTAGATGTGTAGACTACTAGCCACACATGGAAAACAAAAAATGCTCTTGATTGGAGATACACCACTTGTTGTTTGAGTGGAAAGAAAAGACTCGAAATCGACAAACAAGTGTAGTTCCTAGTAGATGTACCTCCTATTGACCACATAAAACAAAAAGGGCTCTTAGTTGAAGATATGTACGGGGTACGGGACACTTGAGTGGAAAGTGAAGACCCAAAATTGATGAAGAAGTGTGGTTCCTAGTAGATATGTAGACTGCTGGCCAAACACAGAAAACGAAAAGTGCTCTTTGTTGGAGATACGCCTCCTGCTATTTTAGCGGAAAGGAAAGAACCGAAATCGACAAATAAGTGTGGTTGATAGTAGATATACGGGCTACTGACCACTTGCAGAAATCTAAAAACGGCTCTTAGTTAAAGATAAACTAAAGACGTTAAATCAACGAAGAAGTGTGGTTCTAGGAGATATGTAGACTACTAGCTGCATACGGAAAAGAAAATAACTCTTGGTTAGGGATAGACCACTTGTCACTTGAGCGAAAAGTAAAGACCCGAAATCGACAAAAAAGTGTGGTTCCTAGTGGTTATATAGAGGCTACTGGCCACATACAAAAAATCAAAAGGGCTCTTAGTTGGAGATACACCTTTGGCTACTTCGAAAAAGAAGTGTGGTTTCTAGAAGATATACTGGCTACTGTCCACATAAAAATCCGAACAGGGCTCTTAGTTATAAACTAATTGCCACTTGAGCGGAAAGTAGAGACCCCAAATCGACAAAGATTTGTGGTTCCTAGTAGATATATCGACCACTAACCACACTTACAAGAAACCAAAAGGACTCTTAGTTGGAGATAGACCACTAGGCGCTTGAGTGGAAAGTAAAGACCTCAATAGATGAAGAAGTGTGGTTCCTAGTAGATGCGTAGACTAGGCTACACATGGAAAACAAAAAATGCTCTTGGGTGGAGATACACCACCTGTTGTTTGAGCAAAAAGAAAACACCCAAAATCGACAAATAACTGTCGTTCCTAGTAGATGTACGAGCTACTGACCACATAAAACAAAAAATGGCACCACTAGCCCCTTGAGCGGAAAGTAAAGACTTAAATGGATGAAAAAGTGTGGTTCCTAGTAGATGTGTAGACTACTGGCCACACATGGAAAACAAAAAATGTTCTTGGTTGGAGTTACACCACTTGTTGTTTGAGCAAAAAGAAAAGACCCGAAATCGACAAATAACTGTGGTTACTAGAAGATGTACGGGCTAGTGACGACATAAAAAAAAGGGCTCTTAAATGATGATAGAGCACTAGCCACTTAAGCGGAAAGTAAAGACCTAAATGGATGAAGAATTGTGGTTCCTAGTAGATGTGTAGACTACTGGCCACACCTCGAAAAGTTCTTGGTTGGAGATACACCACTTGTTATTTGAGCGAAAAGAAAAGACCGAAATTGACAAATAAGTGTGATTCCTAGTAGATGTACGGGCTTCTGACCGCATAAAACAAAAAAAGGCTTTTAGTTGGAGATAGACCACTAGCCACTTGAGCGGAAACTAAAGACCTAAATGGATGAAGAAGTGTGGTTCCTAGTAGATGCGCAGACTATTGGCGACACCTGGAAAACAAAAAATGCTGTTGGTTTGAGATAGACCACTTGTTGTTTGAGGGAAAATAAAAGACCCGAAATCGACAAATAAGTGTGATTCCTAGTAGACGTACGGGCTATTGACCACATAAAAAAGAAAGGGCTCTTAGTTGAAGATATGTACGAGCTACGGGCCACTTGAGTGGAAAGTGAAGACCCAAAATCGATGAAGAAATGTGGTTCCTAGTAGATATATGTAGACTGCTGGCCACATACGGAAAACAAAAAGTGCTCTTTGTTGGAGTTACATCTCTTGCTATTTGAGCAGAAAGAAAAGACCCGAAATCGAAAAATAAGTGTGGTTATTAGTAGATATACAGGCAACTGACAACATGCAGAAATCTAAAAAGGACTCTTTGTTAAGCATAAACCATTGGCCACTTGAGTAGAAAGTAAAGACCTTAAATTGACGAAGAAATGTGGTTCCTAAGAGATATGTACACTACTAGCCACATACGGAAAAGAAAAGAACTCTTGGTTAGACCACTTATCACTTGAGCAGAAAGTAAAGACCCTAAATCAACAAATAAATGTGGTTCCTAGTGGATATACTGGCTACTGGCCACATACGGAAAACCAAAAGTGTTCTTAATTAGAGATAGACCTTTGGCTACTTGAGTGGTAAGTAATGACCCTTAATCGAAAAAGAAGTGTTGTTCATTGAGGATATATGGGTTATTGACCACATAAAAGATTGAATAGGGCTCTTAGTTATAAACTATTTGCAACTTGAGCGGAAAGTTGAGACCCTAAATAGACAGAGTTGTGTGGTTCCTAGTAGATATTTTGACTACTGACCACAAATACAGGAAAAAAAAGGACTTTTAGTTGGAGATAGACCACTAGGCGCTTGAGCAGAAAGTAAAGACCCAAATGGATGAAGAGTGTGGTTCCTAGTAGATGCATAGACAACTGGCCACATATGGAAAACAAAAAATGCTCTTCGGTGGAGATACACCACTTGTTGTTTGAGCAAAAAGAAAAGACCTAAAATCGAAAAATAATTGTGGTTCCTAGTAGAGGTACGGGCTACTGACCACATAAAACAAAAAATGGCTCTTAGTTGGAGATAGACCGCTAGCCACTTGAGCGGAAAGTAAAGGCCTAAATGGATGAAGAAGTGTGGTTCCTAGTAGATGTGTAGACTACTGGCCACACATGGAAAACCAAAAATGCTCTTGGTTGGAGATACACCACTTGTCGTTTGAGCGAAAAGAAAAGACTCGAAATCGACAAATAAGTGTGGTTCCTAGTAGATGTACCGGCTACTGACCACATAAAACAAAAAAGGGCTCTTAGTTGAAGATATGTACGGGCTACAGACCACTAGAGTGGAAAGTAAAGACCCAAAATCGATGAAAAAGTGTGGTTCCTAGTAGATATGTTGACTGCTGGCCACATACGGAAAACAAAAAGTGCTCTTTGGTGCAGATACACCTCTTGCTATTTGAGCGGAAAGAAAGGAACCGAAGTCGACAAATAAGTGTGGTTATTAGTAGATATACGGGCTACTGACCTCATGCAGAAATCGAAAAAGGGCTCTAGTTAAAGATAAACCACTGGCCACTTGAGTAGAAAGTAAAGACCTTAAATCGACAAAGAAATGTGGTTCCTAAGAGATATGTAGACTAATGGCCACATCCGGAAAACGAAAAAAACTCTTGGTTAGAGATAGACCACTTGTCACTTAAGCGGAAAGTAAAGACCTAAATGGATGAAGAAGTGTGATTTCTAGTAGATGTGTAGACTACTTGCCACACATGGAAAACCAAAAATGCTCTTGGTTGGAGATACACCACTTGTTGTTTGAGGGAAAAGAAATGACCCAAAATCGACAAATAAGTGCGGTTCCTAGTTGATGTACGGGATACTGACCACAAAAAACAAGAAAGGGTTGTTCATTGAAGATTTTTACGGGCTATGGGCACTTGAGTTGAAAAGTAAAGACCCAAAATCGATGAAGAAATGTGGTTCTAGTAGATATGCAGACTGCTGGCCACATGCGGAAAACGAAAAGTGTTCTTTGTTGGAGATGCACCTCTTGCTATTTGCGAAGAAAGAAAAGACCCGAATTCAAAAAATAAGTGTGGTTATTAGTAGATATACGGGCTACTGACCACATGCGGAAATCTAAAAAGAGCTCTTAGTTAAAGATAAACCACTGGCCACTTGAGTAGAAAGTAAAGACCTTAAATCGACAAAGAATTGTGGTTCCTAAGAGATATGTAGACTACTAGCCATATCCGGAAAAGAAAAGAACTCTTGGTTAGAGATAGACTACTTGTCACTTGAGCAGAAAGTAAAGACCTGAAATCGACAAATAAATGTGGTTCCTGGTGGATATACTGGCTACTGGCCACATACAGTAAACCAAAAGGGCTCTTAGTTAGAGAGAGACCTTTGGCTACTTGAGCGGTAAGTAACGACCCTTAATAAAAAAAGAAGTGTGGTTCCTAGTGGATATACAGGTTAATGACTGCATAAAAAATTGAATAGGGCTCTTAGTTATAAACTATTTGCCACATGAGCGGAGAGTAAAGACCCTAAATCGACAGAAATGTGTGGTTCCTAGTAGATATATCGACTATTGACCACACATACAGGAAACAAAAAGGACTCTTAGTTGGAGATAGACCACTAGGCGCTTGAGCGGAAAGTAAAAACCAAAATAGATGAAGATGTGGTTCGTAGTAGATGCGTAGACTACTGGCCACACATGGAAAACAAAAAATGCTCTTGGGTGGAGATACGCCACTTGTTTGAGCAAAAAGAAAAGACCCAAAATCGACAAACAAGTGTGGTTCCTTGTAGAAGTACGGGTTACTGACCACATAAAACAAAAAATGGCTCTAAGTTGGAGATAGACCACTAGGCACTTGAGCGGAAAGTAAGGACCTAAATGGATGAAGAAGTGTGGTTCCTTGTAGATGTGTAGGCTATTGGCCACACATGGAAATCAAAAAATGGTCTTGGTTGGAGATACACCACTTGCTGTTTGAGCGAAAAGAAAAGACCCGAAATCGACACATAAGTATGGTTCCTAGTAGATGTACGGGCTACTGACCACATAAAACAAAAAAGGCTCTTAGTTGGAGATAGACCATTAGCCACTTGAGTGGAAACTGGAAAGTAATGACCTAAATGGATGAAGAAGTGTGTTTCCTAGTAGATGTGTAGACTATTGGCCACACATGTAAAACCAAAAATGCTTTTGGTTGGAGATACAACACTTGTTGTTAGAGCAAAGAAAATGTAAGGACCAAGTTTTGGAGTTCTTTGTTTTGGCAATTTCGTTTGACAAAACACACATTTACATCGAGTTGTAATTTTATATTTTAGCGTGTCTGTTTAGGTGTGGAAAGGAATCATCTCTTCATGTAATGGTTGAGAGTTTGATAGTATGTATTTTAGTGGTGAGTTGAGTAGGTTATTTTAATAGTTCAGAAGTTGCTCAAGACTTGCTCGAGCAACATGTCCGGCAACTCTTCTGCCATGAATAACTCCAGGACTTGCTCTAGCAACCTGTCGAGCAAGTTGGGCGCGGATAGCTATTTATAAATACCGATGTGCTTGGGTTTTTTCATTATCTCTCATACTCACAGCAGCAACACTTTTTGGGAAGAGAGAGAAAAAAGTTTCTTGATCTTTTGAGTGATTATCACCTTGGAGTTTCAACACAATCGAACAATCGTACAACTACATGTTCATCTCCAAAAAGTTCTCTACAATCTAGTAGTGATTTCTAGGGAATACTTTTGGTGGGATTCCAAAAGTATTCAAGGAAGGCTTGTGCGATTCAAGGCGTTGGCGTTCAAGATCACTGGGTGCGGTGTACGTGTGACTCGACTGGTGATACTTGGAACTTTGTGAGGATTAACATCGTTTGGATAAGTATATCTGAAACTGCACAATGAGTATAGTGATTTTGATTCCTTCCCGTGGTTTTTTAGCCATTTAGGGTTTTCCACATATATCTCCGTGTTGTGGGATTTGACTGCTTGCGTGAATTTCTGTTGGTAGTATTAACGAGTGATTCGCATTCATACTATTAGGGTTTTACGGATTTTTAGGTAACCCTGATTTTTCAGAAAAGACCCGAAATCGACAAATAAGTGTGGCTTCTAGTAGATGTACGGGCTACTGACCACATAAAACAATAAAGGGCTCTTAGTTGAATATATGTACAGGCTACGGGCCACTTGAGTGGAAAGTAAAGACCCAAAATCGTTGAAGAAGTGTGGTTCCTAGTAGATATATAGACTGCTGGCCACATATGGAAAAGAAAAAGTGCTCTTTGTTGGAGATACACCTCATGTTATTTGAACAAATAGAAAGGAACCGAAATCGACAAATAAGTTTGGTTATTAGTAGATATATGGGCTACTAACCACATGCAGAAATCGAAAAAGGGCTCTTAGTAGATATACGGGCTACTAACCACTTGAGTAGAAAGTAAAGACCTTAAATCGACGAAGAAATGTGGTTCCTAAGAGATATGTAGACTAATAGCCACATACGGAAAACAAAAACTTCTTGGTTAGATATAGACCACTTGTCACTTGAGCGGAAAGTAAAGGCCCAAAATAGACAAATAAGTGTGGTTCCTAGGGGATATACATGCTACTGGCCAAATGCAGAAAACCAAAAGGGCTCTTAGTTGGGGATAGACCTTTGGCTACTTGAGCGGTAAGTAATGACCCTTAATCGAAAAAGAAGTGTGGTTCCTTGTGGATATACAAGCTAATGACCACATAAAAAACTGAATAAGGCTCTTTGTTATAAACTACTTGTGACTTGAGCGGAAAGTAGAGACCCTAAATCGACATAGATGTGTGGTTGGAGATACACCACTTGTTGGAGATACAAGCTAAAAACAAAAAATGCTCTTGATACACCACTTGTTGTTTTAGCGAAAAGAATAGACCCGAAATCGACAAATAAGTTTGGTTCCTAGTAGATGTACGGGCTACTGGCCACATAAAAAAAAAAAGGCTCTTAGTTGGAGATAGATCACTAGCCATTTTAGCGGAAATTAAAGTCCTATATGGATGAAGAAGTGTGGTTCCTTGTAGATGTGTAGGCTACTGGCCACACATGGAAAACAAAAAATGCTCTTGGTTGGAGATACACCACTTGTTGTTTGAGGGAAAAGAATCGACCCGAAATCGACAAATAAGTGTGGTTCCTAGTAGATGTACGGGCTACTGACCACATAAAACAAAAAAAGGCTCTTAGTTGGAGATAGACCACTAGCCACTTGAGCGGAAAGTAAAGACCTAAATGGATGAAGAACTGTGGTTTCTTGTAGATGTGTAGGCTACTAGCCACACATGGAAACAAAAAATGCTCTTGGTTGGGGATACACCACTTGTTGTTTGAGCGAAAAGAAAAGACCCGTAATCGACAAATAAGTGTGGTTCCTAGTAGATGTACGGGCTACTGACCACATAAAACAAAATAGGGCTCTTAGCTTATGATAAACCACTCGCCACTTGAGTGGAAAGTAAGGACCCTAAATCGACGAAGAATTGTAGTTCCTAGTAGATATGTAGACTGCTGGCCACATACAGAAAAGAAAAAAATGCTCTTTTTTTGAGATACACCCCTTGATATTTGAGCGGACTGAAAAGACCCGAAATCGACAATTAAGTTTTGTTCTTAGTACATATCCGGGCTACTGACCTTATACAGAAATCTAAAAAGGGCTCTTAGTTGGAGATAAACTACTTGCCACTTGAGTGGAAAGTAAAGACTTTAAATCAACTAAGAAGCGTGGTTCTTCATGGATATATAGGCTACTGACCGCAAACAGAAAACTAAATCTCTTTGTTGGAGATAGGCCACTAGCCACTTGAGCGGAAAGTACAGACTCTGAATCGGTGAAGAAGTGTGGTTCCTAGTGGATATACTGGCTATGGACCACATACAAAAAACTAGAAATGGCTACTAGTTGGAGATAGGCCACTGGTCACTTGAGCGGGAAGTAAAGACCCTTAATAAAAATAAAGTGTGGTTCGTAGTGGATATGTAAACCACTGTCCACATATGGAAAACTAAGAAAGACTCTTGGTTAGAGATAAACCACTTGCTACTTGAGCGGAGAGTAAAAGACCCGAATCGACAAATAAGTGTGGTTCCTAGTGGAATACAGGCTACTGGCCACATACAGAAAACCGAAAGGGCTTTTAGTCGAAGAACGACCTTTGGCAACTTGAGCGGTAAGTAATGACCCTTAATCGTATAAAAAGTGTGCTTCCTAGTGGATATACAGGCTACTGACCACATAAAAAACTGAATAGGGCTCGTAGTTGGAGATAAACTACTTGCCACTTGAGCGGAAAGCAGAGATCTTAAATTGTGAGAGATATGTGGTTCCTAATAGATATATCGACTACTAACCACATACAGGAAACAAAAAGGACTCTTAGTTGGAGATAGACCACTAGCCACTTGAGCTGAAAATAACAACCTAATTGGATGAAGAGGTGTGGTTCCCAGTAGATGTGTAGACTGTTGGCCACACATCGAAAACAAAAAATTCTCTTGGTTGGAGATACACCACTTGTGATTTGAGAGAAGAAAAGACCCGAAATCGACAAATAAGTATGGTTCCTAGTAGATGTACGGGCTACTGACTATATAAAACAAAGAAAAGGGCTCTTAGTTGAAGTTAAACCACTGGCCACCTGAGTGGAAAGTAAAGATCCTAAATTGACGAAGAAGTGTGGTTCCTAGTAGATATGTAAACTGCTGGCCACATACGGAAAACAAAAAATGCTTTTTGTTGGAGATATACCACTTGCTATTTGAGCAGAAAGAAAAGACCCGAAATTGACAAATGAGTGTGGTTCTTAATAGATATGTGGGCTACTGACCGCATATAGAAATTTAAAAAGGGCTCTTAGTTGGAGATAAACCACTGGCCACTTGAGTAGAAAGTAAAGACCTTAAATCGTCGAAAAAGTATGGATCCTAAGAGATATGTAGACTACTAGCCACATACAAAAAAGAAAAAATGCTCTTGGTTAGAGATCGACCACTTGTCACTTGAGCAGAAAGTAAAGACCCGAAATCGACAAATAAGTGTGGTTCCTTGTGGATATATAAGCCAATGGCCTCAAACAAAAACCAAAGGGGCTCTTAGTTGCCGATAAACCTTTGGATACTTGAGCAGAAAGGAATGATCCTAAATTGAAAATGTAGAGTGGTTCCTAGTGGATATACAGGCTACTGACCACATACAGAAAACTAAAAAGGGCTCTTAGTTGGAGATAAACTACTTGCCACTTGAGTGGAAAGTAAAGACTCTGAATCGACTAAGAAGTGTGGTTCCTCGTGGATGTACGGGCTACTGACCACAAATAGAAACTAAAGCTCTTTGTTGGAGAATGGCCACTGGCCACTTGAGCGGAAAGTACAAACTCTGAATCGGCGAAGAAGTGTGGTTCCTAGTGGATATATAGGCTATTGACCACATACAGAAAACTAGAAATGACTACTAGTTGGAGATAGGCCACTGGCCACTTGAGTGGAAACTAGAAGTGTGGTTTGTGTTTATTCCAGATCCATACACAAACCAGAATATATGTCTGTGTTTTTTAGTTTTTGCGTTTATAAGGCAACTGTTTGGATTTCTGGTTTGACTGGGATGGGTTTGTTGTTCAACAGTTTTTCCCTTTTACGAATTTGTTGGTTTGAAGATTGATTAATTGCTTCTTCCTTTTTTGTGGTCTGGAGTTGATTTAGCTGTTTCTTTTTGATACATACATATATATTTTTTGTTTTTTTCTGGACTGTGCAGAGACAGAGGGCTTTCTTAGCTTGAAGCAGTTTGGCTGAAGTTCATCAATCGAAATCCAAAGCTTTGAACTATGGCTAGGTAATTCAAAGGAATTATGATTTCACTGCATGACTGTTTTTGGCAACCCCGTCATATGCTTTTACATTGAACCAACTTTGCAGAAAGTGAGAACATTCCTCATTCCTTGCTTTGCAATTTCTAGGCAGATATTTAGCACAGAACTGATTTGTTTCACTTCTACACTTTTCGACCTACAATTTCAGGTGAATTTTCTCATTTGATTTCGGTTGTAGGATTTGGTTTGGAACTTCAGCTACGGAAGATTTTCCATCTTATATTTACTCCTTCAGGGTATATGAAAGTCGCCTTTTTTTGTTGGTCCTGTTTTGCCTCTGAACATTGAATAATTCCTCCTTGATATCTGTTGATTGTAGACTAATTTCCATTTTTGGTGGTTGTACTTTGTTTGGTTGGGTTGTGGCGTTGGGGGTTTTGCAAGTGAATTGATAAAAAGGTTATTCGTGGTTTGCGAGAGATGATGCATTGGCCAGGCACTCAAGTTTTCTATCCAATTTCATCACACAAATCTAGCGATTATGTGCCCTGCGATTACTGTCCACCAGTCTGAGTAATATGCACTATCCTCCGTCAATTAGGCTGTACTACAAGTAAAACAGCATCCCCGAAGAACATTTTAATGGGATGCTCCTTCTCGTTCTAGATGTGGAGGCAAAGTTCACCAATTGGATTTTTCAACGTACCGTATTCAATTATTGTTACAGGAATTGGTAATCTATATTGAAGTTTTTTCCCTGTTATATAATATCTTTTTGTAGAGTAAGCAAGCTTTTGACACCAGATCTTTACTGTTCTGCTCTTCTTTTTCAATGGCAGCCAGATCAATTAAGTGAGGCCTGGGATGCTGTAATTGGTGGCCGTGATTCTTTGGATGGGAGATCAGAAGCAGCCCAGGAAAAATACTGAGGTTTGTACTTCTCACCATTCTCAATAGGAGCATGTTTGTGATTTTGTGGATCACAGGTGGGTTATTCTGGTAGTTGAATCAATTTCTGCCCCTGCCAGTTTGTCCCTTAATAAGCTATTCCAGCCTTCACTATTTCCATGTTGACTTTGAAATGGAAATGTAACATGTGCATGGATGGATCAACGTCTCTACTCTCCACAAATATAGTAAAGATGATTAAGTAAAGAGAACGTGTGGTGCCTCAACAAGCATGTGTGCCAAATTCTGGATTCTTTTTATAGAAGCAAGAAATCAGTCTCCAAGCCAGGGTAAACTCTACTAAATAGTAGACTACCAGCACCAACAGTCCAGCATATTGGATTCTTTTCCAGAACCAATAGTCCAGCAAACACAGAAACAGAACCCAGATTACACACAAACATTTTCGCATTGCCATAGTACTAAATGTTAGCAATAAATCTGAACTATAACAAAATCAAACCAGAAACCTAGAATACTTGATTCATAAATGCAGAGGTTCATAATACAAGATTACAGAAGTTCATAACACTCTACTCAAGTTCATAATACCATCAACCAACCAGATTTAGAAGCTACACAAGTGCCCAACTAGATTTCAGCCATCCTTCTCAAAAAGGAAAAAAAAAACCCAGATTCAGCAATGAACTATTACAAAAAAAAGTGGACACAGCTGTGTTACAAAAAGAGGACACAGAGATGGTTCACTGCTGCTGTTGTGCACTGATGGTAGGGGGAGTGCAACTTGGCCTCATTTGAGGTGGCCTAAACGATTGCCTGGGGGGTTGCTGTGAAGTGGTACCTCTGTTTGAAGTCATTTTCTGTGAAGTGCTATCTCTTTTTGAAGTCATTTGCTTGCAATTGTTCACTGGATTGACCTGAACAGGGGCTTTGCATGTCCGTTTATTGTGCCCCTGTTTCCCACATTTTTGGCATGTCCTTTTCACACCCACTCTACTGAGCTTGAATAGGTTCTTTCGAGGCTCATCTCCTCCCTCCTTGATTTACGTGGCCTGCCAGGTTGCCGTTTGAATTATGGGGGTTGGATTGGTGGCTTACCACATTTTCCCACATATCTTGACCATTCATGGGGTGCAAAATGTGGTTATATGAGGCCAAGAAAGTATGCTTTGAGTACCAATCAGAAACATAGTCCTCTGGTTGTCGAACTTGCATAGCTATGACTAAAGCACCATGCTCACATGGAATGCCAGTGAGCTCCCACCTTCTACATGAACAACTTTGCTTCAAGATGACACTGTACTGACCCCAATTGATATGTCTTGCTTCAAACTCTCTCTCCCCACATGGTACTATGTGATAGTCACTATACCTACTCTTAATCTTCTCTATCTTCTTATGAATCTTAGGACCCAAGTCATCAACCCATTTATTTGCAAAATCCCTTCTCTTGACATTCCTATCCATCAAGTAGAATCTAAGTCTTTCCAACATGGTCAATAAAGGTTTGTCCCTAGCAAACAATATAGCCTTGTTGAATGGTTCACAGAGGTTGTTGAGTAAAATATCACACTTTCGTGTGAAAATGAAATGAGACCTCGAACAATGACAAGGGTTTCTGTCTGGGTCAGACAGCCAAGCAGAGGCAGCTGGGTCCTTTTTCTCTAGTTCCTCCATCAAAAAAGTTAAATTTCCCCACATAACTAGCCTTAGCTAGATTCCTCATTTTATCCTTCAATGACTGACCTGAAAATCCAGCACTCTTGAAGTTGTTGTGCGTCTCACACAATGGCGGTGCTCAATTGCTGGTAGCAAATCCTTAATTTGCATTGTCCAGACCCTGGGACAAAAAAAAAAAAAAAAAAAAAAAGAGTTAAAATTGGAATCACGTGCTTACAATATATATTACAAAAAATATATATATACATACAAATGAAAAGGAACTACCTTTTGCTTGGTGGTAGCAAGTCCTCATTCTTACTTCCATATTGCTCGTTCACATCCACATTTTCTTGATACAACATATCATCCTCCTCACTCAAATCATAATCACTATCGCTAAAATGCTCATAGTTTGCATCTGAATCTGAGTCTAAGTCATCCATTTCAACCCCATCATCTAAAGTGCCACCTCCCCTCTACCATATGTGCACCCTCAATTGTAATTCCACTCTCTAGGAAGGTCCCACAATCCCAATCCCAATCACCAACATTGACATCTTCCAAATCGTGGACATTGGAATCAGGGATCTATCACTAATACACTTACCCATCTCATAAACATCATTGTCATTCTCCATAATTTTAAAGTATTCTTTTACACTTACTAATACACTTACACTTACTAATACACTCTGTCTTGGATTAAGTCTATATTGCTTTGTAACATGGGTCAATGAGTGTTTGTAGTTGCTTGTAAAGCCAAAACTTGAATGGTGACTGAAAAATTTATATTTTGGGTGCAAGTCCATTCGTAAATTGCTACTAAATGTAAGATAATTGTTTGCTTTCACAGATGTCATTACCTTGTCGTCAGAGGGAAGTACTCTTCGAGCTTGGAACCTTCTAGATGGGCAGATGGTTTGGGAATCTTTCCTTTTAGGCTCAAGGCCATCGAAGTCGTTATCATTTATCCCGGTTAGTGAAATGTATTCTCTGTTAATTGTTAATTTTTTGAACCAGTGTTGTTGAATTTATATATCTCCACATGACAGACTCTCTCTTGACTTTTTATTACGTAGAAATTATCTTCTACATAATGGATTTTACTAACTTAATTTGGAAGGACAACGTGATCTTTGTTTATGGAAACGGGTGTCTTCATGGTGTTTCAAGCATAGATGGCGAGGTTATTTGGAAGGAGTTTATTGCTGAGGGGTTAGCCAAATTCCGAAGTTAATCTGTCTAGATCATTTTGACTTGGCAATGTTTATTGTTGATGAAGTCTATTTGTTTTGTGTCTGCAGCGTTGAGGTTCAAGAGTTGATTCATCCGCTTGGAGTGATACTATATATGCAGTAGGATTTGATGGACTGTCGCAATTTGTTGCATTGCAAATTAATGCTAAGAAAGGTGAGTTGCTGAAGCATGAGAGTGCAGCATTTCCTGGTGGCTTTGCTGGGAAAATATCGTCAGTCTCAAGTGACAGTTTCGTGGTATCTGATGCCACTCACTCAGTTTTGGTATTAATAAGCGTCAAGGATGAAGGGATTAGCTTTCAACAAACTCGTATATTGGATCTCGTGCCAGATTCTCCTGGAACAGCTGTAGTGTTACCTACGAAGCTTATGGGCATATTTGCTTTAAAAATCAATGCCCTTGTAACTTTTGTTGAAGTGATAGATGAAGGAAAGTTGGAGGTTGTGGAAAAAAATTAATGGAGCAGCAGTTAGTGGTGCTGTGTCATTTTCTGAGGGTCAAGAAGCTTTTGCTTTTGTTCAGAATGGGGAGAGTAAGATCCATCTCACCGTGAGGCATGGCCTGGACTGGAGTAACAATTTACTTAAGGAGAGCTTTGAGATGGATAGGCAGAGAGGGTTTGTGCATAAGGTTTTCATTAACAACTATCTCTGAACAGACAGGACTTATGGGTTCAGGGCATTGATTGGCATGGAAGATCATTACTGCTAGTACAACAAGGTGAGATTGTTTGGAGTAGGGGATGGGCTCGCTTCGGTCATAGATGTGACAACATCAGAATTACCTATAGAAAAGCATGGTGTATCTGTGGCAAAAGTGGAGCAGAATCTCTTTGAATGGCTCAAGGTATGAAGCTTTTAGAAACTCTTAGAAGGTTTATATTTTATTTCAAACTCCTATGGGCACGACAATTAGAAAAAGTTTGTGATGGTATTCTAGCATCTATTACTTGAGGTTTTTGGTGTGGAATTGTACGTGTGAACTCTTTTAATCTTTTACTCATCCATGTTTTGTCTGGGTTTTGTCAGTAAAAACAGAATATATGTACGTATATACTTTCTTGGGCAAAGAAGTCCATAATAAGGAAGATGAGGATATTGAAGTTACATTCAAAGAGGTTAACTTTATCTGCCTTTTATTGGCCCTATTTTTGGAGTTCTGGGCAAAATTTTGATAGAATTGTATTCGCATGTGTAACCAGATAAACGAAGGTCTTTCATGCATTATGAGAATTATTTCCGTTGTAATGGTTCGTAGATTGTGTTGGTATTTAAACCGTTCAAAATTAGATGTTTTGGATGGTTCATTTGGAGAATTTGCAGAAGTACTGTATTTCATTGTCTGATGTGTCTATATCCGTCAGGATTCTCCAAGTTTATTCGTTGCATACATCAAAGTGAAGCGAATAAAAATGTTGGATTGCAAGGGCTTTTTTCCTAGATTTTCTTCTTTAACCTTTATCAAAATCGCCAAATTCTAGTGTTTCATTATGTATACTGTGTCAACGAGGGTCTTGAAATGTAGATGCTTTTGATGTTTCCCTTGAAAAAGAAAGTAGTTTACTGATCTTCTTGTCTTTACTGATAACATCAATCATGTGTAATGTGCTTGCCATTCAAAAAAAAAAAAAAAAGTGTAATGTGCTTGTACATCATATTAAACCTTGACTCTTTCGTATGTTTTTTTTTTTTTTTTATAAATTAAGGTGCCATGGCCAGATTCCAGTCTCATAAAAGGCCATGGCATGTTTTCGTCTATAACTTTATGGCACTTATCTGTGCTGTCCGAGTCAGGATTCATTTTGTAATAGGATACTTTCAATTAAATAGTCATACATTTATCATTTTGCTTTATATATATACGTGGTTGTAACATCTTTAGTGAAATTAGTCACACTGCATGGGCTCTGTAGTAGACAGCTAATAAACGAGTGCTAAGAGAATAATAAGATGTCCAGAATTTTTTAGTCCATGGAATCCTTCCCCCGATTAGATTTTGATACATTTTCGGTCTGTACCAAATTTTAAGTGATGTTTGATTTGGATTATTTTGCCGGCAGCATGGTTTCCTCAAATTTTGAATGCTGAGAGGTAATCCTTGCTTTGGGAATCTTTCCTACCTTTCAGAAATAATGAAGCTCTATTAGTCATGTTATTTGGCTTTGATCTCCTAGTCTTTTGTAGTTATGCTTGGTGTCATATTTTTAGAAGGTGATATAGCCTTCAGTAGTTGCAAGACTTTTTACTCTGAAGAATCCAATTCAGGTTCCGGGCAACATGTGGACTGAAGAGGTGTTCAAAGATGAGGATTGGTTTCTCCGTGTTTTTCTTTCTTTTTCCCTTGCTTTCAGTTAGATGTTATCATAGCACTATATTTATGGACGACTCACGTGGAGGCAACTCATAAGCTGATTTCTTCCCTTTGGTTTTAATATCAGTTCTGTTGTTTGAAGGGACATATGCTGAAGCTAAAAGCAACTCTAATGCTTGCAAACCTTGATGAACTAGCAGAAATTCAAAGAATTAGGTTGCTAAGCTCTGAGAAAAGCAAGATGACTCGGGACCACAATGGTTTTCGAAAGCTTCTCATAGTACTTACTAGAGCAGGGAAACTTTTTGCTCTACACACAAGAGAAGGACGAGTTGTCTGGTCTCTCCTGCATTCTTTTCGTAAAACAGGACAATGCGACTCCCCCGCTGGACTTAAACTAGACCAGTGGCAGATCCCACATCATCATGCACTTGATGAGAATTCGTCAGTTCTTGTACTCGGGAGTGTGGACGTAGTTTGGATGTCAATGGTGTCCTCTCTGTTGTTGACACATACTCAGGGAAGGAGGAGATTAGTTCTGTGGGTGCTGCTCATTCCATTGTGCAAGTCATTCCACTGCCTTTCACTGATTCAACTGAACAACGCATGCATCTACTAATAGATTCTGACCAGCATGCCCATTTAATCCCCCGAACTCATGAGGCTCTCAGTATTGTCCAACGTGAGTTTGGAAACATGTACTGGTACTCAGTTGAAGCTGATAACATCATAAGGGGTCATGTCTTGAAGGACAACTGTGATCTTGAGGTATCAGATGGATACCGTTTTAACACCTGAGGATTATGGTCCATTGACTTCCCTTCTGAGTCAGAAAAAATCATAGCAACTATGACAAAAAAATCAAATGAGGTATCTTTTTCTCATCTCATCAATATCTTTGAGGTTGAATTTGAATCTTTATTTTGGGGTTGTGAAAAGCTACTACTTTCAGTACGTTTTCTGTAATCGATTTTAAAATGCTTTTGACTTAAATAACTTCTCATTTTGTAGCTACATATCCAGCTCAGTTTGACATGGGATTCACTTTTCATATTTAAGAATGGTGGACAACTGTCCAGGTTGAGGTGTAGTTTCACTTTTATCTGCCAATTTCGTCATATAAATCAGCTTCAGCCACCTCATCCTCTAACATGATGTAATTTACCTCATTGAGCTTAATTGATTGTGGGTCTTCAACTGCATGTTGTTCGTGTCATGTTGTACGATATTAGCTGCTTAGTTATGAAATATGTAGTTAGAGACAAACATGGAAGACAAACAGGACATGGACCCAGAAAGGTCAGACATATTTTATATCTTCTCTATGACATGGATAAACGCCTTCAAAAGATCTGGTTCTTTGTGCAAACCATCGGTAAAGTTGGATGTGTGAGCCTAGGATATTGGAAAATGTGGAAGTTTATTGGTTCTTCTTCTTCTAGGGATTTAATCTTTGACAGTAATTATGGGGAAAGAAAGTCAATAGATAACATACAATAATGTAAAGATGATGAAAGTGTTATTGAACCCTTCTCCAGCAACAACAATGATAACAAAAACGAAATAGAAAACAAAAAGCTAATAAAGGGTCCAAAATTTAAATTTAGCGAACGGAAAGTGTGTTATTGGCAGATGATTCATGGCTTCGGTACCAATTCCCTACGATTCATAGCTAGTTGTGAATTATGGAAGCTGTTCGTATATATTACCGCTGAATCTTATGGAATTTCAAAATGCCCAAAGAAATGAGTGATTCTAATATCTATTGAAAGTTTTGGGAGTCAGACAAGTGTGCATCACTCATACGTGCAGACACTTTTCTTCCCTTCAGTTCTTCTTAAGTTATGAAAATTGTCATAAACGTATGTCTTGAATGTTGATCCTGCTTGCTACACAAGATTGGGACTCTAATCCTCCTTTCATCCAATGGCCTGAAATATCTTACCAAATAATGTCTCTATTTCAATGTTATACACTCTTTACATGAAGAGTGTTGCAGTCCCGTTTCATGCGGCTCCCACCTCTTCCTCTCTCTGTATATTGAGGTTTTCATACTTCATTTGTGTGATACAAAATCATTTCATGTCTTGCGTTGTTTAGGTGGTGCATACTCAAGCAAAGGCTATGTCTGAACACGATGTGATCTATAAATATGTATCAAAAAATCTTCTTTTTGTGGCTAATGTTGCACCTAAGGCCATAGGTGAAATTGGTTTGCTCAACCCAGAGGAGTCATGGTTGGTCGTATATCTTATTGATACTGTCACTGGACGTATACTGCACCCCGTGACTCATCATGGTTCACAGGGTCCTGTCCATGCAGTAAGTATGCCTTTTTATGTTCAAGTTGAAGTTAAGCTTTCTTCACCGACGCAGCAGATTTAAAATATGAAACTTTTCTTTTTGAAGGTTTTTAGTGAGAACTGGGTTGTATACCACTACTTCAATCTAAAAGCACACAGATATGAGATGTCTTTCATTGAGATCTATGATCAGTCTCAGGCGGTATGTATTCGAACTTGAGGTTCTGCATTTCTTTGGTGTCCAATTTTGATGAGTCTGACTTGTCTGAACCATCTGACTTTTCTAAGCCGCGATTATGTCTGCAGGATAATAAGGGCGTATGGAAACTTGTTCTTGGAAAGCATAATCTTACTTCACCTATTTCCTCTTATTCTCGTCCTGAGGTTGCGACAAAGTCACAAACTTATTTTTTCACCCATAGTGTGAAAACAATTGCAGTAACATCAACAGCCGAGGGCATAACATCCAAACAACTTCTTATTGGCACAATCATTGACCAGGTTAGATCAAACAAAAAATGTGCACACTGTGTTCATGTTTTCAGTTGCTTGCTTTGCATTGTTTCTGCGATTTGGATACCTTATGCTGTGATGTACTTGGGACATTTTTTGTATTCGTACTGAATGCAGCTTGATCCTTTTACAGGTTTTGGCTCTTGAAGCTGACAGTGCTTCGGATTCCTCCAACCATTCTGTGAACATGAACACGGAGAGAGCAGGCGACGATGTGGGTCCGAGCAGCGTCCGAGCGGATACTGCGATCGGAGAGGAAGGGTCTCTCCCGAACCTCGCGGTCGTCGAGACCGAGAACAAAGGTGAGGCTACTGTCGAGGCAGCTCCGGATGCCATTAACCCTTATCTTCATTACTTCGACGGGACCCCGGAATCTTACAATGCCTTCTGCGAGAGGTAAAAGATCCCGAGCGACGTTCAAGTGAAGCTGGTCGCGGATTCGGACACCATGCCCTTCGAGGAGGGTAGACTGAACCTCCCCCTCTATGCTATCACCGAGGGTGGCATCCTGTTCCCCCTCGACCCATTTTTTAGGTTGGTCCTCGCTACTCTCGATTTTAACTACTTCCCAGCTCTCCGGCAACATGTTTCGGATCATTATGGGTATCATTGAGCTCCGTGGGAGGCAATCATTGATCTATGGCTTGCCCGAGCTCTTCGAAATATACAGTCTTTCATACAATGCTACTTTGGGGAGGCGTTTTTTCTTTGTGATAGACAAATATGATCATATTGTACATACCCTCCCCAACTTTGACCCCTTCATCAATGACTTTGTCACCGTCATGAGTAACTTTATATTTGGTCCGGATGAAGTTGCGGCCAATCCCATTTGGTTCACAGTCGGCAACATTTGTCAGGGTCATTTTTCCGTATGTTTTTATTTACTTCGGCTTTCCCCATGCATTCTTCTGATGCTATGCTTTCTTTTTATTACAGCCCCTGTCATCATCCCCCCCTTGAGGAAGCTCGCTAAAAAGGCCAAGATCGACGCTACTTTTGCCATCCCATACTAGCAGAGGATCATCCTGCTGCTGTTGGACTATACTTCCAACTACAACTCCTTTTTGAGGAAGAATCTGAGGGAAGGTGAGGGGGAGCCGTCAAGGCTGAGGAAAATATCTCGTTTTAACCGGGAGCAAGGTCTTGCTAGAGTAGTAAATGGGTTGGTGCTTGGATACTTCTTGACGCACGAGGACCGAACTGACTGCTCGGGTTGAAATGGAAAGGTAGAGATAGAGGTCTTCTTGTCCAACTGGCGTTAGGGGTGTCAACGGTCCGGTTTGGTGCGGATTGGAATGAATCCGAGGACCGAACCAAAAGTCTACGGTCCAATGTAAGGCAATCCATGTCCAAACCAAAAGTCTACGGTCCGGTTCCAAATCAATCAAAAAAATCACGGTTCGGTTCACGATTTATCCACGGATTATTACATTCCACAAAATAAAAAAGAAACATATTTCACATTCCACATTCACTTTCACATTCTCATTGTAACTTTTGGAACCCGTTCATCATCAGTAGCTTTTATGTTTTAATAAATAACACCAAGTCACAACAACAATTCTTCAAAATGATTCAAAGAGATTCATATTTAAGAGAGTACCATTAATAGTAGCAAAAAAATGCAAAAACAACATAATATAAAGTGAGTAAACAAAAGTTTTCACCACAACCAGTTCTGTCCCGATACAATAAGTAGCTAATATACGTGCAAGCAAAAATAAAATTACAATTGTTAATTACAGTATGCACCTTTATTTTTCAGTTATAGCACATCCACCTATTTAGGGTATAAAATTAAGAATAATATGTTTAATTATAATTATAATCCCAATATTATATATATATATATATATATATATTATTTTTTTTATTGATTAAATTTTCATGGTCCGGTTCGGTTTATCCACGGTTCTTTTATGAAAATCCATGGATCAAACCGCGAAGCACGGTTTTCTAATTTTTCAATCCGTGTCCGGACCATTAATCCACGGACCCAATCCAAAACCTACAGTTCGGTTCGGTCCAGTTCGGATTCGCGGTTTGCGGATTTATTTTGACAGCCCTAACCGGCGTAACCAGCAGTGGTGGCGAGGAAAGGTATGATTTCAACTCGTCAAGTGCTCGGTCTAGGTCCATTAGAATTTCCTCTTGCTAGTCTTGATGGAGTCGAAAAATGGTTGGCACATATCAGACGACTGGCTGATAAACCAGTTGAGCGCTGCAGTCTTGCCTGTCAATCGCTGGACTTCTTTGATCGTTGTTGGGGCTTGGAGGTTTTGGATCGCCAAAAGTTGCTTCGGGTTAGCTTCGATGCCCCTCTAGGTGACAAGATATTCGAGGAACTTCCCGGAACTTATGTTGAAGGCGCATTTCTCAACGTTAAGTCGTAAATTGTGCTCTCTCAGGATGGCGAAAACCTTGGCAAGGTGGTCCAAGTGATCCGACTTATGCTTACTTTTTACCACCATGTCATTGATATATGCTTCCATTGTGCCCCCAAGCTGATGTTTAAACATTTTTGTGACCATTCTTTGATAGGTAGCCCCGGCGTTTTTTAGGCCAAGGGCATGACCTTACAATACATCCCTAGGGGGATATGAAAGCCGTCTTTTCTTGGTCTTCGGCTGCCATAACAATTTGGTGGTATTCTCAACATGCGTCCATGAAACTCAATCACTTGTGCCCAGAAGTTGCATCAACTAGTTGATCAATCCATGGGAGAGGAAAGCAATCTTTCGGGCAAGCATCATTGAGGTTGGTGTAACCATCTCAAACTTGCATTTTGCCGTTCTTCGGAACCACCACGGTATTGGCCAGCCAAGTAGGGTATTGGACCTCCCGTATAGCGTTTGCCTCCAACAATCGGCTAATTTCATCAATTATTGTGTTTGCATGCACAGGTGAAGAGCGCCTCGGCCAGAGCATAGCCGGTTTCCTAGCCGGATCCACATTGAAGGAATGGGAGATAAAAGCGGGGTCTACGCCAAATTGAATAAAGACAAAAACGAAAAAATCAATAAATCAGTTTTCTACTTTTTTACCAAAGCAATGGTTGAAACTAATTTTTTTTAATAAAGCCAAAATTAATCCAATAAACTGGTTTATTTTCGGCTTTATTCAAAAAAATATTAGTTTTGACCATAATTTTATGATTTTTGTATTTGTCTCGTTAAGATAAATCAATAAACCACGAAAATTTAACGCAAAACTAAACAATGTAAAAAACAAATTTGAATAAAGACAACGAAAAAAACCAAAAAACCAGTTTGGGGCTTTTTTGCCAAAGCACCCGAGCAAATTTATGATGGATAATGATGGAACACAGAATAATCACTCGTTACCGAACCACCACATATAGTAATATTATCTGCGATGAGCTTCTCTTTATACCCCATTTATACACTTCAAATTTTTTTTTTTCTTATGTCGAGTTTATGATCTAAACTGTTCACCACGTATGATACATAAAAAACTAATTACAAGTGCAGAAAAAAAAAATCAACATTATTGAATACCTATGAGTAAGTTACATTACGTCCTGCAAATTATAAATTTCAACTTTAGAATATATTTACCATTCATTTTACATACCCAATTATACACGGACTTATGGTGGACAGCATGCATGTTGTCCGATCTGGGCCGTGCATGCTTGGCGATAGACGATTCGGATCACATCTTGTCCAAACAAATTCGAACTATCTGCCACCAAACAAATCCGAGCCATCTATTGCAGAGCACAGACAACCAGATTGGGACAACATGAATTTTGTCCCTAAAGGACACGATTGGATGGGGTTGAAGGAAGGGGGATAACTTTTAGAAGGGGTATAAGACTTGATATGACACATTTAGCATGGTTTCGCAGGGCAAAAATGCAGGAGGATAAATTTTCACCCCTCTAAAAGTTATCTTCGGCAGGGGGATAGAGGGATATAATTTTTGGGCACCCCTCCCCTTGCCAAAAAGTTATCCCCGGGTATAAGGAAAAAATAACAACACCCCCCCCCCCCCCCCCCCCCCCCCCCCCCTCTTTTTTTAATATCCCATCCAAAATAACTACTGTGTTATTCTCCCTCCAGAAACATCACATCAATGTGGGCCAACCCTCTAAAAATAATACCCTCTTGTCTTATACCCCCTTTATAACTTATCCCCTTGAAATTTTAGCACCATTCAATCAGTGCTTGAAGCATTAACAAACACAACAATAGTGTAGAGGTTAAAAAAAAGGGTTAATTACCAGTACACCCCTCCACGAATTTTCACTACGGAGACACCCCTTTATTAAATTCTTTTTGTCTCGTACACCCCTTTTGTTAGGGTTCCGTCTAGAATCGTTAAAATTTTGACTTATATTTTTTAAAATGTGAAAAAATGTACCAATATTGCCTTTCTATTCACAACCCCCCCCCCCAACTCCATTCCAGCAACTGTTCAAAACATTAAAATCCAAGGTTTACAATGAAACTACTAGAAATCACTCTATCAAATTAATTGAAATCGAGAAACTCTAGTAGATCACTTGCTCTATAACTAGAAGTGAAATAGCTACACTCCTCAAACAGAATAAAATAAAGACAGACATGGAAATTGTGTTCATATACAACAGGAAAACATATAAATGTGGATGAAATTCTTAGCTTTCCACTGAAAATAGATCAAATTCAACTATTTGTCAGTGAGAGAGAGGGGATCAAATTTGACCTTTGATTAAAAGTAGCTACTGAAGTTACCAAATCCAAGGTTTACAGTCTATGAAACCACTTAGATATCCAAGAATTTAGCAACTTCTATCAAATTTTATAAACCAACTATAGATCATTGTCCAACTTTTATAGAATTCCTCAAAACACAAAAAAACTCACAATCGTCTTCTATCTCAAGATAGTGCGTGCAACACAAAGCGAGAGTGGATCTCACTCTCCTTGCACGCACCTAACTTTCCCTGCATGTGCCGCCTACTCCAGTGTCGAACGTCGGCCGGAACTATACCACCGTGTTCGTCTCCTCAAGGCACACAAGCCTCTGTGATCAAAAAATGTTTTCAATCACTTTCGTACTCCCGCTGTTTTGAACAGAGTCTCCAAGATGCACTTCCTGCGTCTCCTCAATAGCGCGAAACACCACCATTGTCTTCGTCTCAACCAGATGAAGATGAATCCATGGTGCGATGGCCGGCGAGTGTCCGATGAGGTTGGGCAAGGTCAGAAAGTCATCAAAAAGCTTTATCGGACATGGACTAGAGTCGCCGAAGGGCAGATAAGCTTTGTTGGAAGTCGTTGATGGGCTTGTGGATGGGAGAGGACAGGAGATCGAAGGGATGGATGAGGAGGAGGGGAGGTTTTCAGGAGGGAGAGGTCAGTTTCAAGAGGAGGAGGGCGAAATAGTTACGCCAGTGCCGGTGGGGACGGCCTTTCAACAACTATGCTTTGTGGCAATGCCGGGGTAGCTGGTGGGGTGGGTGTGGGTCGATGGTTTGCTCAGAGAGAGAGAGAGGAACGAATGGGTTTGGGTGTGGATGGAATTAGATTTTGGGTATATATACCTAAGGGCACAATGGTCTTTTCCTTCATTCTGTTAATGGTGTTAGACCCCCCTTTAAGCAAACTTTAATGAAGGGCTGTCTCCGTAGCGAAAATTCGTAGAGGGGGTGAGCGAGATAAACATGTTTCATTGGAGGGATGTGCCGGTAATTAACCCTTAAAAAAATGAGCGAGTTAACATGTTTGTTACTATTATTTTCTCATAAATCATATTTATAATATGAAGCAAACTTTCTTGTTTTCTTCAAATAAACTCCTATTGTCTTCTTACATTTATCTATGTATAATTTTAGTTTGAATTTTTGTATTCAATATTTTTTAAAAGAACACTTGAGGAAGTAGTGGACTCAATTTAGGAGTTCAGGTTATAGTTTAAGTTAGTATGATGATGCAATTGAAGAATCTGCTTAAAAAATGCAATATGAATTTTTTTTAATCAAATCGTGCTTATCATTGTCATGCCCTCAAATTTAATAAACCAAATATTGGAAATATCCACGTGGAACAAGTCAAAGTCTTTCTATTTACCCCTTTGAATAGTCAAAGTCAAAATATTACATTCTCACCAAAATAGTTAACGAGTTCTAACAACGAAATCCCAAATCCCACAAGTATAAGTATTGAGTTTAAAGAGTTATTACATTGTCCAAATAGTCAAAAGGATTAACAAATAGAAGTTACAAAACCATCTTTCAAAATATAAGACAAAGATGGGAAAATAACTTCATGCATGTATAAGCTCCATGTAAGTGTCACTCCA
Organism: Vaccinium darrowii; assembly: GCA_020921065.1. Taxonomy (NCBI): domain Eukaryota; kingdom Viridiplantae; phylum Streptophyta; class Magnoliopsida; order Ericales; family Ericaceae; genus Vaccinium; species Vaccinium darrowii. The sequence continues at coordinate 21,941,987 of CM037161.1, forward strand.
CAAGCATCCAATCTCATGCTCCATGCCGTATACCTGAAAATTGATAGGTTGAGCTTACTAGCCCAGTAGGAAAACTATTTTATTAACGCTAGGTGTATAAACATGATACATGCATAACAAGAGAGCTTGATAAAGGACACTACCAATGTATAAGGTTAGGATGAATGAATGACTATAACTCGACCACCAAGTACTCCAAAATGTTTTCAAATATCCAAAATGTGTCGAAGTATCCCAAAACAATCTTAAGTATCCAACCAAAGTCCAAGCAATTGCCAAATTCTCATACTCGTACACAAAAATAAATAAATAAATAAATTTTCACCAAATATTCCAAATTCAACCCAAATATGTCATTGCCAACATTTCATAGGAAAACATTCATTAATTTAATAGGAAAGTATCCCTCTGCCGGATTTCGTGGGCTCCGTGCACCCATGGCTAGGGACACCAAACGGGTGATCCCTAGAATTCACATTTATCCACAAAATACTTTTGATTCAAAACCCATCTCAAAACTTTACATTTTGTCCCATCGTTATCATTTGCATCGAAAAGTCAAATCAACTCTTTACGTTACCCAAATGTTGCCAAAATAAAGTTGGAGGGATGTACGATGTGTCCAATATTCAAGGGGAGGATAAATGATGAAAATATAATATTTTAGTGTTTTCCAACCAGTTGAAGGTTTTTGCCCAACTAGTTGGGCCTAGACAGAGATAAGCACAATTTTTCAGAAAAGCCCAACTGGTTGGTGGTTTTTGCCCAACTGGTGTTGAGCAAAGACAGATTCAAGCGAGATTTTCAGAAGCGCCCAACCGGTTGGAAGTTTTTGCACGACTGGTTGGGGGAACCCAGATTTTCTGCGAATTTTTCCCAAAGCATGAAACTTCAACTCAAGTGCATATATGATGTTTTAGGCCAAAAATTGAAAATGTAGAGCAACTAATGGACATCAAGGGAGGGTAAAACACCAATCAATTGTATCAATCAACAATTCCAATCATAGATCACAAAATCAAATGGAATTTGATGGAATTGAAGAACAAGAGCAAGTTATATGTCATACATCACATAGATACAACTAGAGGGAGTAGAATTTGTCTTCCTACATCAAGATTGAAGTTTGAAATGAGTAGAACAAGCAAAACCCTAAGTTGTGAAGCTCCAAAACTGAAAACCTTGCCCTCCACAAAGTACCACGGTGAACCCGACTCCAATTGACGCTTAGAAGAAGGTTTTGAACTTGGTTCTTGAAGAGGGTGAGTGAGGGAGGTGTACTTTTAGAGAGAAGATGAAATTTTGAGAGAGAGATGAGAGAGAGGGGGGTTGGGTGGAAGAGGGAGATGGGAGAGTGATTTTTTGTCCAAGAAAAAGACTAACATAAGTTTATATACTCCCACCCTTTTACACTTACACTCCTCAACTTTTAAATGTACTTTAAAGAGACTCAAATGCAATCTATTACTAACCAATTGACCCATTTAAGTCAAAATTCAATTCCTCACATTAACCCAATGTTATTCTGGAAAAATTATGCGAAATTACGGGTCCTTACAATCATAAAGCTCTATAACCGGGATTACATTTTGATTGTGATTTTTTTGATGTTGTTCTAGCTAAAAAAGTAGTACAATGTAACCCTCTTTTTTTTTTTTTTTTACTCAAACGGAAGTGGGCAACCAAGATTGGAGTCGGGCTTGGGCAACCCAAACCTTAGGGTCGGCCCTATCGGGGACAATCCGCTAACTATCGGGTGGCAACTCCAAGTCGAATTCCTCGGATGGGTTGCTACACTTAATAAGTGTCCATGGTAGAATCTCACGTGTTACGACTAACGATGCAAACGGGGACTAAATGAGTACCCCGGGAGGGTCGGGATCACAAAACCAGACTCGAGGACTTTTCTACCAAAATTGTCCGGATGGTTTGGCGTTTATGTCCGAACAAAAATCACAAGCTGCACAGCTTCACACAGTTTTGTGCAGATTTTGGAAATCTTACCCAAACTCAACGATTTTAGTTCAAACTCATAAACTTAACATGTTAACCAACAACAAGCAACTAAAAGGGAATGTATTTCGATCAAATCATGAAATCAAACTACTAAATCAAGGATACCACAAGTTTTCAATCTCAAACACTAGGAGATGTGTTTTCATCAAATTCAAGAAAAACAAGTATGAATCTAGGGATTTATACCAAATGTGCACCATAATAAACACAATTAGAAAGAGCAACAAACCCTTGAGGATTATGATAAAAACAAGTATGTGAACCACTAGTCCATTTATGCACACACACACAAACGGAGAGAGAGAGAGAGAGAGAGAGAGAGAGAGAGAGAGAGAGAGAGAGAGAGAAGAAGAAGAAGAAGAAGAAGAAGAAGAAGAAGAAGAAGCCATACAACCATACTTGTTCTTCTAAGTTCTAACGTGTGTGTGTGTGTGTGTGTGTGTGTGTGAGAGGGAGAGAGAGAGAGAGAGAGAGAGAGAGAGTGTGTGTGTGTGTGTGTGTGTGTGTGTGAGAGAGAGAGAGAGAGGCCAGATCGGGATCTACTGTGCAAGTGCCTCAGAAGTCAGAAGCAGCAGCCTGGAGTTAACGAAGAAGAAGAGAAACTGAGGAATAAAAGGTTAGTAATAGTTTTATATTTTATGCAGAGAACCCTAAAGGTTAATTATTCATATGTCCTAAATTTATGATACATTTACCTCTATAGTTTCTCTCTCTTGTATGTTAAGTCCTACACTATTGAGGATCCAAAATGGTACCTGGTACCAGCACAGTATCAGTAGGAAAATACCCACGGTAGTACGGGATTCAGAACCTTGAGTGGGATTGATTTATAACGCATTTGGACTTAGAGGGGGTATGTGTGTCTGTTTGGACTATAAATATCAAGTTTTGGGGAGAGAAAATCACTTCCTCCCCATACCAAAGCCGGCCCCCTCCGCCTTCTTCTCTCTCTAAAATTCTCCCCATTACTCACACAAATCCACCTCCATTATTGAAACCCATTGTAGATCGACCCTCCTACTTGCTTTCTCACACCATTTGCAGCTTGGATTTCACTTGCATTCGCGTGGGAGATCAAATTTTGGTTGGGATTCAAACTTGGAGCTAGGGTTTTGTTTGAAAATCTATCCAAATCTTGCCATAGACACTTCAGGTATCGATTTGGTAGCGATACCCTGTGTTCTGATCATGGTGAAGTCGATTGGTATACTCAGAAATCGATACCAATTTAAGTTTGTATCGATACCCTATAGTGTGTTCCATTTTCTAACTAGTTGGTATCGATATCAAGACAAATTGGTGTCCATACCTCAAGTGTCTAAAACTTGATTTTTGCTTGAGACCTCCTTCGACCTTTGTTCAACCGCAAGCTTGAAATAACTCAGTTGTCCTTCGTGTTCGGTGATAGTTGTGTCACTCTCGTACATTTGACACGTGTAACGCAAGACAACGGCTGTGATTTTGAAAAAGAAAAATGTTTTGGATCTAAAGTTGGTTTGTGGGTACTAGGACCCCATTCGGGTGATCCTAGGCATAGATTATGAGGCTCGTGAATCTCGACAGGGGTTACGAGGCCTATGAATCTCGACAGAGAGCTACGAGTTCCTCAGGAGACATCCCGAATGCTCAGCAGGGGTTCCCAAATTTTTGAAGATTGAATAGCAATGATCTTGAAATGAAAGAGTGAAATATATGATAAGTATTTGTGGACACTTGGGGTTGAACAAAGAGATTTTTATGAACAAAATGACTGTTTGTGAAACGACACTTGAATTCTTACTTAGTTCGTATCTTGATATTGATCATCTTATATTGGCATCGATTACATTATCTATCTCATGCTCATCTCATTGCATATCCATTTAGAGTTTGTAGATGAACCTCTACTGGGCTAGTGTAACTCACCCTTACAATTTCAGGTATCACACACGGAGCATGAGTCGATTTGCATGGAGTGCTTGGATGTGGATGAGAGACATGTCATGAAAGTTACTTGATCATCTTTTATATTATATTTTTATAGAGATGAACTTGTAACTTTATTATTTCATCCTTTTTTACTATAAAAAGTTTGTAACCTAAGTACTTTGAACTTATGTTTCTACTATGGGGTATTGGTATTCGAATTAAACTAGTTATGTGTAATTGTAATAATCCGAAATTTTTAATAAAATTTAGGATTATTTAAATTTCGTTTTTAATTACTTTAATTGCTCTATTTAATTTCTAATTGCAATTAGGATCCTTAATTTGCAATTACTACGGTTTATACCCTAATACTTACAAATTACTACAAATTCGACCCTAAGGCACATTTACATTTTAATCTTGAGCATTACATTTTTATAAATTCATTTCATATGCAATTATACACGTTCATACACATACACAAGCAATACTAGTACACATACACACACATATGTACATACATGTACTTTACACATACATACTCACTCCACACTCAACCAACCACCCCGCTACTTCTTCCAAATCAACCCAACACCACACTCCACCACAAAATCAGTCCCTTCACTCTCCCCATGACTGATTTCACACTCCCTCACCCTCCCCCATCACTTCCTAACCCACTATGGTATTGCTTTCACCCATCCTACACTCCAAACTCCACCCAAAACCTATTTTATACTCTCCCGAACCCCAAATTCGTCCACACCCTCTACTGCCCCTCTCCTACACTCTCTTCCTCCTCCAAACTCTCCCAAGAATTCCCAAACCAAGAACACAAAGCCCCATTACCATCCTTCAAGTTTTAGAGTGAGAAAAGTCAAGAAATTTGGGTTTTCACTTCAAAACATCAACCACAAGTTCCCACCTCTCATCTTCCACTTCAAGATCATCCAACACACTCCAAGGTATCCACATTTCACCACCAAAGCCACCCAAGGCCGACCAAAGAGCTCCCTCCACTAATTTTTCGCAAAAACCCGTTTTTCGTCAAATCTTTGCAAAACAAGGTGGAAACTAGTACCCAACCTATTCCAAGCTTTTGAATGAGTTAGAATACTCTAGGAGTAATTTAGAGTTGATGGGTTAAAGCCCCAAGTCAAGGGTTTCACGAAACCCGAGCCAAAACGTGATGTGACCCTTTTTACCCCAAACCGTGTTTTCGTGCTTAGTAAACCTTAGATTCATTGTGGTTCATGTTTTTAACTATTCCAAGCATGTAAGACTTTACTAAGTGTTTATGAGTTTGGCCATGAATTTATTGTGTTTAACCTTGTTCTTGATCGTTGTGTTAAAGTTAGGAGCTTAAAGTGTAATTTTGTGAAAGTTGGCGTGCGTACTTGTGTATTATTTACAAAACCTATTTTTATCAACTAAGTGTCACTACTGGAAATTTAGGAGTGTAACGAAATGACCAAAATGCCCTTCGAGTGTAAAATGACCATTTTGCCCTTGTGTGTGTAAGTTACATAATGTGTAGTTTTGTACTTAGTAAAAACATCAAGGAATTGCGTTTTGTGACAAGTTAGGACTTTATTAACTAAAATAAAGTATTTTTACGTACTTACCCTTGTTGGTGGCAAAAGTACCTTTTTGCCCTTGCATTATGTTTATTTACAAAAAGGCCCCCAGGGTTTATAAATTACACTAAGGACCCTAGAACTGTGAAATTACTTTTGTTACCCTTATACTTACTTAAAATTTCGATGGCGACCCCTTATTTCTATAAATTACATTTATGACCCTATTTTTATTTAATTACGTTGAGGCCCATTGTTTTCAATTACTTTAGTTTGTGATGACTTGTGAACTTGTGAATCATGTTATTTGATTTTATGACCCTTAGAATATCGTTATCGCTTTGCTTCTACTGTTAAGTGCACTTCCCATAACGTGTTGAACGTTAGAATGGACAACTAGGTTCCCGAGTTGCGTGATCGTACGCGGATATCACATAAACGATGAGGTTAATGGAAAAGTGAATTGGAGTTGATTGATGGGGAGTTACCCCGAGATTGTTGTTGAATGGCACTTTCGCCAAGTGATTGTTTCGGAGGATTGTTTGGCAGTTTGCCTTGATTTCGAAACCCTAGGATGTAACACTCTGTGATTTGCTTCATTTGAATTCTAAGGCGTTATAAGGGTGGAAGTATTATAGACCAGTTTTGGCTATATACCTACAAGACCTAGCAGTTGCCATACGTAGCCCAGTGGTACAGTTTCGTCCCTAGGAAATTCATCCTTGCGAGGCGGCTGACGGCTGGATTAAGTACGTAACTTATACCTTCCGTCGGGGCCCCCGAGTGAAGGGCAAGCAAGGGGGGAGTAAATCACAATTTGGTCATAGTCCTTAGTGGTTAACTGGGAGGAAAGCTCTCTAGGGTGAGAACTTAGATGAATATGTAAGTTAATGGCTAGTAATGAAATCAGTTATGTGTTTATTTTCTGCTTTATGATTAATTACCTGCTTATTCCTTTAATCACTGCTTTTCAATCATATATGTTGTACTTGTATGTTAAGCAAGGTTTGGGAGGGTTAGAGTAGCTATTGAGTAATTTATCGCTGACGGTGTTACACTTTGTGTGACCCTGGTATAATACTATGATGTTGTTTCGCGACTCAGACGTATTATGCCAGATTGTAATCAAGCAGGTACAGTTCGTGTCGAAGGAGACGATTATTTCGGAGCCGAGAGTTTTTCGGCAGACCAGGCTCAGGAGGAGCCGTGGAATCTAGAGTGGAACCTTAATCTATAGAACCCACCCCTTATTCTAATGCTGGGTCTGTAATATTAATTTTTTAAACCATACTAAGTATTTTGTAATGGGCTACACTTCACGTTTTCCAACGTGCACTCTGATGGAAACTCTTTTTATTAAATTAATCCTTATTAGTTGTCTTAATTAATGCTTCCGAAAATCGGGGCGTTACAGTAATGAACTTGGTACAATGTGAGATGAGTTTTGGAATGATTATGTGTGAAGTTATGGGGTTATATTATTTAGAAATGTTTATTTATTTGAGTTGAAAATTGGGGCCGTGACAATCCTTTTACATTTGTCGTTCCATAAGCATTTAGAGTTTGTTAAAGATTTTTTCCACTGGGCTAGTGTGTGCTCAACCTTTATAATTTCATGTACTAATCAAGGTGTATAACTCGGAGTGCTTGGCGTGCATGGTGTGACTACATCTTTTGAAAGCTACATTGGCAGAGTTACTTATGGAATAATTTTCTTTTCTATCCACTCATTACCCCTCTCTCCAATCATTACTCGCATTTCTCTCAACTATTACCCGTATCTCCAATCATTACTATTATTTCTCTCTATCTGTCTCGAGTTATTACCTCTATCTCTGATTGTTACTCTCATTTCCCTCTCCCATCATTACCCCAAAAACCATTTTAAAAAACCAAACCAAACACTACCCAAAAATATCTCACAACCACCAAACACAGTGATTATCATCTTTGTGAATCATATTTTTGAAGATGAAGATGTAACCCAACTTGTCACGCCCTGATTTTCATAAATATAAATACATATTTTCCACGTGGAGGTCAGCTCCATCCATAGTTAAAGTCAAATACAACCCCATAGTCAAATGGAAGTTAAAGAGTCTAACGTACCCGAATATGATTACACGAGTCTTAAAGTTGACAATTTCTCAACTAAAAGCAATGAATTACAAGTTAAGGGTTCATCTTTTCCAAAATACTCCTAACCAAGATGATCTCCCAACTAGTCCAATGAGCTTTCAAAAAAAAAAAAGAAGGTTAAGAAGATCAATGACAAGTGTTAAGAATGATATAAGGGTCCACTGTCATCAAACTAGGTCAATTACCACTCTGTCGTATTCGATACGTACCCAACACGCCATATGTGTCCTAAACGTTTACGATATACATCTCATTCCTTTAAAACATTAGATTATACTCCGGGTCTGCCATATAGGCCTCTTGTCACTCCGGACAAACCATGAAGGCCCCGTGTCACCTCGGGCATACCCTAATGGGCCCCGTGTCACTCCGAGCATACCCTATCGTGTCCCATGTCATCATTACCACATTCTAAACTTCATTTCATACTCATTAGTATCGTTACGGTGTCCATATGTCTTATCACCTTAATTTTATGTGTTGGTTTCACGCCAACCTCGTATTTCGTGTCACCCGAACGTGTCTACAAAGGTAATTTTGATCCCAGTGTCAAGGATGTCAAAGTGACCCTCCCAGTCCCTAATATGTAACCAACAACTTACAGAAACGAGACACAATCAACGGATCATGATTCAATAAATTCTTTCAAAAAATAGGTGTCCTATCGATAGGAGGTTAGGTCCTATTGATAGGATACAAATCAGATTGGCCACTATTGAAGCATCAGAGAATCCTATTGATAGGAGGTTAAGTCCTATTGATAGGGCGTCAGAGGCTCCTATCGATAGGAGATCAAGTTCTATCGATAGGACATCCATCAGATTGACCGAAACGAAAGGGGAAAGGGTCCTATCGATAGGGGATGAAGTTCCATCGATAGGGCAGTACGAGACCCAAAATTTTTCAAGTAAATAGGTGATCAATGGGGCTTCTTTTTGGTCATTTTCTTGGTTCCAAATGGACATGTTAAGATGCAAGAGAGGTTTGTAGACACCCCGATTTTGAACCCAAGATATGCTCGAGCATTCCCGATGATGAAACAGACCAATCTTGACTACCCGAAACTTGTGAAAATGACTTGAACTTGGTTAAAATCAACCAAACACCACCAAATAACCCAAACCAATCCAAGCATCATCAAACCAAACCAAACCATCAATCTGCCATCAAGAGCCTTGAGCGCTCAAGCTTGAGGCCTTGAGCGCTCAAACCCCCGAGGAGCACCTTGAGCGCTCAAGCCTACGGCTTTGAGCGCTCAACTCTGAACCAGTCAGGAATCTGCAGAATATCTAATCATGAGATTTTCTACATGGGAGCGTCTGGGGGTGATCTTATACGATCTTTATGCGTACAATACACCCTAACACTACTCCTAAACTACTCCTAAACTACCCCTAACCCATCCCAAATACAAAACCCACTTACTCTCTCTCCTTTCTTTTCCCCCCACTCACTCCTACTTAAACCATTCACCACCCCTGGTTTTGTAGGTAATCCATCCTCATACTCCAGCTCAAAAATCCTCCAGAAATCGTTCTCTCTCTCTCTCTCTACAATACCACTCACACTCCATCAAAACCACTTGCAAAAACCACTCTTCAAATCCAAAAATTCGATCCTTAATCTTCAATCAACCACATACATTGTCTCACCCATCCACAATACCAATCAAAAACACCAACAATTGTTTATCTTCAAACCCATAACCAAGTTCAAGCTTCCAATCAAGTGAAAAAAGGTAGTTTGACAAGTGATACTCACTGTTTTGGTTCATCTGAGGGTGACCAGTGAGCTCAAACAAGTTCTTTATACTTGCATTGAACTCACAAAAGGTCTAAAAGTTGTTTAAAACCACTGCCAAAATCTGCATTTTTCAAACAGGGGTTGAGCGCTCAAGTCTCAGGGCTTGAGCGCTCAAGTCCAGTTCTGGGCAGTTTCTGTTTTGTTGAGTTTTGAACTTTATCTGGGATTTTGATCATCATTTAATAGTTAAATCATGCTCATCTAGTCTTTAAAATAGCTTGTTTTTACTTTAAAACCATTTGCATGAGTATGGATTAACAATTTTATGGTAATCAAGTTTCAAAACCTTTGAAAATCCTGTATTTGAATGCAATACAGTGACTGCATAGTTTCATAAATCTTTATCTTACGTGTTTATGGTCCTTTGAACCACTCAGAATCTGTTTTCAAGTAAAAAAACCAGAAGGCCATATTATGGCTTGAGCGCTCAAGCTGTTCTTAGGCTCTTTTGTTGGTTACTGTTGATTTAACCTCCTTTTGTGTGTGTGAGTATTTTTTGTTAGGCATATGATCTGGATACCTCTCTTATTTCCATTCCCAAGCAATTTCTTCATTAATTTATGGTGATTCTTTGATTTTCTTTATTCTTTATGAGATCAAGCCATCCTTTGTCACTTAAAACATCATGAAAAATGTTTTATTAGGGCTTGATCTTGCAAAGAATGAAAGAATAGGCTGTAAAAAGGATTAAATTCATGGGAACCGGAAACTGGTTTGAGCGCTCAAGCCATGAGCTTTGAGCGCTCAAACTGGTTTGGAGAGCTTGAGCGCTCAATCCAATACCCTTGAGCGCTCGATCCCTATTCTGGAATCCAGATTATAAGTCAGATTAAGTCTCATGATTATGATTCCTGGAGTTGTTGTGTAGTTTCTGTGAATATTCATTGCAATTTTCTTTATTGTTATTGTCATTTTCACATAAATCATCAAGCACAAGCATTCACAATTAGTTTTTGCAATTTTGTGTTCATTTGCTATTTATGTAATTTCCATTCCAGATCCTCTATTTTTGTGATTAGAATTAAATTTCAAACATTTCCAAAATCCCACAAAATGTTGAGTAGAGACCGGTTCATGGACCGGGCGAGAGGGGTGCCGTAAAACCCTTCCCCTCTCGTAACCAAACCCCCGAATCCGAGAAATCTTTGGTTTCGCCATGATCAGTAAAATCTTTTTTTTTTTCAATGGGCAAACGAGTCATTTTAAATCGGTTTCTCGGGTTCGGACCTCAAATCCGGGTGGCGACTCTAACAACAATCACAATATTTTCAATCCTTTCGAACGCGAAACCGCACAGATCTCAGTGGGTCGTCCACAAGCTGGCGACTCTGCTGGGGAATAGAGCCTGGTTAATATATATTTTATTTAATTACATTTGTGCAATTTTTATTACACTTATGTAATTTTATCGAAATATGTGTTAATCAAAAGTGGGTTTAATTCGAAAAATATTTTATGGGATTTTGAGAATGTTTGAAGTTTAATTCTTGCATTGCACTTGCATAGTTCTTAGCCCCGCTGGCGTGTTTTGGCAATCCTGCCCGGCTTACCGGTGACAGGGAATCCCGAAATGCCCAGCAGCCCTCGACCGTGATAAATCACATCGTCACTATCGTTTTTAACGGTAGAAGGCGGTTTTGATTTTGAGTCCGGGGTACCCTCAGTGACCAAAACCGGTCTTTGCATATAGTTAACCATAGAACCCCACGTTTAGCAACTCACCCAAGTCTTAAGATTATATGCTCCATCTTGTTATGTGCTATGTGTTACTGTCTTTCCAAAGCATGCCATACTGCATACACGCAAATACTTGCATCTGTACATATTCTTGTTGTCAAGTATAGTATAAGTTAGGTTCTCGGCAGTTAGTAGAAGGTTGCCTCGGCCCGATGATGAGTCGTGCATCCCATATGCACGTTGTTCTAACGAGTCAGCCTTTAGGACGACCGGACGTGGGAAAATTTGGACCATCAGATTCCTAGCATTGATCCAGACGGGTTTAAGGGACCTTGGCCCGAGGAGGGTCAATCGCCCTTAGGCATCCAATCCTAGATCATTGACGGAATTCGTGTGGATCAGGATTTCCCAAATCCGACCATCCGATGTCAAGGACTTATCGCTTAAAAGAAAACTTGAGGATTGGGGCAATCTTCCAAAGCTGTTGAATACAGTCTAGGAGACTTTAAATCCATGGAGTTTGAGATACCTCCGGTGTTGGTCGTGCCCAAATGGCCGCCCGTGATTTAAACTAGCCTTGAGATCATTCGTATCTGGATTGCAACATCCAAATTGCTTTGTCTCGGATGACCAAGAAAAGTGCTACGGCGTCAACATATAGGCTTTAGGTTGAAACGCCGTACCTACTGAGTAATGGTTTACCCGGGGTGTTGGAAATCATCTGTGCAATGGTCTTAAGTGAGATTTGAATCCGGTAGAATAACCCTAGGTTGTACATGAAGTCTAGGAGACTTTAAATCCATGGAGTTTGAGATACCTCCGGTGTTGGTCGTGCCCAAACGGCCGCCCGTGTTTCGGACTAGCCTTGGAACCGCCTGTATCTGGATGGTGACACCTCATTGCTTTGTCTCGGATGGTCAAGAAAAGTGCTACGGCGTCAACATTTAGGCTTTAGGTTGAAACGCCGTACCTGCCGAGTAACGATCTACCCGTGGTGTTGATACAATCTTCTATGCAAACGGTTCCAAGTGAGATCCGAAACCGGTAGATTGACCCTAAGGCTAGAAATAGGATTAACTCCGTGAGTTGAGATCAGATGAGACGATAGTGAGCATTTGTAAATCATTCTTTCATGTACATAGTAAACACATCGAGTACACATCTGAGTCCGGATTTTGCTTTATGTCCAGTTCTTGAACCATTGGGCCTGCCAAGAAGAAGAAGACCTTACCTGTTTGGATTCGGCCTCCCGGACAAAGATTATCTAGATCCCTATCACCAAAGTCCGAAGTAAGCATGTCGGTTGAACAGGAGCAAGATCCCCCTAACGAGTTTGAACAACTGAGAGATGCATGATGAGAGGGTTCGGAATGACACCCGAGTCGCCCAGCTCATGGCGATCATGTTAAATATTCAGAGTCGACTCCCCCCACCTCAGCAGCAAATACCTGATGGTGGAGCTCGCAATCAAGAGGTCCCAAATGATGAACATCCGGAACAACCTCCTCCCCCTGAGAATCCCCAATTGGCCGAAATGCTAGCTAAGATACTCAAGCTAGAAGAATCTGTGGCCAAGAATGAGAAGCGAGCCATTACCGGTTTCGACATGAACAAACTCTGCATCTTCCCAGGCGCTAAGCTCCCTAAAAAGTTCAAGCATGTGGATTTTGAGAAGTTCGATGGGACTGGCGATCCGAGGGGACACATTCAGGCATATGTAAGCTCTCTCTCATTGCAAGAAGTCGATGAGCCCGCCATGGCGCAAATGTTTCACGAGACTCTCACAGGACCTGCACTCCAATGGCTCTTGTCACTTGATATCTCAAAGAGACAAACTTGGGAAGAAATGGTGGCTGCTTTCATTAAGCAGTATGAGTATAATGTCCAGCTCAAAGTCACTACTCGCGAACTTGAGAGTATCAAGATGAAAGAAAAAGAATCATTCGCAGATTTTGTGAAGAGATGGAGAGCAAAGGCTGCGCAAATGACTGATCGTCCCAGTGACAAAGATCAAATGCGCATCATAACCAAAAACCTTCAGCCGGATTTGGCCCAATACATGGTAACAGCCCAAGCGCATAACTTCGAGACTTACTTTGAGACGGGCCTGACAATTGAAGAAGCCTTGCAAAGTGGGGTGTTGAAGAAAGGAGATCCAATCCCCAAGCCTGAGCGCAACTACATTGGAAACACCTCGTCCCTGTATGCAAATCCCAGTTACACAACCAGCACCTCATCTAATCCCATGAATCACCAATCTCATAGAACTGAACCCATAAATGCCATCTTGTCTCAATCAACGCAATCAGCTCAAGCACCACCAAGCCAAAGAGGACGGTGTGTCTTCACTCCTCTCCCTCTACCTCTACCAGTCATTTTTGAGCGACTTGTTCAGCAAGGAAAAATTAAACCCCTCCAACCAACTCCACCTCCACAAAATCCCCCGCCAACTTACAATCCAAACACCTTCTGCGTCTTCCATCAAACACCTGGCCATCCCACTGAAAGGTGTCAGCGTCTGCGTCATGAGATTCAAGACCTCATTGACAATAAACAAATTCGAGACCCCACCGAAAAGCCCAATGTTGTCACCAACCCTTTGCCAGCTCATAAAAGAAGTGGTAACGTAGGCCAGATAACCCTCAGCTCCACTCAAAAGGACCAAAACTCCACTCCTTTTGACCCAAGCCAATTCATTGTACCAGAAACAGACCCTAAGCCCATTGTGTTTATACCAGATGAATGCGAAGCGTTCTTTCTTGATGCACATTTGGATCCTACGATATGGCAAGAATGGGGTGGTTTGATAATGGCCATGGAGGCTCAGGAGTACGAACAGATGGTGGCCAATAATGTGGCGAATGAAGAAATTTGGCCGCACAATGACCAGATTGTGGAAGAACCCCTGCCTGACGCCATGATGAATCTACTTTTAAATCCGGTGATTGAAGATCCGCTTGATGGGCTCGCGCTTCCTAACCTTTTTGAACCGTTGGTACAAGGCCAACCTCCCGTGGAAGAAGGATAGGGATAGAATTGGCAGGAAGAGAACGAGGCATTCAACGTTGCACAGGAAGATGAATGGGATCCCACACCCAATGAATGGCAGCTCATGGACCCCAATGATCCTCTGGATGGATCCACACTCCTCATGTTCTTTGAAGAAACATATTTTCCAATGCCACCGTTGTGGAAGGGCCGCCCTGATTTCTCCATGATGAGTGAACATGCCATAAATCGAATGACGGAGGGAATAGAGTTCATGCCATACGATTACATAGTCGATGAAAATCTTCCAGCACCTCAAGTGCAAATCCTGGAGGATTGTAACATCATGACGTTGAACGGTGGTTTGACCGATGTCTGGGGACAGCAAATGAAGGGGAATGATGTGGCTAATGTGTGGGCCAATCAGAATGAAGATATAGCACTTACACCACTGTGGGTTGGAAATGACGAAGTCTGGGCAGTTAACGAAGCAACAATAGAGAACGGAGATGTATGGAGCGAAGCAACGGTGGAAGGGATTACCAAAGGCTTGGAAGAAGCCAGTATTGAAAAGGGAAAGAGAAAGGCGGAAGGCGACTTAGTTGATCTCTACACCGACTACACTGACTTGTGGGGGGATGATATTGATTCAGTTCTTCATCTTCTTCGGAGTGGACGATTTTATCAACCGCCTCAAATGTACACCGGAAGTACCTCTAACCCACCTCCTAACACCATAAACCAGTCACCTTTTAGCCCAACCTCACAAAATAACCCAGCTCCACAAAACAAACCAACTCCACCGAACAGTTCGATTCCTCCAAACAACCCCATTGACCCAATCGCCAACCCTACTGACTTTCAAACCCTTTTTAACCTGCCAGTTGACCAATCCTATGCCACCTCTGCAACCAGCAATCGCGCGCCTCGTTCAAAACCCCCACCGACCACTGAAGAGAATCCCATCCAAAAGCAACTTGAGAAAACCCCGGCTGCCTTAACCATTTGGGGACTACTCATGAGCTCCAGTGAGCATCGACAGAAACTTGCTCAAGCATTGTCTTGCATGGAGATTGCTCCTGACATCACCCCTGAAGCTATGATGGCCGCCATCACTACCAAGCCTACCATTACCACTAAACCAACCAAGCATGTCGTAACCTTTACCGAAGCCGACTTACCGCTCGAGGGGACTGACCACAACAAGCCTCTGCATGTCACTATGAAGTGCATGGGGAAATGGATCCCAGTTGTATTGATAGCCAGATAATGGGTCTGCACTCAATGTTTGTCCTCTTCGGACAGCACTATGCTTGGGACTCAAACCAAAGGACTTCACGCCATCAAATCTCACAATTCGAGCTTATGATAACACACGTCGCAATGTGCTTGGGACTGTTGAAATGGAGATTGCTGCGGAAGGGTTTAGGTCGACAGTGGAATTTCATGTGCTTGAGATCCCAGCTTCATTCAATCTACTGTTGGGGCGACCGTGGATGCATCGGCCCGATATTATGGCAGTTCCATCCACTCTGCATCAGAAGGTTTTAGCTTGGGTTGGAAAGTGGGACTGTTGCTCTCTATGGAGACACGGGCATTCGTCCTCATGCTGAAGATAATGCTCCCTTGTTAGAAATTATGCATGATGAGAATGACATTCAACTCGGGGGTTTTGCTTTCGACACATCCGGCGGTGTGTTCACACTTCGCATTGATGATGATTTCTCAATCAGCACCACCGTCCTTGAAATGATGAGAAGGATGTCCTATCTGCCAGGGACTGGTTTGGGTCGAACTCACCAAGGGGTGGCTCAATTTCCTGAATTCCCTTCTCAGCGAGGCCGTTTTGGGTTGGGGTATGAGCCTACATTGAAAGAAATGCAAAGAGGGAAGACCAATAAGGCTAGCACCAGTACAGATCGCCAGATTCGCTTTGTCAAGGAAGGGTCAAATGAACCATACCACGGTCAGCCTGAGCCGTTTGTAAATGAAATAAGTGGAAAGATGCACCCAGGATTCGAAATCTTTGCTAATGATGCTTGGGATAGCGAAGATGAGCACGAAAAGGTCGAGCAATTGGTGAAGGACCTTAAAGCGGACTGGATGGAGGCTTTGGATGGTGGGATCTTGATGTCGATGTTCGATGAGGTCAGTCTAACATGTAAGGATAAAGAGGAGCCAGCAGTGATGATGCTTGGACAGGAGGCATTCGAAGACCCCAGCGTGCTGATAGTGGATGCAGTCGGAGAGTACAAGAATTGCACTTTCACTCCTGTTGTAAAATTTACTAATGCATTCACTAAGCTAGAGTCCGAGTCTGAATCAGAGTATGAACTTGACTGTGAGTCGGAGTTTGTGCCTCATGGCCCTCCACATCGTCATTTCTATTTTGAATTTGAGTCTGATGCCATGTACTGTGCCCCGGAGGGCTTTGTTAATGAAATGGATGGTGATTTCGCTTACTTTGTTGTTCCCGAAATAAATTGTGTTGACCCTGACGATAATGAGATTGAGTTCGAGGGAGAAATACCCAAAGAACTTAAGTCTCTAATTGAAAGGGAAAATGAAAGGCATGCTCAGCCAATAAAAGAAGAAGTTATTTCAATAAAATTGAGAGATGAGGAAAATCCTCGCATGGTTCAAATCGGTTCCGGGCTATCTTCGGAGGAATAGAAATTACTCATTGATTTGCTCAAAGAATTCGAAGATGTTTTCGCTTGGTCCCACGCAGATATGCCCGGAATCGATCCTAAAATTGTGCAACACCGAATTCCCTTGTACCCTGATGCAAAACCAGTGAAACAGAAATTGAGAAAAATTAGGCCAGATTGGGTAGAAAAGGTCAAGGAAGAAGTCACCAAGCAATTCAATGCCGGTTTTCTGATGGTAACTGAATATCCGCAGTGGGTTGCAAACATGGTGCTAGTGCCCAAGAAAGATGGAAGAGTCAGGGTGTGTGTAGATTTCAGAGATTTGAACAAAGCTAGCCCGAAGGACGACTTTCCCTTGCCTCACATCGATGTACTGGTGGATAACACGGCAGGGCATGCACTGCTATCATTCATGGATGGGTTCTCAGGGTACAACCAGATTCTGATGGCTCCAGAAGATCGAGAGAAAACAACTTTCACCACTGAATGGGGAACGTTCTGTTATCGAGTTATGCCGTTTGGACTGAAGAACGCTGGGTCAACTTACCAACGAGCCGCTACAGCCTTGCTACACGACATGATGCACAAAGAAGTTGAGGTGTATGTGGACGATATGATTGTGAAGGCAAAGGAAAGAGAAGGTCATCTCCCAGCACTGCGCAAATTCTTCGAAAGGATACGTAAGTACCGAATGCGCCTCAATCCACAGAAATGCACGTTTGGGGTCACTGCTGGGAAGATGTTGGGATTCATGATCACCACCAGGGGAATCAAAGTTGACCCATCAAAAATCAAAGCCATTCTCGATATGGAGCCACCCCGGACGGAAAAGGAGGTACGGAGCTTTCTCGGGAAAATCCAGTTCATCAGTAGATTCATTGCAAAGTTAACATCGACTTGCGAGCCGATGTTTCGTCTGTTAAAGAAGGGGATACCGTTCAAGTGGGATGACAAGTGCCAGAAAGCCTTCGAGTCAGTCCGACAATATCTTCAAAGTCCCCCAGTGTTGATGCCGCCAACACCCGGGAAGCCCCTCATTTTGTACCTATCAGTAACACAGTCTGCAATGGGTTGCATGTTGGCACAAGAGGGTGAATCAGGAGTCGAGAAGGCGGTTTATTATCTGAGTAAGAAGATGGTTGGAGCCGAAGAAAGATACACACCCTTGGAGAAAACTTGCTGGGCCCTTGTGTGGGCCTCCAAAAAGCTGAGGCACTACATGTTAGCCTATTCGGTAGTATTGATTTCTCGAATGGACCCTCTCAAATATCTGTTTGAGAAACTAGCACTCACTGGAAAACTGGCACGATGGTTACTCCTTTTGGCCGAATTTGAACTCAAGTACGTGACAAGAAAATCAGTAAAAGGAAAGGCCGTTGCAGAATTCTTAGCAGATCACCCGATTGAGGGGCCAGAAGATACGGAGTTCCAATTCCCCGATGAGCATGTCATGACGATAGTGGATGATGTTTGGAAACTATACTTCGATGGAGCAGCAAATCAGAGAGGATTTGGGATCGGCATACTGTTGGTCTCACCAGAAGGGCCGCACATTCCCCTCTCTTTCAAGTTAAACTTCGAAGTTACCAATAATCAGGCAGAGTATGAAGCATGTATTGTTGGAATGGAAGCTGCTCTTGAAATCGGAGTAAAGAAGTTAGAAGTGATTGGAGATTCAAATCTGGTGGTTTCCCAAGCCAACGGTGATTGGAAAGTGCGGGAAGAGAAGTTGAAGCCATACCATAAGGATCTCGACGACTTGATTCATCAATTTGAACAAGTAACCTTTACTCATATACTAAGGATGAAGAATCAGTTCGCTGATGCACTTGCAACCCTGGCATCAATGGTAGAGTTGCCCGTAGGGGTGAGAATGAGGCCGATCATGATCGAGCAAAGAAATAGGCCAGCCTATGAATATGTGATGAATGTTGGAGGAATTGATGATGGCCTGCCTTGGTACCACGATATCTGGAATCTGGTTGAGAAAGGAGAATACCCGGAAGGAGCAAATAAGAAAGATCGAATAGCATTGCAAAGGCTGGCATCACAATACATCATTTGCGGTGGAAGTTTGTACAAAAGGTCTTACTGTGGTATGCACAAGCTGTGCATCTACGGTGATGATACAAAAAGGGTGATGGAAGAGATCCATGAAGGAATCTGTGGTCCCCACATGAGCGGATTGATGATGGCAAAGAAGATTCTGAGGCAAGGATATTTCTGGGTTGACCATGGAAACGGATTGCGTTCAGCATGTGCGAAGATGTCATAAGTGTCAGGTCCACGCTAACCTCATGCATGTTCCGCCGTCTGAGCTTCATACAATGGCAACGCCTTGGCCTTTCTCAGTATGGGGAATAGATGTGATTGGGAAAATCACGCCGCCAGCATCAAATGGGCACAAGTTTATATTGGTGGCGATCGATTACTTCACGAAATGGGTATAGTCAGCTTCTTATGCTACATTGACCGCGGTACAAGTGGCCCATTTTATCAAGCAGAACATCATTTATCGGTACGGGGTTCCCAATGCCTTTGTATCAGACAATGGTGTGCATTTCAAAGGAAGGGCAGCAGAAGTACTCGAAGAGTTTAATGTTCAGGTTCACAAGTCAACAGTGTACAGGCCACAAACTAATGGAGCTGTGGAAGCAGCAAACAAATCAATCAAGAATATCTTGGAGAAAACCATCGAATCGTCTAGGGATTGGCATGAAAAGCTGTCGTTAGCATTATGGGGATACCGCACCTCTATCCGAACTCCAACAGGGGCAACGCCCTATTCTCTGGTTTATGGTATGGAGGCAGTACTTCCCATTGAGCTTGAGGTGCCATCTTTGAGGGTAATGATAGAAAGTGAAATCAATGAGGCTGACTGGTTAAGCGACAAGTTCGCAGAACTAATGCTGTTTGATGAAAGGAGGTTGCGGGCATTATATCACATTCAGGGATATTAGAGAAGGATTGCTCGCGCGTTCAACAAGAAGGTAAAATCCAGAGATCTGATCGAAGGAGATATGGTGGTGAAAGAAATTCGAGCACCAATATTCGATCCACGAGGAAAATTCAGGCCAAAATGGGCAGGACCATACATCATCAAAACTATCCTTGACGGTGGGGCAGCGGTGATCATAGATTTGGATGGTAACGAGTTCAGCAATCTTGTCAATTTGGACCAACTCAAACGATACTACCCCTGAGAGATGCTCGTTGGGCGGAAAATCGCAAGGGCGAACCGACCCAAGCAAAAATTAGAGCAAGCCTGCTAGGCCGAAAACCCACATTGGGCGGTCTAGGCGAAATTTAAGGCAAAAATTCAAGAAAGAGCTCGCTGGATCAAAAACCTGAAAAGGTGGTGCCAGGCAAAATTTAGAGCACAAAAGGAGAGTGTTAATACCCGAGTGAACCCTTGCCTGAACTACGCCATGACCTGATTCCTTGAAAAAGGATACGTAGGCAACCCTACCCTGGGGTTCGGTCTAAATATAATGAGTTGGCTCGCATTTCCACAACATCCAAAGGAGATAGCATGTGGAATCAAATGAACCAAGAGGGGGAAACCCTTCATGATTCAATTTTATTCAAATCACTTTTTCGATTACATGAGCTGAGCAAAATAGCCTAAAAAAAAAAAAAAAAAAAAAAGAACACCATTTATTCCGGGAAACAGCCTAGTGAGTCG